>JAGDQO010000948.1:600000-761515 GCA_018342035.1 Solanum appendiculatum
TCAACTCAATTTGACGCCATATAGGATTGTTGTGGGCATGGATTTTGCAAAGCTTGCTTTTACATGTAACTCACACATATGCAGGGATGATGATAAAGGTCTTGCTATTATGTCTCGCCATCGATATCCAGTTGAAATATGCCGTGTCTTTAAACGGACAACTACTGAAAAGTTGCAGGCAGCCTTAATGTCTTCATCCCAGACTGATAAAATTGAACATGTGGAAGATAATGAACGGGGGAATGATGGATTGGATGCTCCTCAACAAAAGCGGGGTCACCAAAAAAACATAAAATCTACTAATTCTACTAAAAAAGGGAACGATGGTGCACGTGCAAAGTCACCAACACTGAAAGTGGTTCTTGGGGAGGCCCTAGGTTATGGTCCAGCACTTTCTGAACACATTATTCTTGATGCTGGCTTGGTTCCAAATACAAAGATTGATACAGGCTTCAAATTAGAAGGCAATACACTTCTCTCTCTGACAGAGGCGGTTAAGCAGTTTGAAGACTGGCTGGAGGACATTATACTGGGTGAGAAAGTTCCAGAAGGCTACATCGTAATGCAGCAAAAGGCTTTGTCTAAAAAGGATTCCAACACGTGTGATAATGGATCTTCTGAGAAGGTTTCAGTTTCACAGTTATCCTATATTTTGAGATTTTTTTAAGCCCTGCGAGGCTGTGATCATTTATTCTTCTTTGATGGACCTAGATAGTTTCAGTAGAGTGATTTATTTGAGACTTTCTTTGCTGCAGATATATGATGAGTTCTGCCCGCTGTTACTGAATCAGCTTAAGTGTCAGGATTTTATGAAGTTTGAGACATTTGATGCAGCATTGGATGAGTTCTATAGTAAGATTGAAAGTCAACGTTCTGAACAACAGCAAAAGTCCAAAGAAAGCACTGCAATGCAGAAACTTAATAAGATCCGCACTGATCAGGTCTGCATCACATCTATGCTATAATCATCATGAAGCATTTTAGTTGGTTGCTCTCAATTATTCTGGGCATGTGTTTTCGCTTGTGAATACTTGCTTTCTTGAATTCCTTAGAGAAGATGCTGGTTAATCTTGAGAATAAGTTCACGAGCCAAAGTTGGTCTCAAATGGCAATAAGGGTCTGTTTGGAAAGCCACACTGGCAATTGGATTTGGTGTAATTGAGTGTAATTATATTGTTTGACATGTTTGATTGGCCATGTAATTACTTGGTCAGCAGGTAATTGGGTGTAATTGGCAGAGGGTAATTACACTCCAATTTATAAGGGAAGACTGTGAATTGCTGGTAATTACATTACCTTTTAATTTCTTCCTTTTATTTCAATTTTTATTTTTTCGTTTTAATTTTTTTACTATTTTAAATTCTTTTTTATTTTTATTATTCTAATGTTTTCTAAAAATATATTTTTTAATTTTATATTATTTATATTTCATTTCCTTCAACGTTTACTTCATGTGATTTCATGCAATTTTTTGTATTATCTAAAAAAATTAATTATTTCTTTCATTAGCATAATTTTATTAGTATTCTAATTTTTAAGTTAAAGTGGAATTTATTTTTGAATAAGGTTGTGGACTTACGTTTTCCTTTTCTTTTAAATCATATTTATGTATGTTATGTTGAAATTTGACATAAGAGTATTATGTTAAGTTTTTTGTTTTGGATTTAGAACTTATGTAATATTTGCAATTTCATTTATTTTAGGAGTATTGACTGAATATTTTATATTGCAAGGCTATTTTTTTTTAGTTAGACTTGATAGATTATCTTTTTGTCAAATGTTTATATAATTCTATGACAATTTATTTATAATATTAACTTTTTTTGTCAAACATCCATTTCATGATGTTCATAGAAATTTTGTACTTTTAGTTTTTATGATTAATTTAATTAAAATATACTAATTTGAAAAATAGAAAAATCAATTATGTATAATATTAGTTAAGAACATATGTTTATTAATTAATATATTTTCAAAAGACAATATATATCTTAAATATTCAATTTAATATTATTTATAAATGCCCTTATTTGTCTAATATAAATTTTTAATTTTAGATAATTAATTTTTATTTGTAAAATTCAATATAACCTTATGATTACACTTGTGCAACCAAACAGTACACTTATAATTACACTGTAATTACATTGTGACAAACAAACAAGTCATCGTAATTACTAGGTTGTGTAATTACTAGGCTGGTAATTACTACCCTAGTAATTACAACAATTCCAATTACCATGTGACTTTCCAAACAGACCCTAAAGGATTTGGGAGTAAGCATGCAGGTCATGGTTTAACAAATGGATAAGTGGCACATACTTGAAATGGAAGAAATAAGTTGGACATGGCAATTTTTTTTTTTCTGAAGACAACAACAATGAAAACAACTACTCCATAAATTCTCACTTCTTCATTTAGGCTCATTTCATATCATCATTGTACTAAATAAAATAAAAGTAACTATATATTAATATATTACTCCCTCCGTTTATATTTGTTTGTCGGTTTTGACTTGTCACAGAGTTTAAGAAAGTACAAAAGACTTTTCAATCTTGTGGTCTCAAACTAAAGATATGTAGAATGTACGAAAATGCCCTTTAATCTCGTGGTCTTAAACATGCCATATGGGGAAAGTTAGAACTAAAGAGTTGCCAAAAAAGAAAGACACATTCTTTTTGAAACGGACTAAGAAGGAAAGTAAGACAAACAAACTGGAACGGAGAGTACTATTAATTATATATTTAACTTTTTTTAATCTTAAAAAAAAAGTTAAAATATATACATTAATAATAATAATAATAAAAATTATAAATAATGATATTAGAGTTCTCTAACTAGTTTAAAACCTATTCTTAACTAGTAGCTATCATCTATATGGATCTTTTCTCCTCACTTGTACCCTATCTTTTGTTAAGTCCTCATTGATACCAAGCATTTATAGGACTTTCGAGACAATTCCTTCCATGTGATTTTAGATCTACTCTGTCCCCTTTTAATACCTTCACTTACCATAGTTTCACAGTTATGGATCGATGCATCTGAAGGTCGACAAATAACAGGTTCAAACCATCTCAAGTGACCTTTGCGCGTTTAATCCTCAATGCGTGCTAGTTGCACCTTTGGGCGAATGTGGTCATTTTTAAGTTTGTCTAATGTGGTATGACCACATATCAATCTTAACATTTACATCTTTGCAACACTCATCTTGTGGATATGTGGACTTTTGCAGCCCAACATTAACTACCTTATAACTATTCTATAAAACATACTTTTCACTATAGTTGGCCACCTTCAATCATCTGGTTTAATCCTATGAGTTACATCATCTATCATTCGATTCACTTGAAACAACAAGTCTAGATAACTAAATTGTTTGCAGTTTGGCACCACAATCCTGTTTAGTCTCACTCAACTTTTGTATGACTAAACCTACAATGCATGTATCCAGGGAGTCTTACTTCTACTAATCCTAAAACCGTTACTCTTTGAAGTGCTTCTCCCTGGTTCAAGCATTTGGTTGACACCCTCGCTAGTTTATCAATTAACACAATATTATCAACAAATATCATACACCACAGGACCTCATTTTGTATTGTGTTGGTTAGCTCATCCATAACAGGGGTAAACAACTAGGGAATCAATGCCGATCCCTGGTGTAAATCCATTGTTATGGGGAACTCCTCTGTATCACCTACTACTATTCTTACATCTCCTTCTTACATGTCCTTTATATCATTTGTATGTTTAATGTGAATTCTTTTCTTCTCAGTAACCCACTAGGACCTTGTGTGGTACTCTATTATATGATTTCTCTTGCTTAATAAACACCATGTGTAGATCTTTCTTCATTTCTCGGTAGATTTCCTTCAATCTTGTTGGCAATAATATAGGCTTTGTTGTAGATCTACCGGGCATAAATCCAAATTGGTTCTCTTAACCTTGTTGTATTCCAAGCCTATATCTATCACTCTTTCGCAGAGTTCCATCATCTGACTCATGAGTTTAATGCCACGGTAGTTCGCACAACTTGAATATCTCCTTTGTTTTTAAAATTGGAATGAGGGTACTCTTCCTCCACTCATTGGCATCCTACCACTTTTAAGTGGGTGTTTGGATTGGCTTATTTTAAATGGTTTTTGGCTTTTAAGTTCTTTTTAAGTTTTGGAAGTGTTTGGGAAACACATTTTTAGGCTGAAATTTTTTTTTACAAAAAGGGCCAAAAGTTGGGTGTCCCCAATTTATAGCTTTTAGCTTATAAGCCACATAGAAAAAGCCAATCGAAACACCCTCTTAGTATAACATTGAATAGCTTGGTGAGTCATTCTACTCCGACCTCTCTAAGATACTTCCAAACCTCTATAGGAATAACTAACAGGACCACAAGACTTTCTAATCTTCATAGTTTTCATGGCATCTTTTATCTCCATCGGCCTAATTCTGCAAGTGTATCTAAAGTTTTATCATTCAGAGATATATAGAGGTTTAGAATGATACTCTCTTGGTTAGAGTTGATTTTTTTTCCCGAAGAAACCTACTTATTTCTTCCACTTAAAGTATGTACCGATGAAAGAAATCTCCATGGGGACTGGAGTTGATTTTTAATAGATAATCCTGATCACAAATGAATTTTAAGGATTCCATGGTGTAGATATATTGCAAGATGTCAGAAACATCAGCATACAATTTACCTATAAAAAACGCAGCATGCATTTCTGGTAAGAGATATACTTAGTTATAGATATTTGAGGCAAGGTAGATTAGCTCACTGCCTTTCTTGGAGGGTTTTTAAAGGTTCTATAGTGAGGAGTGGACAAATTTACTTTATTTCAGAATTCAGCCTGTGGATACATGGCAGTTTTTGATGAGAAAAAGTGGGAGTACCTTTTTCCTTTGTCTTTTAAAATATTTTTCTAGGATTTGTGAGTGCAGGGGCGGGAAAAATTCAGGAAAAATTCAGTCCTTTATTTTCCTGAAAAAGGAATCTGCCTTTCATCTAGTTCTTTTTTTATTTGACTTGGGAAGCAAGAAATACCCTAGTCATTTCCTGTTTAAGTTTGTCGAATGACTTCTGCCTGGATAATATCTTTTTATTATTAGGCTTGCTCCTTTGCATTCATGATAGAGAATAACTGGGTCGGTCATTAATCTAGAATACTTTAGCAACATTCTGATGATTCAAATCTGCAATTATCTAAGACAGTAGTTCCTAAATGACACTGCTATATCTTTGTTTGATTTGACTCTTTATCAGTGTCCAGTCTCAGTGGATCTTGTACTACTATACTTTTTGAGTTCAAAAGCTTCTCCGACATGATGCAGGAAAACCGTGTTGTAACATTAAAGCAAGAAGTTGAACATTGTATTAAGATGGCAGAGTTGATAGAATACAATTTGGAAGATGTTGATGCTGCCATCTTAGCAGTACGTGTAGCTCTTGCTAATGGAATGAGTTGGGAAGATTTGGCTCGAATGGTGAAAGAGGAAAAAAGATCTGGAAATCCAGTAGCCGGACTTATTGACAAGCTCCATCTTGAAAGAAACTGCATGACATTGCTCTTAAGCAACAATTTTGATGAAATGGATGATGATGAAAAGACACAACCAGTAGACAAGGTATGCTGACCTGAAATTCCTTTTTCTTTTCTAAAATATCTAATTAAGAATCCACATTTCAGTATGGAAAATTCTTTTACCTACCTATATATACTGTTTGTGCAGCATTATTGTTGATTCAAGTCTTATACTTAAGCTTGCGACTGGTTTTTTTAAAGAAATGCAGCGATTTGAGCATGAATGGCAGTAATTGTGTGTCCGTTGTTTTGCTCTCTTTTCGTAGGTTGAAGTTGATCTGGCACTTTCAGCCCATGCAAATGCTCGACGGTGGTATGAAATGAAGAAAAGACAAGAAAACAAGCAAGAGAAGACTGTAACTGCTCATGAAAAAGCATTCAAGGCTGCTGAGAGAAAGACACGTCTCCAGCTGTCTCAGGTAGCGAAAAATCTGACCAGTGGCTATTCACATTTTGTGTTGTTTAGGCGTTCAGTAATTCTATTTCTTCTTAGTAGTTGTTAGCCTGAGGAACTTTTGATAGTCCATCTACTGGGGCCTTTCTAGACATTGATGTTGGGGTTCTCCATGGAAGTTATAGAAGTTTTTATTGATGTGATTTCCGAGAAATCTTTTGCATAGAACTCTTTGCTTTCTATCTCGTGTGAATTACAATGTCGGGATACGTCTTTGTTTCATAGTATGTAGCCTGTGTGTCATCCATTGAAGCTGATAATGTAAAATTAACAAAAATGAATGCCCCACAGTTATCTAAAAAGTATCTTATTAGGGACATATATTAGCACTTTCTAAAAATGAACTGTAAATATTATTACCACAAACAAAACAAATTCCAGTACAACCAAAAACCACAAAGTAACAGCAACTAAAGAGCACCCAAATCCCCACCACCTTCTAGGAAGGATGCAGGGAAGATTAGGACTCTAAACTAGGTACAAATATGCTCAATAAAGTCTGTACATAGTCCTAAACTAAGTACAAATATGCTCAATAAAGTATGTACATTTCCTAGCCTGTTCGACTCTCTAAACATTAATATTCTTTCTTGAATACTGAATTTGATATCCTGTACTATAACACTCTGCTGTACAGTGTAATCTCTGAATTTATATAAGCACTTTGCTGTACATGAATATGCATGCTCTCTTTTTTTTATATATTTATTTGGTTTCTTTTATGGACTGCTGATGAATATGTTACAGGAAAGTAAAGTGAAAAAAGTTTATTGTTACACTTGAACTATCTTTTGTGATGTAATATACCCATCTGAGGGGCTGTTTATTTGTACTGTTGAGTGACATGACACTTCTCATCTCCACTATAAAAAATGCAGGAAAAAACAGTTGCTGTGATTTCGCATATGCGCAAAGTTCACTGGTTTGAGAAGTTTAATTGGTTCATCAGTAGTGAGAATTATCTAGTCATAAGTGGACGTGATGCACAGCAGAATGAGATGATAGTCAAGCGTTACATGTCCAAGGGAGATCTGTAAGTTAATTATACCTAATTGGTTGTCAAGATGATTCAAGTCTGAGTTGCTCGGACTCTCCAAAAATATTGCTGTACCCGTGCCGGATCCTCCAAAAATGCACTCCTTTTGAAGGATCCGACACACACCTGATGACATTTTTGAAGAATCCAAGCAACATAGATTCAAGTCCACATTAAGGGTGTGTTTGGTATGGTGGAAAATAATTTTTGGAAAATGTTTTCTTATTTTCTCATGTTGGGTTGGAAAATTTTTTTGGAAAACATTTTCACTAGGAAAACAAACTCCTTAAAAATAAGGAAAATGACTTTCTTAATGGAAGTTGGGAAAACAAGTTCTATAAGTGACATTCTATGCTTATTGTATCCTCTCCACTCACGCAACACCCCCAACCCCTACTCCTTGCCTCTCACCCCTATAGTGTTTTGTTAGATTACATATACATGTGATTAAGATAACATTTTTTTGCTTACTTACCGAGCACCGGAAAATAAGTAAGAAACCAACTTGTTTTTCCAAGAAAACATTTTCCATGGAAAATATTCACCTTCGTACCAAACACACCCTAAGAACAACTTAAGATGCTTTAATTAAAAATTGAGAAGGCAATCAAAAGTATGGTTAATCAAAACATTTATTGGGAAAACATATTGGGGCAGCAAGCTACTTTTTCCTTTTAGATGTTGATGCATCGAAAAGTTATGCTCCTTGCATTTCAGTACATAAGATTCTCTTTCCATTTCTGAGCCATTCCAAAATGTTTGCATCATTTTAAAATAATATTATTCTATATAGCTTTCACAATTTTGAAGAATTTAAGATTTATTTTACTATTCAAATCTTAACCTTCGATATGATGAAACCATCTTTTTAATCATTACTTCAATATTTTCTTCATGTATAATCAGAGGCGAACCCGGGATTTGAAGACTTTGGGTGCACCAATAAACTTAAAATAAAAACAAAGAAATAGAGCTCTAGCTAGATTCGAACCCTGGTCTCACGGGTGGCTCCTCTAGCTTGTTCCAGAGCACAAGGCACTCCTATACTCATCATGGGTGCACTGTTAATTATATTCTAGTTTTTGTCAGTTTCTCAATATAGATATACATATATACATATGTTTTTTTTCGAAGTTGCACCCCCACATATGAATGTGGGTCCGCCTCTGTGTATAATAAACAAGTCAAATTAACATTTTAAACTCTGTGCCCCGTCAAGCACTGACATATTGATAGAATGTATGGAGTTTAGAGATGTTACTTGCTGAGTTGTGTTATTCTCAAACTTTCAGTTATTGGATAAGAGACATTAGTTTGTGATGACCCAAAAAGGAAAGGATTACGTTTGATTCGCTAGAATGGAGTAACTGAATTTCCCTTTAACACTTTATCAAGTATAAGCAATTTAGAGGAATAGAATGTGGCAACTTTGCATTCTGTATCCGAATATAGTTTTTTGACAGAAGAAAGACGGGGAAGGTGGGATTTCTGAAGTGATCCAAATTGTTGGTGCTACAATACCTTTTATCTCCACCTATTCATTTATACCGAGCACACGTTTTTCTTTTTCTTTTTTAAATTTAATAATAACTGTACGTACATTGTTTCTGATTGATCAATCCCCAATTATTGTATGTCTAGTTTTTATATGGCATGAGATATCTAAACTGCTGTGAATCAGGTTAAGTTTGTAAGTTTTTTGTTCCTTTTTATGTGATTGTTTTATGAGAAATATTTTCCTTGAAATAGGTACATCCATGCAGATCTCCATGGAGCTTCCAGCACTGTGATCAAGAATCACAAACCTGAGATGCCAATACCTCCTCTCACATTGAACCAAGCGGGATGCTACACTGTAAGTTGTGCAGATTTCATATTGTGTCTGCTGTAGGTGGGAAGCAGCAGTCTCACGATATTTACTGAATCGCTATGTAGGTTTGCCAAAGCCAGGCTTGGGACTCAAAGATAGTGACTAGTGCTTGGTGGGTTTATCCTCATCAGGTCAGTAA
The DNA here is from genome assembly GCA_018342035.1 of Solanum appendiculatum. NCBI lineage: Eukaryota > Viridiplantae > Streptophyta > Magnoliopsida > Solanales > Solanaceae > Solanum > Solanum appendiculatum. The sequence continues at coordinate 609,073 of JAGDQO010000948.1, forward strand.
AACTGCTCCTACAGGTGAATATCTAACAGTTGGGAGTTTCATGATCCGCAGTAAAAAGAATTTTCTTCCACCACACCCTCTTGTTATGGGCTTTGGAATATTATTTCGCCTGGATGAAAGTTCTTTGGGGTTTCACTTGAATGAAAGGAGGGTTAGAGGTGAAGAGGAAGGATTAAATGATGCTGAACAAGGTGAGCCATCCAAAGCACTTCCTGATTCTGACTCGGAGGAGGAGTTGTCAATGGGGACACCCGTTGTGGATATGCAAGACATAACAGATGTGCCAAAGGATAGGTCAAGTGTTTCAGGTGTTTCTTCTGAAGCTCAATCCAATATCGTCTTGAGCATCTCTGATGATCAAGCTAGCAATTCAGTCAGTTCTTCTGTTGAAGTTAATTGCATTAATAATGATGGTACATCTGGTTCTTTGGGTATAAAGGCTACTTCTGGGACATCACAGCTGGAGGATCTTATTGATAGAGCTCTTGAAATTGGATCTTCTACTGCATCTACTAAAAACCATGGGGTCCCTTCATTATTAGGATCTGCAGGGCAGCATGATGGGGAAGAAAAAAAAGTAACACAGAGAGGAAAGCCTCATATTACGAAAACAGAAAGAAGAAAGCTTAAGAAAGGCAGTGATAGCTCTGAGGGTGCACCCACTGTGCGAGGAAAGCAGTCTGAAGAAAATAAAACTCTAAAGCAGTGTGAGGGAGATGTAAACAAAGCAAAATCTGGTGGCGGGAAAGTCAGTCGTGGGCAAAAGGGTAAACTTAAGAAGATAAAAGAGAAATATGCAGATCAGGATGAGGAGGAGCGTCGTATTCGTATGGCTCTTCTGGCTGTGAGTATTATGAACAGTGTGTGTTTTTATAATTGTTTCATTTTCAGTGGTCTGGTTTTGCTCCTTTCGTTCTGCTCCTCATTTTTGCAGGCATAATGATTTTAGTCTGTGACCTCCTGCATTTGGTCTTGAAAAGCTTTTGCTCGGATTATCTTGGTGCCTTATAAAATAAAGAGTATCTTGTTTTACCGACATGACCTAAATTTGGGGTATCATACAAGTGAAGCAGATATAGGTTGCATTGACATAAATGCGTTCTTAAAACCCGTCATTTTTTGGGTAGGGTGGGTAGTTATAGGGTTTGGAGTGCACTAAGAAAAGGTCAGGCTTCAAAGGCGAAGATGCTAGCCTTTCTTAGAAAGCGCTCACAGATTTACTCTGATCCTGATTTTAGTCTGTGACCTCCTGCATTGGGTCTTGAAAAGCTTTTGCTCGGATTATCTTGGTACCTTATAAAATAAAGAGTATCTTGTTTTACCGACGTGACCTAAAGTTGGGGATGTCATACAAGTGAAGCAGATATAGGTTGCTTTGACATAAATGCGTTCTTAAAATCCGTCATTTTTTGGGTAGGGTGGGTGGTTATAGGGTTTGGAGTGCATTAAGAAAAGGTCAGGCTTCAAAGGTGAAGATGCTAGCCTTTCTTAGAAAGCACTCACAGAGTTACTCTGATCCTGTTCTCTGGATCCACTCCATACAGTTCTTTTGGGTCTTGTGAACTGGACAATATGAATCAGGTATATAAAAGAAATTCTTTTGTATGACGTGGGGGTGGCGGGGGCAATGTGGATACCTGCATCAAATAGACTTTATGTGGCTTTTGGAGTTTATTTGATATAGTCTGGTCAATACTTCTTCCTTGCCTCAAATTTCTTTCATACAACCATAGTGGAGGTGAATGTGGATTGAGTCCTGCATCAAGCAAGTGCTATTGCTTTTTTTTTTTCTCCCTCTCTCTCTAGGTATTCTCTGATCATCACAGAGTTTATTATACACTCTATGATGATATTACAAATGAGGATGCTTAAGTAGTGCAAACATATAAAATCCAAGAAGAAAGTTGAGTTATCAACCTCAAACTTCCTTTTACAAAATGTATGAGCTAAAAAAGATAGATTGTCCGTCTGAAGTAACTTGAAGTATTTTCTTGGTCTTTTTCTTCAAATCTGTCCAACATCACTTGATAGTTCGTCACTTCTTGGATTTATTGGAGCTACTTATAAAAAATACCCTTCCTCTCATCGAAGAGAATTCGCTCTCTGGTTGGGACTTATTGAAGCTATGCATTGACACTGCCTCTTTTTTCTTCTTCCAAAGGTCTTTCCTGTTACCTGGCCAGACTTTCTTCCTGGTGCCAGATCTATAAATCTTCTTTGAAGAAGTTTGTAACAATATCATTTGTTAGCTTTTATGTTTCTTTTGTTTTTTAAAAAGCTGGGGTAGGGTGGGTGGGGGGATTATTTTTCCTATTTGCGCATCACAACTACAATCTACTTCCAGAAGTTCTCCAACGTGACTTTCTGTTCAAGTTCACCAATGAGCATTACCAATTCATGGTTAGATGCTGTCATTCCCATTACACTGGTAACTCTACTTAGGAGTTGCTGTTCCTGTTATCATACTTGGCGCAGATCATGCATTTGATGATCTATTGTTTTTCTTACTCTTCAAAAGAAAAGACGATCCATTTTTTTCCTTGTGTTATTTCCTCTTATCATTGACCATCACCTTTTCTGTTCACGAGTTGGTGCTTGTTCACACATGGTTTTCCATCAGAAGTGCACTAATGAGTACATATATGAACTTCTCCAAAATGTTTGCATTTTCGTTATCAAGCAATGCTTGCATTAGTTACAGTTTCAATGAATTTGCAGTCTGCTGGAAAAGTAGAAAAGGCTGATCAAACAATCGAGAGTGAAAAGGCTGATGCAGAGCCAGATAAGGGAGAAAAGGCAACTACTGGTAAGTTCTATGGCTGCTTATATAAAAACTAGAAAAATAAAGCAGTGGTAAGTTGTATTAGCTTTCAGCAATGATATAATATTGCTGCCAAGTGGGATCTTATGCTTGTTCTACATTTGGCTGCATTATGAAATGTTGACTTATGTTTGTGTTTGATTGCAGCAAAAAAATTTATTTGCCTGTACTGTCTGTCTCTCGTCAAACACTTTTTGGGAATTGATAGAAGTTATTCAGTGACACATGGCATTAGATTTAGAAATCTGATTTCTCCCACAGAAAAAAAAAGGGTGGTAGAGTTGGACGTTAAATGGAAGTAACTTACATTGCTATTCACATCTGTTGTGAACTTTGGTGTATCTTAGAACAGATAATGCCAAAAGAACGTCCATAAATGAGAGTGGTTAAATTTCCAAATCTGTACCTTGCCTATTCGGCGCCTTGTGGATTGTATGCTTTTGGTTATTGATTGGGGGGAAAGCAGGGTGATAGTAGGGGTTATTTGTAATAAATACACATCAATGCAACATGTGTAGATAGTGTTTTATTGACTCTGAGTTTGTGATTTTATTTTGTTCCTATGGTTATAGTGCTTGAAGATGCTGCAAAAATATGTTACAAGTGTAAAAAGGCGGGTCATCTCTCTCGGGATTGTCAAGAAAATGCAGATGAGAGTCTGCAAAGTACATCGAATGGAGGGGATGCTCATTCTTTAACCAGTGTGGCTAATGATGCTAATAACAAGGACAGGATAGTCATGGAGGAGGAGGATATCCATGAGATTGGTGAAGAAGAGAAAGAGAAATTAAATGATGTGGACTACTTGACTGGAAATCCATTGCCAAATGATATTCTATTATATGCTGTGCCCGTCTGTGGTCCCTATAATGCGGTACAGTCTTACAAATATCGTGTGAAATTGGTTCCAGGCACTGTTAAGAGGGGAAAAGGTACATCTTTCATGTTGTCACTGTTTTTGGAAAATATTTTTACTTGCGTCTGTTAAGGTCTTACGCTGAAGTGAAATACTTTTGCTGCAGTATGCATAGGATTCTGGCGTATATTCTCAATTATATGCTGTTTCACTAGAACCATTTTTTTAATTGCCTTGGCTTTTGTTTTTCTATTGGCTATCGTTTTGTTGGGTGATGTAGGAAGAAATTAGTTGGACTGACAATTTTTCTCTTTTGGCAGCGGCCAAGACGGCAATGAATTTGTTTAGTCACATGCCTGAGGCTACGAGCAGAGAGAAGGAATTGATGAAGGCATGCACAGATCCTGAGCTTGTTGCTGCAATTATGGGTAATGTCAAAATCTCATCTGCAGGCCTTACTCAGCTGAAGCAAAAACAAAAGAAAAGCAAGAAGTTGAGCAAAACAGAAAGCTAGTCCAGGAAAAGCTTTCTATACAATGGCAATAGTGTAACAGTGTTGGTATTTGTCCTTATTGGATGTAAATAAGGATGGTGTTTTAATTTTGATCTAAACATATGTTGAAATCTTCAAATTAGGGCAAATGCTTCTTACCCCCTACTAAATAACCGCAAAAGAGGTGACAACCATTACTTTTTTGTCTGATATTACTTACCAAACTGATTTCTATGATGTTATTTGGCGTTTTTCTTTGAATCTATCTCTCAAGTTTTGATATGAAACTATGGTAAATGATTAGATCATTGTGTGTTGGGAGACGACTTGAGCCAAGTCAAAGCCCTTGACGTGTTTTCTCGCTAGTTGGCTCAAGCTTGACAATTAATGAGTGGAGCTTGAGTAAATTTGCATCAAGAAGATGTTCTTTCTGCTTTCATGCTTCTATAATGAGATGAAATTTTACTGTCGAGGATGGGATTTTGCTGAGAACTCACTCACCACGGCAAAACTTGGATTTTAACTAGTTGTATTATGGTCTGGATAATTATGTAAATTGTTTGTTAAATCTCTTGCAACATATTAACTCCCTCATTCCAGTTTAGGCTGTGGAGTTTGGAATACACTCGCCTAATTTTTGCTGAAAATTTGTTCATTCTTCAAGTTTGACATAAATTACATATTTAGAACTTAGAAGGATTATTATTTTGGTGAATTTCTTTTGATAAATAATTATTGTTTTTAAATATACTCTTCAATTATTACAATCTATAGCAATACTATGTATTCTATTAGATTTGTCTCTCTTTTTATCTTTTTCTTTCCATCTCGCTCTCTTCCTCTCTCACTTTTCCTCCGTTTCTCTCTCTCAGCACGTGTTAACTTATATGATTAGCATTCATAAGGCCTTTATTCATTTATCAATAAGGCTCTGTTTGGAAACTTTTCAAGGCTGGGATCAATAAATGAAAGCAATAAAAAAGAATTTCTATTCACACCTCAGATCAAGAGGAAGGATGTCAAGTCGGCCTATATATCGTATTAATAAACTCCTTTCTATTTCTTATTATTATATAATAAATTATATATATATATATAAAAAGATTCACTTTCTTTTAATTGCCACCTTCTTCTTTGTCAAAGATACTAAATATCTATAGATTCACCTACTTTTCTTATATTTATCATATATTATTAAAAGTGGGAAGAATGTTAGGCAAAAATTAGATTACCATTTTACCTCTACATTAAATTAAAATATTATAAACTATTTAATTATAATATTAAAATGTAACCAATATTTGAAAAGCTTTTTCCATTTAAAACAACATTAATTCTTCATATCACTAATTAATCATATGTCCTAAACGTACTGGTAATGCTAAAAAGTTGAAAAAAGTAGTCTTATGTAGACCTACTTCATATGATTTTATAAATTAAATAAACTTAATTCTTTGGCAATGAATTTAAAAGTTACCAAGAATGATTCAATATATAAATATTAGATTCAAAACTGAAATTGCATTTGAATAGTAATTGTCCATTACTATTCAGTATTAAAAGCTGAATATTATGTAAGAATAAGTTTCAGAATTAAAATTTGAATTTAAAAGGTCATTCTCTAATTCTATTTAAGAACCAACTTACAAAGATGTATGCTAACCATAGGAGATCGGATGAATGAAATTGCACGATTCAACATGGGAAGAAAAGAGAGTTAGAAGCTGCAAATGAGGGATAGCAAAGAAAATGCTCGAAGAATAGATTGAATATAGATGCAGAGCAGAGCTTTCTTGTTTGATAAGCTATTTTTTCGTGAAGCCGACAAGAAAAAAGAAGAAGAAGATCACACCATTGATGAATTGAACCAACATATCCAAAAGGGCATTGTGGACTTTACTGCTTCTTTGTATGGTCCCTGCAAGTTCATTTCCCCATTCCCTGCAGAGTAGGCCAAGAAGATACCCACTGTTACCTTCCTGAAAGTGGATGTGGATGAATTGAAGCCGGGACGTGGAGGCGATGCCAACCTTCATGTTCATCAAGGAGGGGAGGATCATTAATAAGGTGGTTGGAGCCAAAAAAAGATGAGTTGCAACAGACCATTGCCAAACACATCAGTATTACCTCATCAGCCTAATTAATATGCTTTACTCTATATTATATTGCACTTGGTTGAGTGACATCTATCTTTATATTAGCAAGAATAATTTAATTTCTGTTGGATATTACAAGTTCTTACTATTAATTCAAATATTATTATGTAGTTTGAACTATTCCTTTGCTAATCAAAAGTGATTTCATGTGTTGAAAAAAAAAGAACGTCGTATATACTAAACAGTCTGATGTTAATATGCTGACTCTAACAATAACATAGTTATTTATTTCAGAATGTGAGGACTTTACTTGCAATATCATCTACTCCTCGCTCTTTCTCCATTACAAGATTTTTATCAACTCGGTTTAGCTGTGAACTTTAAATTTTATCATTATCATAGGCTTTTGGAATAGTAAATATAAAATCAAATTTGTCATTCTTCTTCTTTACTTATATATTTTGAAGTCATTTGCTTTTTAATATTTTTGAACTTCCTTAAGTGTAATATTTCACTAATTCTTTCCTGATATTATTTGCCTGATAATTGCAAAAGGTTTGTATAAAAGTTACAAATATAGCACGACTTGTTTGCCAACACAATGCTTTGATGAATTGAGTAATAATATTCATTTTTTTGGTTAAAGAATAATCATATTCATGTATAAGAAATTTTAACGGCCTTGTTGAAATTGCAAATTATAAATATACAAAATAGAAGTTTTGTCATCAAATATATCTGTTTGTGATATAAATATATACATGAGTAAACATTCATTCAACTTGCAACATGGAAGAACATATAACTTCTTATTATTTTTAATGGTAAGTCACATAAAATGTCAATTTAAACTCTATAAAATGAAGAAGTAAATGTTGACAGCAATTCAAAATTTTTTCTCCTCCTCCATTTTAAAAATTGTCTTCAATATCTCTTTGAACTTCAAGGTATTTGAACGTTACGTTCTAGAATTGATCTAGAAAATATATGTAGTGTAGAGCTCCAATAATGAAGGATATGAGTTTAATCTTAAGAGATCAAAATATATATGGAGAGCTACTTTTTAATCTTAATGAAGGTTAGGTAGCATTTTTTTTTTGATCGGCTAATTTTAACTTTTCATTGTGTATATGTTAGAATTTTCTTTTTGATTTTCAATCTGGTATTCAGTACCTCCATTCAAGCCCAACTAATTCGGATTTGCGCCACATATGAGGCCCCATTTGGGGGAAAGCGCTCCTACAAAGGATTTTTTCATACCTAGGATTTGAACTCGAGATCTCTTGTTAAGGGAGGACCCAACTCCATCCACTGCACAACATCCATTGATGGTGTATGTGTGTTAGATTTAATGCTGTCACTACTTACACTAGATTGAAATTTGTTGAGTAAGTTTTTCAATATATATTATTGTATTATTCATTTGAACAAAAAACGCACTGGAGGTATAAATTTTCTTTTTGGATGGTCACCATATTAGCTTTGCAACCGATATTTTAAGTAATTTTACACCATTTTGCATAGATGTTGAAAGTTTTTTTGTTTTCATTTTGTTCAGGTGATCTTGTCAATATAATTTATCCTTAATCTTCTTCAAACAATTTGACTCTCTTGTCTCTTTTAGAATAGAAATATATAATACGTACAATGTTTTAATTTTTGTTTATATTTGCTTTATAGGAAGCTGTATAGCTTACTTTCTAAAGAGATATCAATATCAATAAGAAGAGTTTTGATAACAAACCAACTAAAATGTTAGTCCAATTATTTTGAATCTACACTTATCAACTCTATATTGTTTAATGCAGATATACACGTGCAACGCACGTGCCCAGAACTAGTTAAAGAAATAACAATGGGTGGTGGCACTTGGATATACACATAAACGTATGAGGTCGACAAACAGTATAGAGATAAATAGTGTACCATTCCTAAAGAGGACTTAATCATTAACTTTCAAAGTAGATTAAACAGTAACAAAATCAAGAGTTATGAATCAAGTATTGAAGATAAAGTAAATAGAAGATAATATTGAGAATTCTGAAGAGAGAGATATCCTAGAGTTACATGCATGATGCTTTATCTAATCTGATTGCCTATCCACTTTAGTTATATTGTTGAATATTTATTTTACTTGTTACATGGTTGATTTTACTTCAAAGTTCATCTCTAATAAACCAATGTCTATTCAAACTACTGAAACGCATCTATATTCTCATGATCATCTCAAGTAATAAGAATGCAGTTGTATCTCTTGTATTTGACTAAGCAGGGGGAACAAAGTAAAGGTCTATAACTAGCCTGTCACTTCCTGCTATAAGTTAGTTAGATTCACTAATGAGTATCCGACCAATCTCTGATCATCAAACAATTCCTATCTTATCATATAATACAAAATACACCTCCATTTCGGTGCAACGCCAAGATTTGTAGATAGTATTAAATTCGAAATTTAAGTGTAGAATAACTTAAACAAATTAATTCAATCAATATATAAAAGTGATAATCAAATGTGTTCTAGCATAAAGCTTCAACTAACGACACTCATGAATAATTCTCCAACCCTAGAATACTAAGAAACTACTCACTCATAATGTAGTGACTACACAATATATATTCTTTCAATTATAGAAAAATATAATGTGTAGGAGGTGTATTTGAAGTGTTAGGAATTGACCTTGAGTCGGATCTCTAGTATAGTCCAATATCGATTCAGATTGCAATGAAAAGTCATTGGTGCTATTGAAAATAGTAGTGCTTAATTATCTAATCAGTTCATTAGTTAGTTAATGTGTCAGTTAATCTGTTTGTTCATTAGTTAGTTATACAAGTTAGTGGAGGTAGTTGACAGCTGGCTTTACAGCTAAGACACACATGTATATAGATGAGTTCTTTCTCATTTTTCCAGTTTAACACTCGATGAATGAGATCTGAAATTTCCCAATTCGATTCTTTCACTAAAATTCAACATGGTATTAGAGCAGTGAATCCATGTGATTCCGATTCACAATTGATTCGATCGGAAATCTTCGAGGCATCCACCATTGATTGAGCTTGAAGGAGATGATGTTGACATCAGGAGAAAATGCTCCAGTTGAAGTCTCAACTGATACTCTTGATGGAATAGAGAAAAATCACAATCATCCTTTGTATCTTCATCCTTCTGATACTTCGGGCAGTGTATTGACCTCAGTACAGCTCACAGGAACTGAGAACTACTCATTGTGGAGCAGGTCATTGATGATTAATCTTCGTGCAAAGAGTAAGCTGGGATTTGTGCTTGGAACTTGTCGCAAATCTGATTATAAACCCGAATTGGAAGAGCAATGGGAGAAATGCAATGCATTCGTGTTGGCATGGATTATGAACACTGTATCAAAAGAACTATTGAGTGGAATTGTGTATGCATCAGATGCAACAATGGTTTGGGGAGATCTAAATGAACGATTCAACAAGGTTGATGGATCTAGGAGCTATCAACTCCATCGTGAGATCTGTACAATTAATCAAGGAAATTTGACAGTGTCAGGGTATTTTACAAAATTGCATCTCTTATGGGATGAGTTTGATGCACTAGTGCCCCCTCCTGCTTGTAATTGTGATAAATCAAAGGTGTATGTTGATCACCTGCAATTTCTGAGATTGTTTGCTTTTTTGATGGGCTTAAATGAGATATACAGTCATGCACAAAGTCAGATTTTAATGATGAATCCTCTGCCCAGTGTAAGCAAGGCTTATTCCATGATAACATCTGATGAAAGCCAGCGCATGACAGCTGAATCTAGAATTGGTAGAGATGTCCATGAATCCATGGCTCTATATGCAGGAAGAGGGAATGACTCTATGATGTTCTCTGGTAAAGGGACGAATGGCTGTTCTTCTCAGGACTCCATGGCTCTGTACACTGGACGAGGAGGCTATACAAATGCTGACAATAGTAACCACAACAACCCTAAGCAGAGGAAGAATTGGCACCTTGTATGTGATTACTGCAAACTACATGGGCACACTAAGGACATATGTTTTAGGCTCATTGGTTACCCTGCTGATTGGAAGTTCAAGAAGAAGTTTGGTCCAGGTCCAGGAGCAATGAATGCAGGAAGAGGAGCAGCAAATCATGCTTATATTGACAGAGGTTTCAGAGATGAATTCGAACCTATGCACACAAGTCATGGCATGATGCATTCAGGACAAGGATCAAATAGCAATTCAAGTAGTTCTGATAATTCTGCACAATTGAAGCATGAAAAATATGAAAATCAGTTGACAGCACAAACAAGTTTTCAGCCCAGTCAAAACACAATGGATTACATAGCAAACACTGCAGGTACTACTTATGCTATTGTTTTATCAGCAAATGATATTAGAATAAATAATTGTGTTAAATTGCCAAATACTAGTACCTCATGGATAATTGACTCAGGAGCAACATGTCATATGACTCCTAAGGTCAGTAGTCTAATTGAAACATCCACTTCTAGTAAAGGTATAGGTAGACAAGTCCATCTGCCAAATGGTCAAACAACTTCAGTTGATCAAATTGGTAGTTGCAAGTTGTCAACTGGTGACATTTTGAACAATGTGTTGGTCGTTCCTGATTTTCGGTTTGATCTATTGTCAGTATCTCGGTTGACCAGACAACTGAACTGTTCTGTGAATTTTTTCCCTGAGTTTTGTGTCTTTCAGAACCTCTTAAATGGAAGGGTGAAGGGGATTGGTAAGGAGAAGGATGGTCTCTACTATTTTCCCACTCATCTTCCAGAAGAGATCATGCATGCTGAACAAGGTTTATTGGCATATACCAAACATTCAGAGGGCTTCCTATGGCACAATAGACTTGGCCACCCCTCAATGAAAGTATTTCAACACTTATCTTTGCTTAGGAATACTGATGATAAAGACATTTGTAATAATTGTCCAGTTTGTCCCCTTGCCAAGCAAACTCGATTTCCATTTCCTTTAAGCATGTCTAGAACCAATTCCACATTTGATCTAATTCATATAGATGTATGGGGACCATATAGATGTCCTACTCATGCTGGTTACAGATTTTTTCTGACAATTGTTGATGATCATTCAAGGATGACTTGGTTATTTCTCATGAAATTCAAATGTGATGTTTTTTCCATTTTAAAGTGTTTCATTACTATGGTTAAGACCTAGTTCAATAAGTCTGTTAAAAAAGTTAGATCAGATAATGGGACTGAGTTCCTTAATAAGGATTGTAGATCATTATTTGAATGTTTAGGCATAGTTCATGAGAGTAGCTGTCCACACACCCCTCAACAAAATGGGGTGGTGGAAAGAAAGCATAGGCATATCCTTGAAGTAGCAAGATCCCTCAGGTTTAAAGGTTCTCTTCCAATAGGATTTTGGGGTGAGTGTGTATTAGCAGCAGTTTACCTGATCAATAGGTTACCAACCACAGTTTTGCAAGGGCAACCACCTTATGTTGTGTTTCATGGACATCAGCCTGATCTAAGTCATATGAGAACCATAGGCTGTTTGTGTTTGCTACAAAGCCTGTCAAGAATGATAAATTTTCAGCTAGAGCTGATACACGTGTCTTTATGGGTTATTCATCCAATAAAAAGGGATATATTGTGTATGGTGTGAACCAAAGGAAGTTGATGGTATGTAGAGATGTAACTTTCAGAGAAGATGTTTTCCATTTGCTGCACAGAAAGGGCATCATTCTGTCCCATTATTTCCTCCTCAGCACTCTGTCATTGAAACAAGTGATTTGCAGGTTATGTCTAATGATTCAGAAGTTTTGGTTGATGATCTGGAAGTAGTAGTGGAGCAAGAAGATATTCCTTTGGAGAATGAACTAGAAATTTTGGAGAATGAACCAGAAAATGGTAATATTGAGGTTGCTTGTGAAAATGCTGATACTTCTTTCGAAGTCATACCTACAGTAGGAGCTACACCTGATAATGTAGTCCCTACTGTACCCTTGGTTGAGCATAGAACAAGACATTCCACCATATCAGCTAATCCACCTGTATGGTTAAAGGATTATGTCACTAATGTCACTAGTCCTGATCATCCTTATTCCATGACCAATTATATCACCTATCAGCATTTATCTCCTGGTTATCAAGTTTTCCTTAGTAATTTTTCTTTTGATGTTGAGCCTAGGTGTTATGAGGAGGCTATTAAGGATCCTAGATGGGTAGCAACTATGCAACAAGAAATCAAAGCATTGGAAGAAAATGGAACTTGGCAAAATTATGAAGCTGCTTGAAAAAAAGTCTGCTATTGGTTGTAAGTGGATGTTTAAAATAAAATATAAGGCAGATGGACAAGTTGACAGATTCAAGGCACGACTTGTAGCAAAGGGTTATAGCCAAATAGAGGGTATTGACTATCAAGAGACCTTTGCTCCTGTAGTCAAAATGGTTACTGTAAGATCCATTATTGCATTGGCAGCAGTTGAGGACTGGCCTATTTACCAAATGGATGTGTTTAATGCTTTTTTGCAAGGTGACCTCTTTGAGGAGGTGTATATGGAGTTGCCTAAGGGATTTGATAGTGGAGACAAGCACCATGTATGTAAGCTTGTCAAGTCCTTGTATGGACTCAAGCAGGCATCGAGGCAATGGAATGCCAAGCTTACTGCAGCATTGTGTAACGCAGGATATGTTCAAAGCCATTTGGACTATTCCTTATTCACCAAAAGGAGTACTATTGGTTTGGTCATAATTTTAGTATATATTGATGATCTATTAATCACAGGTAGTGATCCTGCATTAGTTCAGGCCACAAAATAGGTGTTGCATAATCATTTTAAGATCAAGGACCTGGGGGAGTTGAGATATTTCTTAGGTATTGAATTTTGTAGATCCTCTACTGGCATAGTGATGAATCAGAGAAAGTATGCCTTGGAATTGATTGCTGAAGCTAGGCTTGCTGGTGCAAAATTAGTTTCTACTCCTTTAGAGTGCAATTTGAAACTCACTTCAGCAGCATATGACACCAACACCAATGATCCCTTGTTCCAGGATGTTAGTAGATATCAAAGAATGGTAGGAAAGTTGCTTTATTTGACTAACACTAGACTTGACATTGCATTTACTGTCCAGACATTGAGTCAATACATGCAACAATCCAAACTCTCACATTGGCATGCAACATTGAGAGTAATCAAGTATGTCAAGGCAAACCCAGGATTGGGATTACTTATGAGTTCACATAAAGACCTTACATTGATGGGGTTTTGCGATGCAGACTGGGCTGCTTGCCTTAGCACCAGAAGGTCTATAACTGGGTATTTGTTGAAGTTTGGTGATTCCTTAATTTCTTGGAAGTCCAAGAAGCAAAATACTGTGTCTAGAAGCTCTGCCGAGGCAGAATACAGGAGTTTGGCTACTTTGACAACTGAGGTGGTTTGGGTTGACAACTTATTCAAGGAATTACAAGTGGCATTGCATACTTCCACCATCATTCATTGTGATAGCAAGGCAGCCATTCAGATTGCTGCCAATCCCATTTTTCATGAGAGGACAAAGCATATCGAGATTGATTGTCACTTCATCCGGGAAAAGGTGCAGCTCGGCTTGATCAAGACCAATTATATCCACACCAAAGATCAATAGGCAGATCTGTTAACTAAAGCTCTTGGTCGATCTCAACACGACTTTCTTTTAGCCAAGCTTGGAGTTCTGAACATTTTCAGTATATCCAGCTTGAGGGGGAGTATTGAAAATAGTAGTGCTTAATTATCTAATCAGTTCATTAGTTAGTTAATGTGTCAGTTAATCTATTTGTTCATTAGTTAGTTATGCAAGTTAGTTACGAGTTAGTGGAGGTAGTTGACAGCTGGCTTTACAGCTAAGACACACATGTATATAGATGAGTTCTTTCTCATTTTTCCAGTTTAACACTCGATGAATGAGATCTGAAATTTCCCAATTCGATTCTTTCACTGAAATTCAACAGGTGCACTGCACAAGGTACCATCCCCATGCGTCACACTTTTGCACTTGTGCGGCACATAGGGTACAATAACCATGCAGACACCAAACATTTTTGTAAAACTTTATTATTTTCACATCTTTTTATATGTACTTGGACCTTGGGTGCTTAGCTCAATCTGAACTCTTAAGAATGACTTCTAATAAGACTTCAAATTTTTTTTTGTATCTCTTTTTGTATTAAATCATCAGATTTCTGTCAAATCATATCCTATACATATGAAACACATATCAAACATAAATTAGTTAAAATGAACTTCAATACAAGAAAAGAGTATCCAATATGAGAAGTAATGTATCCAGAAACATAAGTTCCTTTAGACGCCGATAACAACCCCACACTTGCACTTTTGCTTGTCCTATCCATGAGACATGTTACAACCATCAATCAGGATAATAAATAGTTCAAACATCATATTAACACTTCCTTATAATCATACATGTTATACAAGTCAACTCAAGTGAAACAACAATCTCCTAACCCCAATGACGGACTCAAATTCATCAAATTTAAGCTTGCTCACCTACTTTGTCAAAGAAAAAAGTCATATCACCTATCTATCATGAAACTAGTAGATTCACAAGAAGAAATAGTCTACACACTCAAATCAAGGAGTCAAATATAATATAAAGGACTTGCATCAAAGATCAATCTCTCGCACTCATAAATGAATTCATATGTATGTATAAAGTACTATAGTCTTTCTCAATATGTATATCTCTACTAATTAATCTTGCTCGAATAGAATAAAGTAAGATTTTAACGGATTATAATATTGTTTAAGAGACAACAGGACAACTATATAATAGTGACTAACATTTCCCTAAGTACTTTACACTTTTTATATTTTCCATCAACCATTGTTCTTCACTTAACTTTTCGGGCCTCTCTTCATTATTTTTCTCATATCAAGAACATTTCAATCATCAAATATTTTCTGAGAATTTTCATTCTTTTCTTTTTCATGTCACATTCATTCTAAGAGAATATCTTTCATCATAATTGACTAATCATTATTCATCATTATTTTACTCTTGATCATCCCTTCTTAAGATTTACATTTCATATCATAGTTTAAGATACAATGCTCAAGGAAGCAGAATGCAAAACCTAGTTTCTTAATAAAATGATCAAGCAAATTAAATAAGGCTAATAAATTCATGGCTATAGGCTGGGTTAACTTTTAATAACAAAATTGAAAAGTTAAAATGTACAAGACATAACAACAAAAGCCTATAATCATTCTTTACATGGACCAATACTTTTTATTTCACTTCAATAATATGAAGGACAAGTTCTAGACAAAGATGACAAACATGAAATATATGCAAGAAATCTTCACCACATTGGCACAAGAAAAATAAATATACTCTAAGTGTAACACCTTGGAAGTGCCTAATTCAAATAAAGTTGGAAAGTACAGAAAAAGGTTGATGAAGTCTGCAACATTGGCTTTACGGGAGGAGTTCATGGACCGTATAGCTTTCACAGGTCGTGGAAGCCAATCGTGAAGTGAACCCAGAAAATGAAAATTTCAGGATCCGAGTTTACGGATGGTTATACGGTCCGTATAAAGATTCACGAAACATAGACTCTACCATAGAGTGGAAGTTGAGAAAGTTAGATTTTTGGGACTTGACAGGACAAGAGCACTCCACTGCCAGTGGAATGGTTCACGGACCGTAAAAAAGAATTCGTAAATTGAGAACTTCAAAAAATTAGGATTTTTCCTTTTGGATTTTACGAAACACATCACAGACCGTAGAAGTTTATACGGTCCATGGATGGGGCCCGTGGAAGTCATTCGACAGTTTTTTAAGTTAGGGTCTTTTGGTTTTTTTCCACTATTTTAATTTCTATAGGCGAAAAGGTCTGATGGACCCTTGTACTTGTATGTGTTTGTATTCTGGACCCTTCTTCTTAACCCTTTGCCAACTGAACCTTTAAACTAAATGAAACTCAGTATTTTAAACCCCCTTGACTTTGTATGAACTTCAAATGCTCAACAAAAAGGACACATCATTATCCACGTTAGATATTAAATGACACATCATCATCCACATCAGTTTTAAATGACACATCATCAGTTTTAAATGACACATCACTTATTTATTTATTTTTTAAATTTTTTTTTTTCTTCTTTTTCACTTCACTCCTCCCTTGACCACCTCTCTCTCCATTTTTTACCTTAGATCTCACCACCACAACCTTCCATCTTCACCATTATCACCACTTCCCTAAATCATAAAAATCACCATTGTTCTCTATATTTTCATCATTCATAACTTTCAATCATATTTTTTTACTACTTCGTCCCTCACTTGAAACACCATAAACCTCTTTTCTCCATTGATCCCAAAAAATCACTAAAATACCTCAATATATCATAATATTTGTATACAATTTTACACAACACATTCCATCTGATTTCACAAAGACATTTAGCATTTACTTTTTGCCTACCAATATTATCAAATCTGTCACCTCACAAATTATAGCACAATGTCGTTTCTAATTTGGGAAGAAAAGAAAGTGAAAAAAAAGAGAAGAAGAAACTGTAGAGCCGTGGGGAAGGGGAGAAAGAGAGAAATCGGGGATTGGGTTGGTGGGGAAAAATGGAGAGGGTGATGGTAGAAAGAGAAAAAGAAATTGGGAGGGGTGGGGAAAAGAGAAAAGAAGTGAAAATTGATTTTTAATTTTTTTTGGGTCTTTTTATTCTATTTTTCTTTTTCTTTTAATTATTTTGGTCTAAAATTTTATGTCACTCTCTTTTTGTGCGTGAAACCACACATTTGTTCCATGTCAACAATTAAGTTGCCACATAAGCTTGGTCAACGGTCAGAGGGGTTTAATATGTTGAGTTTCATTGAGTTTAAGGGTTTAGTTGACAAATGGTAAAGTAGAAGGGTCTATAATACAGACGCATACAAGTACAAGGGTCCATCAGACCATTTCTCCATTCCTATACTACGTCATTTTGGCCTATTCTAAGTGGGTATAATTAATTTCTAAGACCCCTAACCTCTCATTCTCCCCTAATCTGCTCAATTCAAAGTTTCTTCTCTCTCAAGTCTTCTCCCTCAAGCAATCTAGGGCTTCAAGAATTCAAGCCTCCACTGAACTTGAAGCCTCCACTGAACGAATTCACCTAGGAATTTCTAACAGGTATGTTGGAACTTCATCAATGGGTTCTTCTTCATCCATTGAGTCCCAAAGAAACCTCAATTTCTCAATTTATGATATTCCTAAATTCTAGGGTTTCATGATTTCTTATGGGTTGTTATTGAATTTTAGTTTTTCCTTCATGATTGATCTATTTATGCACGAATTGATTATAAATCATTATTTTCAATGATATTTTCATGAACCCGTGACATGCAAGTATTCTCATGATCATAATTATGCTATTTTTACATGCAAGTTTCATGAAATCATATTTTCATGAATTAATGATGCTTTCAGATAAAGTATCATTCAGTTTATATGATTATTATGATTTAGATGCTTTCAGATAAAGTGTCTCTCAGATTATGTTATGTATCATGATTTAAGGAGCTACTCAAATTATCAGTTTTTTCATGAATGATTCAGTATTATCAGATTATTACTATTTCCATATTTATGCATATTTTCTATTGGGAGTTTACTTAGCAACAAGTGGACCTAGGTATGAAGGCTAACCCGTTAGTAGAGGCATGAGACCTTTAGTAGCAATCCCTTTATCCCAGAACTACGTGCCCCTGTAGGTCTTTATCTCAGATAGACATTAGCTAGTGGATCCACCTTAGCTTAGACTCATGGTCCTTACCTTGGCAAGTAGGACATTCTCTTTTTGGTGTGGGAGCAGTACACTGAACTCCATGTTATAGCTCACATGGTTTGTCGATCAACGGTATCTCCCACATATGATATGATTTTCAGAAAATTGCATTACCCTGCACTATGTTTTCAGATCAGATCATCACTTTTCATGTTACAGTAAAACCTTACTAAATTAATATTCGGTAAATTAGTAATCTCTTTAAGATAATATTTTCCTTCTGTCCTAACTTGGGCTAATGGAAAAAATCACCCATTTCGATACGATAATAAAATAATATATTTTTAGAAGACCCCTATATAAATATATGGTCCCACTAATACTATAAATTAATAATTCTTTAAAAGTACGAATGTATCTAAGATAATTTCGTGAAATATGATTCTATTGTGTTTTGTTTTTTGTTGAAATTTAAATCTAGTTGAAACTCATCTCTAACTTTTCTTATTGCATCCAAAAGTTCCAGTGTTGCCATGACTGCGAATATTTTTGAGTGCATGTGGAATGATCTCTTTTGTACACACATAATGCTTTACATATTTGATCTGTTATTGTTGATTTTGTGACACCTTTTAAATGAGAAGGCATTTTTTGATATGATTTCAAGAAATTTCCTATGTTGCTTATATAGTTTATTCTCTCACCATCAAATATTGAATATTTTTATTAAAGATACAATGAATAATAATTGATTATTAAAAAACAATAACCATTATGTACATAATGAATTTATTTTTACAATGAATCATTGAATTCTTGAATTTATTTTTACAGTGAATCATTTAACAAAAATATATTATAATGAATCATATACATACATTGTACTTTATGTATAATAAATTTATTCTTTATATGAATTCAAAAAATATGATACATAATTTAGTAAGATACAATGATTTTGATGTATTCATTGTACTTTATGTATAATGAATTTCTTTTTTTATGTGAATTCAATAAATATGATACATAAATTAGTAAGATATAATCAAAATCAACCTTCTTGAATTTCAAAATACTCTTTAAATTAATAAATATTAATTTATCGATTAAATATACCTCTACAAAATAATAATATTTCATGCTCCCACCTATATTAATTGTAACACCCCAAAAATTTCTAAGCTAAGATTCAAGTCTTTCTTCATTTGCGAAAAAGATCGTGTCGGGTGATTCTTAAATTGTTCTTAGGTTTTAAGGTCAATTCCTTAGTATGACAATGGATTTGGATATGAATTACGGTCACTAGAATTCCCTAGCATAAAGTTGAGTAGAAAGCTTCCTTACCGATTAAGTTTTGATATAAGATTCTACTTAGGTAAATTTCAAATGATCCTATCTCCGAGCATATAATGAATTAGATGGCCCATAACCTGTCAAATTAAAGGTCTATGAGTCCTCTTTCCAACGCCACCAAGTTTGCCTCATTTCAAGTTTGGAGAAAAAGGTTATGCTAGTTTTAGTGAAGCCCTGTCAGGTAGTCGATGTTCTACGACTGACACTACACATGGTAGAATGTTCCACGGACCATAGAGTTTTTTTTTAAAAGAAATTTCCTGCACATGTTTCACGGTTATTTTGGTCCTTTTCCTAGCTTTCTAGCCCTATTCTAAGTCATTTTTTTGTGTTTTAACTGAGTGTATCATGCAACTAACTAGTTTTCTTCTCAAAATCATGAATCTAAACCTTCAAGTATCTAGAAATTCTCTTAAAACTCACCTAGGGTTTCTCTTCTCTATTAAGAATCCTAAAACCTTATAGTCAAAATTCGAGATACAAAGTGAAGTCTTCCACCCAAGGTTTTCTCAAGTTCTTTCACTCTAGAAACTCCATAAAAGAAATTCTTTTATCAAGATCAAGCACTAAGATTTCAAGACCAAAGACTTCATCCAAGAAAGGTAGTGTTCTTACTCGGGCTCAAGAAAAATCAAGTCACCATAAAAGTTTTCAGTCTAATTGCTTCATAATCAGGTATGTAAGGCTATTCTTAGTATTGGACTAATTCG
The DNA here is from genome assembly GCA_018342035.1 of Solanum appendiculatum. Classification (NCBI taxonomy): domain Eukaryota; kingdom Viridiplantae; phylum Streptophyta; class Magnoliopsida; order Solanales; family Solanaceae; genus Solanum; species Solanum appendiculatum. The sequence goes on from JAGDQO010000948.1 coordinate 629,139, forward strand.
TCCTCACGTCCTACATCTAAATTCAGTCAGTAAGAGTTAAATCCAGTATTCTACTCAAAGATCTATAAAATTCTAAATTCAAATTGTATTCTTATTCTGAGTTCTGATTTCTTAATTATGAGATTATAATATTTGATGCATTGAGATTATTGGGTTGTTGTTCATGCTTTTATTTCACATGAACCCTAGTTGATGATATTTTGTTGAAAGCCTTTGGGCATTTATTTTCATGCATTGATTTTGGAATTTTAAGTGAGTTTAAGATTATTTTAAAGTATCTTTTGAGAAGAGTTTAAGAGAATACAAATGGTTCCAAAAGTACTATTTTCACATTGAGAAAAGACTTGCGATTCATGATTAGTATGACAGTTGAGTATGCCATCAATGTTTAAGCAGTATTGCATCTAGATATACCATCAATGTTTATGCAGTATGACTTCCCGAGTCAGCAATGATCAGATTACAATATGATTTCAGATATAGTTTTCATGATTCAAACCTAAATACAGGTTATTTCAAGAGTTTTAAGAGAGCTTTAATGGTTCCAAATGTATCATATTTGTTTAAAATGCATGGTTTGAAAAGAGTTTTTCTTAACGAAAGAATCAAATGATTTCATATTTAATATTTGGCAGTTGAGAAAAATAATGTTTCTGAAAAGTACTTCAGTAAAGCAAAGTGAAAAGTAAAGTAAAGTAATAGTCCCTTTCTTTGTAAAGAGTGATTGAGTATAATGGCTATTGAATATTTTGGGAGTAGTAACAAGCACCCAATTGGGTAAGTGTTAATTTTTAATTCAAGTCCCATAAAACTGCATAGCCAATGTAGGATAGGATCACACCGATTTGTCGTGTGACTCCCTACTATCTCTGAGAAGGCCTATTAAATGGATCTATAGTTACAGTTTCATCCTATACCCAGGCAAGGTATATGATGACTCTTCCAACGTGGGGAAAACGTTGTATCATTGCTAGGTTCATAATAATGGTTGTGTCACGACCTAAGACTACCCCCTAGTCGTAACACGGTGCTTAGAGTCACAGGCGACTCCAAGCTAACCCTTGATACTAACATAGTCATGAAAAACTAAATAGAAACATTTAAAAGAATTAAAATGACTGAGCGGAAGCATAATTATGGAATATTGGTTCAATATATTTTTGAACAAAATTTTGTATACAACAACTGTAATCTAAAATAGAATAGACTGAATACAATAACATTAACTGACTGTCTATGAAGCGTCTTCTAATACTGATTATAGTTAGCCTGGACATGATCCTTGCTTCCTTTAATCAATACATGCGAATAGAAATAACATACTAGAGCAACAAACTGACTTGAGTGCTCGAAATAAGAGAACTCATCACCTTATGACTGGAAGCTGCGATCTAATTGACTAGGATCCTGATCATAAGAACCTGAATCTACATCACATGAAAAATGTAGGCACAAGAGGTATGCGAATCAGTACTTTGAATGTACTAAGTATGAGATATATGCATGATAATTTATAAAACTGGACATGATGAATCTGAGACGTAAATATGAATATGAAACTGAAATGACTAAATGTAAGGTCAAAGCAATATTTTAAAAATTAAAACATAAGCTTAAATCATAGTCTTCGAGTAAGTCATAAAAAGATCTTTTGTGGGATATTTACCATTAACCGACATAGACCATATGAGCTATAACATGAAATTCATTGTCTTTTCCACACTGAAAAGAGATTCTCCTACTTGCCAAGATAAGGATCATACATATTAGCTTAGGTTGATCCACTAGCTATGTCTTTCTAAGATAAATCCTACGGGGGCACGTAGTTAGGGACAAGGAGATTGCTTCTAGAGACTCGACCTCTACTAACAAGAAGGCCTCCATCTCAAAGTCCTCTAGTGCTAAGTAAAATTCCAACGGAATAGACAAAGTCATAATATATTATAGTCAAATTACTTGGAAAGGCAATAATTAAGACTACCAATCCAATCATAAGTTTATATTAGAATAGCTCCTTTAAAAATCATGATCTCATAACTTCACTCATTAAGACACTTACCTATCTAAGCATCTAAATCATGATTCCTTTCAAATGTGAGAAAACCTTTCACAAACCATTGACAATTTATCTTAAAAGTAAGATCCTTTAGTCATAAATCATCACTTTCTTAAAATACTTCTTAAATAATGCACTTCAAATTTAATATAAGAGTACTTTCTTGAAGATAATGCACTAAAAGTAAAATATACTTCCTTGAAACTCTTCTAAAATCATGCACTTTAAATTAAAGATAATAATACTTTCTTGAAATACTTCTTGAAAATAATGTATTTAAAACTAAATATACTTTCTCAAAATCTTTCTTGAAAGACAACTTTAAAATCTTGAACTTACTCTATTTGTAAAATTAATGCACATGAAATACTACGACATGATTTTGAATAACTTTGATTAGAAAGGAGTTTATGTGAAATAATAAGCATGAACCATGAATCAATAATCAGTAATGACATGAAGTACCATAATTTTGATGATTAAAATCAAGATCAATGATAAGAGATAAACAAAATTCAAAAATGCCCTTAAACTACGTGAAAAGAATAAAAATGTCCTCCGTGTATCGGCTAAAAAATGCCCTTACTGTCAATACTTTGGTTCAAAAATGCCCTTGCAGTCAATACTTTGGTCAATAAATGCCCCTATAGTTAATAAATGGGTCAAAAATACCTTTTTTCAAATAAATGTATTATTTTTTATTTTTAAATACATCTTCTTCTTAATTAAAATATTATTAAACAACCCTATTCTTGTTTTCTTTCTTTTAAAATCACTTTAACAAATAAAAATGTAGAAAACAATTTTTTTCTTCTTAATCTCATTTTATCAATTAAAATAAAATAACTTCATGTACCCTTTCCACGGATAATATATGTCATATGTATAAGATCATAGTATATCCATCATTAATTTTTATTTATATAACGATAAAAATAATTATAATAAAATAAGAAATATTTTTATCTTTTATTTTTTTGTGAATTGAAGTAGGATAAACATTTGCTAATTTTAAAAATATTATTAGAAAAAATGTGTAATTAGAAAGAAAATAAATAATATATTTATTTGGAAAATGATCATTTTTGACCCATTAAACAATAATAATGGTATTTTTGGACCAAAATATTGACTACAAGGGCATTTTTGGACCAAACTATAAATGCAGGGCATTTTTGTTCTTTTCACATAGTTTAAGGGCATTTTTACCGTTTTCCCCATAAAAAATTATATTGTAGGAGTATGGCGTGAGGAAGAACAAAGTTCCTTACTTTAATAATCTTACATACCTTTTACGCTCCATGAATCTTGTTGAAGAACCCTAACTTGAAGAAGAATGATCAAGAAATCCGTTCTTGAGATTCTTGAATTAGTTTATTGAAAATTCTATGGCCAAGGGTTAAGATTTCTATTAATTATTCATGATTATGAGAAGGAAGTTCAGTTGGAAAGATTGAAATCCTTGAAGAAGGACTTATCTTGAAGAAGAATCATAAAAAAAATTTGAATGAATCTTGCTTGGAAGTTTTATGCTTGCTTTTTGTCACGCCCTAAGCCTACACCCTGGACGTGGCCGGCACTCAAAAACTGTTGTTGGTCCCCAAGCGAACCCTTGGCCTGGCTGACTACTTAGCGGAAGACTTACTCAAGCAATGATAGGAACAAAACAAAATTAAATAAGTTAAACTCAAATACACATCTCAAAAAAATTTGGAAAATACTTAATAACAATACTTATAGTTTTGGAAACAACTCAAAGAGAGTAAATATCGAACGACACATCAACTCTTTCTATCTATGAAGCCTCTACTATTAAAGAAGGATGCCGGGACAAGACCCACGACATCTCAAAACTATTAACTAGAAAGTAAATGTGAAGTCCTCCAGAATGCAAGGAGGCTCGCCAAAAGCTTGCTGAAGTGTAGAGTGATCTCAACGAAGCGCCTGTTGATAATCCTGAATACCTGTATCTGCATCATAAAAAGATACAGGTCAAATGACATCAGTACATGGAATGTACGAGTATGTAATATAGCTGAATAACAAATAATTGAACTGAAACTCTGCCAGTAACTCAACTGAGTATAATATAATTCATAATGGGAAAATCATTTAAACTCTTACCAACAGAATGTAATAAAAGCATATACTGAACTGACCAGGCTGAAAGAAATACTCAACTCAATGTAAAGCATAAATAGAGATAATATAATTTAAAGCTTCACAAAGTATAATATAATAACTCAAAGAAAATTATATGTGAAAATACAATGAAAGTACTCTTTACTCTATTTGGGAGTTTCTCTAACCGACAACCATCATTATGAGCTATGTGATGATACAATGTCTCACCCACACTGCCAGAATTGTCCTATACCTTGCCGGGGTATAGAACACCTCAATTAAGTGAATCCACTAAGCTCTGCCCGAAGGCACTAAGGAAATCATCTAAAAAGTATGAATCCTTTACCCATGTTGGCATACATTATTTATGAGGGCTGTGAGTTATCTGAACTCTCCCCCATATCGGTGCTCAATACTACTCCCAATAAAGATATATACTCATGCTCAATATTTAAAAACATTCTCTTTTCTCAATTTGAATGTAATTACTCAAAAGATCCTCTTAAAAGAGGTAACTACTCTGAAGTATCTCTGTACTCATAACTCATTTAGAAATCATTGTTTCTCTCTTTTAAATGTAACAGTGTTACATTTGGGAATACCTAGTTCCCGTATACTCTTTTTCAATCATGAATACAACTCTTCTCCTTCTCATATTTACTTTCTCAAGACTTAGTTCAAAATCATTGTTAATTACAAAAGAATTCTCAAAATGACTCAAAAAGACCTCTTGAACTTTCCTCTTAAACTTACTTTAGTTTGGAATGTAAATGAAGACATGTGATTAGAACATGTAGGATCTCCCAAGGATTAACAGACACTTTAAGAGTTCATATTAAGAAGAGAGAGAAGACACGGTTTGAAAGAATGCATACGAGATGAAGAATGGCGCTTTGGGGCTGCTTTGGGGCGCACTGCAGGCGCAGGGCGGCAGCCCTCCTTGCGCTATGGTGGCGCATTTCACCAACTCCGAACCCAGAAATTCGACGAATTTTCTTGCTCAATTTCGGGTCCTAACTCATCTAGAATCGATTGGTTTCTTCCAAACTTTCTTTGATTCACAAACCCAACACAAAATTATCGAAATCCCACTCAAATTCTATCAAGAAACACCACTCATTCACAAAACCCTCACCTCAAGAACTCAAGATCTCCATTGTCAAAGAATGAAACTTAAAATGGAAAAGGGTCATATTTTCCCTTATAGTCTTAGAAAAGGGTTATATTTACCCTTAGTGATACTTTTTTGATATATTTACCCTTTCCATCCAACTTTAGGTCTATATTTTCCCTTAAACAATTAAGTATTATGTCACCACTTTTATTATTCTACGTGGCGCTTACATGGCTCCTACATGGATATATTTTTATTATAATTAAAAGTTTATTTCCTATTTAATATTTTATCCGACCCACTTAAATAAAATCCTACCCACCCAATTTGAAAACCCATTAACCCTAACTCCACTACTGTACCCACCCAATTTGATAAGAATAATAAGAGGCGCTGCTTCTTCTCTCTTCGCTCTCTCCAAATAATCCATTATTTTGGCAAACTTCAGCCATTTTTTCTCCATTTCCTGCCTCTCCCTGAGTTGCTCATGTAATGCCAAATCCATGATATCCTTTTTGATCATCTTTTCATGCACTTAGGTTAACATCGATAAGGATTTCCTTTTAGAGGTCTGAAAAAATAAACCTATTATTAAACTGGGTGGGTACGATAGTGGAGTTAGGGTTAACGGGTTTTCAAATTGGATGGGTTGGATTTTATTTAAGTGGGTCGAATAAAATATTAAATAGAAAATATTTTTTTAATTATAATAAAAAATATATCTATGTAGGAGCCATATAAGCACCACGTAGGATAATAAAAGTGGTGACATAGTACTTAACTGTCCAAGGGTAAATATGGATCCAAAGTTGGATGGCAAGGGCAAATATATCAAAAAAGTATGACCAAGGGTAAATATAACCCTTTTCTAAGAGTATAAGGGCAAACATGACCTTTTTCCGAACTTAAAACTCAAGAATTACTCAAACATCTCTTAATGTAATGATTTCATGGATGAATTAGATGTATGGCATGAGGATGAACAAATCCATCAATGTGAGAAGCCTTTCATACCTAGAAAGAACAATGTTCTTGGTGAATTCCACAAATCTTGAAGAATGCTTGAACCTAGCCCTTTTTCTCCTCTTGAAACCTCGCTCTAAAACCCTAAGTATTTAGGAACGTGAATAGGTGATTTAGAATCAGATTAGACCCTTAATTGGGTCAGGAAAAATGTGCTAAGCCTAGTGGGAAAAAGTAAAAGACCAAAATACCCTTTTCTAAAAATGGATGAAGTGCCTTAAATAAAGAGGCTTCACTCAAATGGGCATAACGTTTTACTCCTACCTTCAAATGGAGAAAACTTGATGGCGTTGGAAAGAGGACTCAAAGACCTTTAATTTGATAGTTCACGAGCCACCTAATTCATTATGTGCTACGAGATATAAATGTTTGAAGTTGACCTAAGTAGAATCTTAGGTCAAAACTTACTCGATAGGGAGGCTTCCAACTCAACTTTGTGCTAGGGGATTCTAGTGACCTAAATTGATATCTAAAGTCATTTCCACGGTAATGAATTGACCTTAGAATCTAAGAACAATTAAGAATCACTCGGTACAATCTTATACGCAATTCAAGAATAGTTTGGTCTTAACTTAAAAATTTTCTAGGGTGTTACAATATCTCCCCTTTGAGATCATTCGTCCTCGGATGATGGTTAAACTGAGAATGGAGGGAAAATAGTTACTATCACTACCTCTCTTGACTTCTTATCTTCCCTACTAACATAGGCGAAAGTGATTCATACTGAGAGTTTTGAAACTAGGCTCGAGCACACTTGGCACGAAGCTCACATAAGTATTTCGAGATCACAAACCATGACATGAAGCAAGGGTATCCGGGCACAAAGTAAGAATATGACTACTATGCCTCGAGTGATATAACTGGTATCTTTTAAACTTAGCAACACTTCTCAACTATACTCTCCTTTCTGATTACTACGCTTTATTAGCTACAATTCACAACTCCCACTATAGTATATGACTACTCTTACAAACATCTAAGTCAAATCGCTTGCTCTTATTTTGTTCAAGCCTAATCTCTAATTCACAAGGTGCGAAACATGAGATGGTATACTTATTTAAACCACAAGATTCATGTTCTATACCTCTATAGGAAATCTCATCCTAAGAATACTTCTCCTTATAACTGCATTCAACCATTGTTGAGCCCACATCAAGAAACACCTAATGCATCATGCATTTATCCAAATGTTTACAACACCGCATTCAAGCCTAGTACTATAACCACTCCATGAACTCCTACTAACCAATCCTTTTAAGAATTTATCATTCTCTCATTATCTCTACCCACTGAAATTTCACGCATACTATCAAGAACTATTACTTTCTCTCATTTAACTATTACTCTTAGTAAAACTCCATCCTATTCCTCCTCCACATTATAACCTTAGATGGAATAAGAACACCACCACTACCATAATAAGAAACATCAACCCTCTCCTTCTATCATTACTCAACTACTATCGACAACATCACTATCAAAACTGAAAAAGGATCACTGAAAGAACTTTAGGGTGAAGATCATAAGCATGATTTATTCGAGATATCTGATATAAGAATATGCATGGCATAACATTATGTTACTAGCCATTGAGAGTAAATCGTGAATTCGCGAGACTGAGCATACTATGAGACATGAGTACTTATATGAATAGGTTCATATCATGAGGTTGGTATCCATAAATTTATGGAGTAATATTAAGATTAATGGGCCAAAGTATTTGCCCCTCATTCTGTGAACTGAGCATAGATGTGAATCTGTCTGAAATGTATGAGCATAGGTCATAAACACAATTCTGATATTAGAAACATCAACATGATGTTGTAATGACTGAGCTTTGAAGAATACGCTAGAGTATGAATGGATTGATATATTACTCTAACTCTTTATGAACACATTCTATCTGATTCTCAACACTTGACTAGGTTCCTTACCTTATCATCTCCCCCTTAGGTCTGAAGCTGACAATCTAAGTCTATGGACCTATTCCATCATCTCTAAACTGGTCTACATTCAATTTACTCTAATACTTAGGAAAGGCTTATCTCATGGCTACTGAACTCGTTAAGTGCAAGTACTAGGGATCCTTCTAAAATCTCTTTCTCAGATGCTTCTCTTCCCCCCTTCTCATTGGCTTATAAGGCCACTTAATCTAACTGTTAATAATCTGACTTCTCCTTCGTAGCCCACTAATACCGTCCTTCTAAGTTCATATCTATCTACCTGGAGGAAACTTGAACTATATTAGATAGGCTCATCATCGGCTATATATAGTCCCTTCGACCAAGCTCTTAAGGGTAATAAATAATGCTTACATCAGCCTACTCCACATTGATAACTCCAATGTACTATCTAGGCACACATAGAAAATCATAACTTTATTAGAACCGTATTTGACTACATATGATCTCGGGTATACCTCTTAATGCTCTTGTCAATCTAATGACTTAGTCGCACTTTATTGCTCTCATCCAAGGGTCATAATACCACGCTTGTATCACTCACATTCATTGCAAACTAACCCCTTACTTCCTTATCTACTCTATGTCGAATCTACCAGATCAAATCTCAAAACTAACATCATCATCCTGATGTTGCCATCCCTTTGTTTTATCACGACACTCATCGCAAATTCAAGCTTAGTGTTTATTACTAAACACAAATATCAATAAAATTGCTCGCTTACTATACTAACTTACAACTACTAGATAAATTTAAGAAATATTCACCCACTAAGATCTCATGACAAGTAGTCAACCTTTATCTCTCAGTCTACCTATTTACAGATTACTACCACACTTCCATTTCACAACTTAAGTACTAATTACCCACTTACTATACATCATTACTTAATTAGTTCTATAATCCTCTAAATACTATGGGCTCTCCTTTCAAAAAGCATAAGCCTAGCTTATATCCATCACCTCATAAATACTCTGCGCTTTTATTCAACACATATGGTTAGCCTTCACCAACACAATGGTATTGACATAAACTCCCTTCTGTTTAAAGTATACTCTAACTCATTCATACTAGTAACTCTTACTCTACCTTCTAGCATGAAATCTACCCAAACTCATCACTTCTTAATTTAATGATAACTTACTGGGTGCATGACTGCAACATCATAATTTGCCTCATCACTATCTTCCTTTCTTTGATTACTATACCTCTGCATGCATTCTTCTAATTCTAGGTACTTTTACTACTACTATTTATAACATCGTAACTCATACTATCTTTTCGGGTGAAAATATAACCGAAGCTTTCTAAAAAACACTTCCCTTATAAGGGTCTCACCTGAATAAGGTTTAGAGAAGAGAGTTTGGGAGTACATCTCACTTTTAGCTTGAACGCACGATTCATATGAATAAGGGTGCATTCTTTCAAATTCAAATACTTAAGCTCATTCACGGGCTTCTCTCAAGCCCCTCTGCAGCCTCTTGACTTTCTAAAGACTTTATCTGAGAGTAACTGATCGGTAAGGATCTGGGCTTTACTATTTCAACCACCTTGAGTATGAGGGTAGTCAAATGGATTTGAGAAATACACGAGTCTGAATATGTTTCTTAGGTGACAACTCTATCGCATGATCCAGAGTATGAAAGAAGGAAAACTTTTCTTAAATGTCTGTAGTCCCTCATTTATACAAGTGGGGCCCTCACAACCATAAATAAGATCCTACTGACATGGCTTCATAGACACCCTAGGACACTTGAACTCTGTGCTCTAATATCAAGTTTGTCACGTCCCGAGCCTACACCCTGGACGTGGCCGGTACTCGAGAACCATTTCTGGTCCCCAAGAGAACCCTTGGCCTGGAAGACTACTTAGAAGAAGACTTACTCAAGCAATGATAGGAACAAAACAGAATTAAATCAGTTAAACTCAAATACACATCTCAAAAAAATTTGAAAAATACTTAATAACAATACTTATAGTTTTGGAAACAACTCAAAGAGAATAAATACCGAAAGACACCTCGACTCTGTCTATCTATGAAGCCTCTACTATTAAAGAAGGATGCCGGGACAAGACCCACGACATCTCAAAACTACTAACTAGAAAGTAAATGTGAAGTCCTCTGGAATACAAGAAGGCTCAGCAAAAGCAAGCTGAAATGTAGAGTGATCTAAGAGAAGCACATGTTGATGATCCTGAACACGTGTATCTGCATCATAAAAAGAGGTAGGTCAAATGACATCAATAGATGGAATATACGAGTATGTCATATAGCTGAATAACAAATAACTAAACTAAAATTTTGACAGTAACTCAACAGAAGTATAATATAATTCATGATGGGAAAATCATTTACACTCTTACCAACAGAATGTAATAAAAACATATATTGAACTGACCAGGTTGAAAGAAATACTCAACTCAACTCAACTCAACTCAATGTAAAGCATAAATAGAGATAATATAATTTAAAGCTTCACAAAGTATAATATAATAACTCAAAGAAAATTATATGTGAAAATACAATGAAAGTACTCTTTACTCTATTTGGGAGTTTCTCTAATTAAAACCATCACTATGAGCTACGTGATGATACATCATTTCACCCACGCTGCAAGAACTGTCCTATACCTTGCCAGGTATAGAACACCTCAACTAAGTGGATCCACTAAGCTATGCCCGAAGGCACTAAGGAAATCATCTAAAAAGTATGAATTCTTTACCCATGTTGGCATACATGGTTTATGGCGGCTGTGAGTTGTCTGAACTCTCCCCTATATCGGTGCTCAATACTACTCCTAATAAATATATATACTCATGCTCAATGTTTAAAAACATTCTCTTTTCTCAATTTGAGGTAATTACTCAAAAGATCCTCTTAAAAGAGGTAACTACTCTGAAGTATTTCTGTACTCATAACTCATTTAGAAATTAACGTTTCTCTCTTTTAAATGTAAAAGTGTTACATTTGGGAATACTTAGTTCTCTTATACTCTTTTGCAATCATGAATACAGCTCTTTTCATTCTCTTATTTACTTTCTCAAGACTTAGTTCAAAACCATTGTTAATTACAAAAAATTCTCAAAATGACTCAGAAAGACCTCTTAAACTTTTTTCTTAAACTTACTTTAGTTTGGAATGTAAATTAAGACATGTGATTAGAACATGTAGGATCTCCCAAGGATTAATGGAAACTTTAAAATTTCATATTAAGAAGAGAGCGAAGACACGATTTGAAAGAACACATACGAGATGAAGAATGGAGAAGAAAAGGGCCTGGCGACCCTGGCGTAGCAGTGGCGCGCCGCGCCAGCCCCAAAAGTACCGGGGCTGGTTTGGGGTGCACTGCAGGTGCAGGGCGCCAGCCCTTCTAGCGCTATGGTGGTGCATTGCCCCAACTCCTAACCCAGAAATCCGACAAATTTTCTTGCTCAATTTCGGATCCTAACTCATCTAGAATCGATTGGTTTCTTCCAAACTTTCTTTGATTCACAAACCCAACATGAAATTATCAAAATCCCACTCAAATTCTATCAAGAAACACCACTCATTTGCAAAACCCTCACCTCAAGAACTCAAGACCTCCATTGTTAAAGAATAAAGCTTAAAACTCAAGAATTACTCAAATATCTCTTAATGTAATGATTTCATGGACAAATTCATGGATGAATTAGATGTATGGAGTGAGGAAGAACAAATTCATCTATTTGAGAAGCCTTACATACCTGGAAAGAACAATGTTCTTGGCGAATTCCACAAATCTTGAAGAACGCTTGAACTTAGCCCTTTTTCTCTTCTTGAAACCTTGCTCTAAAACCCTAAGTGTTTAGGAACGTGAATAGGTGATTTATAATCTGATTAGACCCTTAATTGGGTCAGGAAAAACGTGCTAAGCCTAGTGGGAAAAAGTAAAAGACCAAAATACCCTTTTAAAAAATGTATGAAGTGCCTTAAATAGAGAGGCTTCACTCAAATGGGCATAATGCTTTGCTCCGAGCTTCAAATGGAGCAAACTTGGTGGCATTGGAAAGAGGACTCAAAGACCTTTAATATAATAGTTCATGAGTCTCCTAATTCATTATGTGCTAAGAGATATAAACATTTGAAGTTGACCTAAGTAGAATCTTAGGTCAAAACTTACTCGGTAGAGAGGCTTCCAACTCAAATTTGTGCTAGGGGATTCTATTGACCTAAATTGATATCCAAAGTCATTTTCACAATAATGAATTGACCTTAGAATCTAAGAACAATTAAGAATCACTCGGTACGACCTTATACGCAATTCAAGAATTGTTCGGTCTTAACTTAGAAATTTTCTGGGGTGTTACACTTTTTCTTAGATTTTTGTCTCAAGGTTATAGAGGGAAGATGGATGAATTAAAAGATGGAAATATGATTGTTTAGGGCCTTATAGAAGTTGAGAAAAACATTTTTGGGTTTTTATAGGGGTATAAGGACAAGAAAATTACCTTATTTAGAATTTTTTCCGCGGCCAAAACGGAACTGCAAGACTGCACTGCATTATTTAGTAAATTGATCATAACTCTTTACTCCGAACTTGGAATGACACAAACTTGGTGACATTGGAAAGAAGACTCATCAAGCTTTAATTTGATAGGTTATGGGCTATGTAACTTTCATATTCTCAGATATATGATCATTTGAAGTTGAATCAAGGTAAAATCTTATATGGAAACTCAACCGCTAAGGAAACTTTTAACTCAACTTTGTGTTAAAAGACTCGTATGACTTTAATGTGTCTCCAAATATCTTTCCACACTAAATAATTGACCTTCACACCTATTAACACTTAAGAATCACTCGGTATGACCCTATACATATATGAAGAATGGTTCAGATCTTAGCTTAGGGATTTTTGGGGTGTTACAATATATCCCCATTGGAGTCATTCACCCTCAAATGCTGGTCAAATTGGACTAAAAGAGAAAATAGCTAGTTCTTCTATGGTTTGAGTCTAACCACATTCTTTTATCGTATTTAAGACTAACTTAGAGAAATAAAGTGTTACTCATAAGATAATTATACTAATCTAAATCACAAGATTCATGTTCTATACCTCTATAGAGAGTTTCATCCTAAGAATACTATTCCTTACAACCGCGTTCAACAAACCTCAAGTTCTAATCAAGAAGCAGTTAATGCATCATGCATTCATCCACATGTTATCAACACCACATTCAAGCCTAGTACTATAACCACTTTATGTTATCAACACCACATTCAAGCCTAGTACTATAACCACTTTATGTTATCAACACCATATTAAAGCCTAGTACTATAACCACTCCATGTTATCAACTCCACATTCAAGCCTAGTACTATAACCACTGCATGGAATTCTAGGTAACCAATTATTCTAGGAATTTCTTGCCTTCTTATCATCTCTACCAATCAAAATTTCATGAATTATTACAAAGGTACACACCCAATATTCTCATCTAGCTACAACATATAACCAAGCCTCATTTTGGTCTTCCTTTACACTGACAACCTTACATATATTGAGCAAGCATACTATAATCTTCACAATAAGGGTCTTCTACCCACTCATATAATCTAATACTAAGGTATTATCAACATCGCTTTCACAATTGAAAGAGAATCACTAAAATGGTTAAGAGCGAAAAGTTCATAAGCATGAATAGTTCAAGAAATTTTATTTGAGAATATGTATGACATAGGTTGATTTCACTATCCACTAAGGGTATATAATGACTTCATGGGACTGAGGGTACTGTGAAACATGGTTGCAGATATATCATGATTCATATAACATAGGACTAGAAATTTTTGATTTCATGAAGTAAGATTGGGATAGCTGTGCGGAATTCTTTGCTTCGTATTATAGGAACTAAGTATAGTCATGAATCTGTCTGAAGGGCATCAACATAGGTCATGGGAATACACGGATATGCAAGACATAAGTAGAGTGACATAACAATTGAAATATGAGGAATAAGCTAGAGTAGGAATGAATTGTTATCACATAATGACTCTTTCAAAAGACATTATCATCTCCCTCTTAGGTCTAAACCCGGCATTCTAAGTCTGTGGACCTATTTCCTATTTTCTAAATTATCCTACATTCACTTTACTCAAGGATACTAACTAAGAACACATAGAAAATTATAAGCTTAAAGCCTCACACGACTATATATTATACAATCTTGGTGCACATCTCTCTTCCTAATGCTTAAAGTCTTCTTCTACCTAAATATTATTTCACAACTTACTACTTCGCATAGGGAACCTGTATACTTTCTATTTGCATCACCAAACTCATTGCAAGCCTATCAACTTAAACGACTTCACATGTTAACATATACTTACCACCTAGAACTTGATATATATTAGCACAATGACATACTCTAAGTTACCTTGACCAATAACTCTCTTCGTGATACTAACAGAAGATCGACACACACTCATTAAGTCTTAGCTAACACATAAGGGAGAATCACCACATTATTAACTTATTGGGTACATAATTTCAACAACATACTTTACTCAATTAATATCCCAACTCTTTTAAGGTTACTACATTTCTAACTTTGAACTGCTAACTCTACGCAATTCTATTATAATTGGCTTATAACAACACAAATCACAATATCTTTCGGGTGACAACACTAACCCAAGCATTCTAGAACATATTTTCCCCTTGAAGGTATCATCTATAGAAAGGTTTCAAAAAGGGTCTGGGAGCATAACATACTTTGGTTGAGGGCACGATTCATATGAATAAGAGTGCATTCTTTAGAAAAAGTAAGGTTGAACACATGATGGCTCCTCTAAATCCCTTTTTCAATCTCTTTACTTTCTGATGGCTTTATCTGAGAGTACTTCATCGATAAGGATCTTAACTTTACAATTCCTACAACCTCAAAAAAAGGCATAGGTAGAGAAATTGGAGAAATGCATGAATCTGCATAAGTTTCTTAAGGGATAACTCTATTGCACGATCTAGAATATGAAAGAAGGAAAATATTTCCTAAATACCTTGTAGCCTGCCGAAGAAAAGTACAGACATCTCCATACCGTTTTGCAAGACTCTACTAGACACGACTTCATAGACACCCTAGAACACTTGAACCTTGTGCTGTAAACACCAAGTTTGTCACGGCTCAAGACTACCCCCTAGCCGTAACACGATACTTAGAGTCACAAGTGACTCCAAGCTAACCCTTGATACTGACATAGTTATGAGCAACCAAATAGGAACATGTAAAAGAATCAAAATGACTGAGCGGAAGCATAATGATGGAATATTGGTTCAATATATTTTGGAACAAAGTTTTGTATACAACAATTGTAATCTGAAATAGAATAGACTGAGTACAACAACTCTAACTAACTGTCTATGAAGCTTCTACTAATACTGATTATAGTTAGCTTGGACATGACCCTTGCTCTATTTAATCAATACATGTGAATAGAAATAATATACTAGAACAACAAACTGACTTAAGTGCTCGAAATAAGAGAACTCATCACCTTATGACTGGAAGCTGTGATCCAATTGACTAGGATCGTGATAGTAAGAACCTGAATATACATCACATGAAAAATGTAGGTACTGACTATGAGATATATGCATGATAAATTGTAAAGCTGGACATGATGAATCTGAGACGCAAATATGTATATGTAATTGAAATGACTGAATGTAAGGTCAAAGCAATATTTTGAAAATCAAAACATAACCTTAAATCATAGTCTTTGAGGAAGTCATAAAAACATTTGAAGAAAATATAGCTCCTTTGTGGGATATTTACCATTAGCCGACATAGACCATGTGATCTATAACATGGAATTCGATTTCTTTTCCACAACCGAAAAGAGATTGTCCTACTTGCCAAGGTAAGGACCATAAATATTAGCTTAGGTGGATCCATTATCTATGTCTTTCTAAGATAAATCCTATGGGGTGGAACATAGTTAGGGACAATGAGATTGCTTCTAGATACCCGACCACTACTAATGGGTAGGCCTCCATCTCAAAGTTCTCTCAGTACTAAGTAAAATTCCAACGGAATAGACAAAGTCATAATAATATTATAGTCAATATTTGGAAAGGCAATAATTAAGACTACCAATCCAGTCATAAGTTCATATTAGAATAGCTCCTTTATGAACCATGATTTTATAACTTCATTCATTAAGACACTTACGTATCTAAGCATCTAGATCATGATTCCTTTCAAATGTGAGAAAACCTTTCACAAACCATTGACAATTTATCTTAAGGGCAACCTTTAGTCATAAATTATCACTTTCTTAAAATATTTATTAAATAATGCACTTGAAATTAAATATAAGAATACTTTCTCGAAAATAATGCACTAGAAGTAGAATATACTTTTTTGATGCTCTTCTAAAATCATGCACTTTAAGTTAAAGATAATAATATTTTCTTGAAATACTTCTTGAAAATAATGTTTTTAAAACTAAATATACTTTCTTGAAATCTCTCTTGAAAGACTACTTTAAAATCTTGAGCATACTTTATTTGTAAATTAATACATATGAAATACTACGACATGATTTTTAAATAACTTTGATTAGAAATGAGTCCATGTGGAAAAATAAGCATGAACCATGAATCAATAATCAGTAATGACATAAAGTACCATAATTTTGATGATAAAAATCCAGAATCAATGATAAGTGCAAAAGGGAATTCAAAATAATAGAATTTGTGGTAAAACCCTAGCTTTGATCTTATAAAAACATATATTGTTGGAGTAGGGCGTGAAGAAGAACAATGTTCCTCACTTTAATAATCTTACATACCCTGAACGCTCTATGAATCTTGTTGAAGAACCCTAACTTGAAGAAGAATGATCAAGAAATCCTTTCTTGAGATTCTTGAAAATCATATGACCAAGAGTTAAGATTTCTATTAATTATTCATGATTATGAGAAGGAATTTGAGTTGGAAAGATTGAAATCCTTGGAGAAGAACTTAACTTGAAGAAAAATCTTGAAAAAGATTTGAATGAATCCTGCTTGAAAATTTTATGCTTGCTTTTCCTTAGATTTTGTCTTAGATTTGAGTGAGAAGCAGAATGAATTAAAAGATGGAAATATGATTGTTTAGGGCTTTATAGAAGTTGAGAAAACAATTTTTGGGTTTTCCTAGGGGGTATAAGGAATAGAAAATTACCTTATTTAGAATTTTTCCCGCGGTCAAAATGGAACTGCACTGCATTATTTAGTAAAACGATCATAACTCTTTACCCCAAAATAGGAATGATGCAAACTTAGTGGCATTGGAAAGAAGACTCATAAAGCTTTAATTTGATAGGTTATGGGCCACGTAACTCTTCATATTCTAAGAGATATGATCGTTTGAGTTGAACGAAGGTAAAATCTTATATGGAAACTCAACCGACAAGGAAACATTCAACTCAACTTTGTGTTAAAGGACTCTTATGATTTTAATTTATCTCCAAATCTCTTTCCACACTAAATAGTTGACCTTCACACCTATTAACAACTAAGAATCACTCGGTATGCCCCTATACATATATGAAGAATGGTTCAGATCTTAGCTTAGGGATTTTTGGGTGTTACAAATTTCGCTTAGAGAAACTCCCCACAGAGTAAAGTATATGATTTTTATATTTCTTTTATTGCATTTCTTATTGTAAAGCTTAAATGATTTTCACTTCATATTCATGTATTGATTCAGTTGAGTTGCTTTCAGACCTTCAATTCATTTATATGTTTATTCAGCCATATTATGTCATTCGACCTGCATCTTTTTATGATGCAGATTCAGGTATATAGGATCATCAATAGCCGTTTCGTTGAGATCACTTCATCTACTCGTTAGCTTCTAGTGAGACCTTCCTGCTTTCGAAGGACTCCATTTTTATTGCTCTATAGTAGTAGGGTATTGAGGTGTCATGGGTCTTGTCTTGATACCAATCTTTAGATAGTAGAGGATTCATGGACAGGCATAGTTAGACGGTTTCCAATATTTTCTCAGATGTTTTATTAAACACTTACTCCATCTGTCCCAATTTATATGACTTACTTTTCTTTTAGGTCAGTCCCAAAAAGAATGACACATTTCTATATTAAGTAACAATTTAACTTTAAAATATCTATTTTCCCTTAATTAAGTGATTTATTGCCACATAAGTTTCTATCATTCATTTTAGATCACACGTTTTAAAAGTGTTCCTTTCTTTTTTGAATTATGTGCCGAGTCAAACTATTTTACATAAAATGGGATGGAGGGAGTACTATTTATATTAAGTATTTTCAGACATTGTTTTAAAAGTTCTTTAAATTTTTTAATGCTCATCTATTAAAGCTTCTGTGTATTCTATTGAGTCATATGTGTAACACCTCAGAAGTTGGAACATCGAAAGGAAAAGGATAATGCAAAAAATCTGTCTGAGACTGATTTTACAAGTCCAATCTACGGATCATAGGAGGTCCTACGGGCCGTAGGAAGGGAACCGTAGAACCAGGGTAGAGTTTATGAAAAATTAAGTTACAGTACCTCAATAAATGGTTGACTAGGACGGCCCGTCAATCCTTGTACGAGTTGTAGTTTTGTCTCGTAGTTAAATCCCAGACTTAGTGAAATTTTGAGGGTTAAGTTGGTTTCTATAGTCGGTGTCTACATATCGTAGGAGGACCTACTTGCCATAGACAGGTTCCGTCAAAGTTAGTCCAAATCCAAAGTTTCTGTACTTTTCTACGGTTGACCAGTACGAAGTCCTATGGACCGTAGGTCCAAGCCATAGAAAGGGGCCGACAGTTATTTTAAGGGGTTTTTAGGCCTTTTCCCGAAGTAATTAATGTCTAAACTAGGTCGTTTTGGTCCTAATCCTAAGCCCTATATAAGTCTTTTAAGCCTAAAAACTATCCATTCTATATCATTCCCCTAAATCACTAAATTCCCTCCAAGTTCATCCCCTTCAAATTCCCTCAAATTCAAGGAAGAGCAAATTAGGGTTTCAAGCATTAAGGTCTCAAATTCACCATAGCAATTGGGCTTTGAACTCTAAGGTATGTTACTGCCCCTATCGCTTGATTGATCTGATCAGACACTTGCTCTTCCCTCCTTTTAGTATTCACCTATGGAGTCCTTTCCTCTATAGGATTCCTAAATTCTTCAAGTTTTATAAGTTAGATTCTCAAATCAAAGTTAGGGTTTATTCAATCTCCATGGGTTCTTTTCAATTGTGATTCAATTGATTATTTTCAATCTTTTTATGCATGGATTGAAGTAATTATATGTTTTTAAGTTGAATTCACATGAACCCATGCATGATCCATGATTTTTAGCCTATGATCATACGATGAAGATTTTGAACTATGAAAGATGAATTTATGAAGATATGCATGTCCTTTTATGAAATTGATATAAATGATTTAAGGTTGCTTTGAGAGTAAAGCGTCAATGTTGTTGTTGTTGTGAAAGGTTTTCTCACATACTACTAAGAACATGATTGTGAAAGGATTTCTCACATAAAGGATGAATAAGGTTGAAAGATTTTCTCATCTAAGTTGAATCAAGATTAAGGAGCTATTCTAAATGTACTTTAGCTGGGATTGGTTGCTTAATTATGACTTTCCCCGGATGATTAAATGAATAAGGTTAATGACTATTCCATGGAATTTTTGCTTAGCACCGAGAGGATATTGAGATGGAGGCTCTCCCGTTAGTAGAGATCGGGTTTCTAGTAGCAATCTCCTTATCTCATAACTATGTGCCACCATAGGATGATTGTCTTAGATAGATATTAGCTAGTGGATCCATTTTTGCTCAGACTCATGGTTCTCACCTTGGAAAGTAAGGACATCTCTCTTCGGTGTAGGATATACACCGGATTCTATGTCATAGCTCACATGGTCTATGTCGGTTACATGGTAAACTTTTCACAATAATGAACTAAGGTTACTTCAAAAGTATCTCACACGTGTTTTAAAGATGTTTAGCTTGCATTGACCATTATTATGATTTACGTTTTCTAACCCTTTTATCTTATGATTTATCTTGGTCATTGCATGTCATGTAAAGTCCTTTTTAGCATGATTTAATAACCCTTATGCATTGCTATAATACTTAGTATATTCAACATACTAATGCATACTTGTGCCTACATTGTTTCACTAATATAGGGTCAGACGCTCCTACATCTCACACTCATGACTAGTTGATCTTTTGGGAGTTCACGAATTGATGAGTCCTCATGTTTCAAGGATCGAGATACTTTTACAAATTTATGTTATTTCAGTTTTTAGATTTGTATGTGATGTATGGGTTACGTCCCAATTACTTCTTTTGATGTAATAGATGGCTTAATGAGACTTAAGTTAGACTTTCACTTTGTCAAACTCTTTTATAATATAAGTCTGTTCTTTTGAAATCTTAATTTCTATTACCTTGAATGATGTATGCTAAGTGGCTTGTGTAGGGCTTCTCGGGGTCTTATATGCCATGTTACGTCTAGGGTATACTTTGGGTCGTGAAAAACTTGGTATTCAGAGCCCAAGGTTTAGAAAGGTCCTAGGATGTCTCATAAGCCACATCGATTAGAGTCTTCTCCATGAGTGTGAAGCGTGCCACATTTATGAATAGAGGCTATAAGATGTTTAGAAAACTCCACTTCTTTCATTACTCTAAGTCGTGCAATAGAGTGTTGATGTACCACAAATTTACAGTACTTTTGATGCATTAAATTTAGAGTTTTGCATGAGTCTTGGGCATTTGTTATTAGATATGATGGTGTTTTTGCTCGGATTTTGCAGAAAATGGGTTTTGGAGTAGTTAGTATTAAATTGATTGTAGCAGCAGAGTTTTGTTGATGAACGAATGGATATACGAGCCATCATCTCTATGACAAGTCATAGGTGGATGTCACAGGTTCAAGTACTGAGAATTGGAGCTAAGTATGGAATGACGATAGGAGACTGATGAGTCGTAGTTACTACAATGAGTCGTACATGAGGAGTCATAGAAATGTTCAAAAAGGGTGAGCTCAGTACATGAATGACGGATGAATAGGACGGGCCATGCATAGACTTACGAGCCATAAGTCATGCCCATTTGAAGCACTCACCAAATGATGGATCAACTGCTGATTGATGGAAGGGACCTATAAGCCGTAGGAACTACTACGAGCCATAGGTCACCAATCGTAGATGACACTGCCAAGACGAATTTCCTTAGTCTTCCTTTTCCTACTTGGTTTAGGATTTGTTTTTTTATAAATATTACTTGTGTTTTTCATACGATATCGTTATGATCAATTAATGGGACTTGGCTGGAAAGTGTTCTTGCCTCTATTATTAGCTCGGGTAGTCCCCGTTTCTGGTGTTGGTCAGGTAAAGGCTGACCAAGCCAATGATGCTTAGCTGGTCTTTTCAGATGATCAGCCACACTGGGTCTTTGAGTGTTATGTAAAAAGGACCAAGGAGGATCCTATCCTAAAGGAGAAGGAGGAGGAGTAGGAGCTAGCCTTAGGGGCAAAATCGAATGATTACGAGATAAACAATGAGACAATGGAGAGCACTTAGACAATTCACTTTGAGTACAGGGAAGTCTACTGGTAGGAATTCCTCCTTTTAATCGATCGTGAGGGGGGTTTCCACTTTATTACTCAGGTATAGTGAAATGGCTAGGCTCCCCTATCACCTTTCCTTTCGGTGATATATTTTTCCTTAGCACTTACGAAGTAGACGTCATTTATTGAGTTGAAGTGAAGTCTTTCCATTCCCGATTCAATTACAGCTGTTCTCGCTAAAGCCCGATCTGATCCCGCTTGAGCGGCAGGGAATCCAATCACAACTGGGCCCTGCAGTGGTAGAACCTCGTGAACCAGGCATACTGCTTGACTTGCCTTTCTTCTCTTATGATATTTATGATATTGATATAAGTCGAGCCTTTGCTATTGCCTATAATAAGAGGTTTGGCTTTGAGAATTTTCTTTCAAACATTTGGTGCAAATCGATTCTTGAAGTTTTGGTTTATAATATTGCTTTGATTTTGTTTATCAATTGAAGATTATTGATTTTATCTACTATACTTGTAAGCCATGATTTATTCTATAAACCCTTGCATGATTTGTGATCACCCAAACATGAGTAGCTAAATCCACAAATAGGGTTGTGGGAACCATGAGTAATTAACAAAGTAAAACTAATAAATAAGTAATTCCAGAATAGTGTTTAGGCATGTATTGTTTATCTCTTCATTTTCAATGCTTTTTAATGGTGCACAACATTAGAGCCTGTCTTATTCCTACTTACCCGACCAAGGAAGTAATGAATGAGAAAGAGATTAAACAATAAAGATTTAGCATTGATAATCCGCTATCTAATAGCCTACCCCAAATATGTGAGGGCTAATCTAGGGTCAATGGTAAGGGTTAGAAAAGTATACACACTTAGATCGACTAAGTTGCATAGTGAAATTCCCTATTTGGATGATCAATCACTTAGGCGATGCCTAACTTACTGACTTTACATGTTAAACACTAGAAAAGGATAACTGTTATTAGGTTTACTGCATTAAGAGCTTGTGGGGAGAATATATGCTCTAGTTTCATCTCATATTGATATTACAAACTGCAAATCCTGTAACTTGCTTACTTGTTACTACAAATTAATCAGTCATTATTTTAGTTTACAAACTCCCCCTTTTTACAAAAATAAGCAGACTGAAAGTACAACTAACATTAATTAGCCTTAGTCTAGACATTTTTCCTCGTGGGATCGACTCTAACCTTTGTTAGGTTCTTTATTTGAAAGCGAACGTTTATACTTCTTTAGGGAGGTGTAATTTGAGCGTATCAAATGTAACTCTATATGTCTCTCTCCTAATCCTTATCCAATGCTTTTCAGGATATGGCCCCTCGAAAAGCATACGTTAGAAGGAATGCGGGGGAGAATGTGAAACAAGAAGCTCCATAAGTTCCGATCGACCCTTTGGCCGAGCAAGTGACTAATGCATAATTCTGAGCCACTTTTCAAGTGTTGGCTCAAGCTATGACGGCTCAATCAAATAGGGAGGTTGTGATCCCTGTGAACCTAAATGTGGGTATGAAAACAACTAGATTAAAGGGCTTCACTAGAATGAATCCCCCGGAGTTTCATGGTTTCAAGATTGAGAAAGACCCTCAAGAGTTCATTGAAAAGGTGTATAAGATCTTGATGATCATGGGTGTGACATCGGTGGAAAAGGAGAAATTGGCCACTTATCAACTTAACGGTGTTGCTCGAGTTTGGTTTGATCAACGGAAGGAAGATAGGGCAGTAGATGCAGGTCCTCTTGATTGGGAAAAATTTAAGGCTTCTTTCCTTGATAGGTTCTTTCCTCTTGAGATGAGGGAGACAAAGGTACTTGAATTAATCAACCTTCATCAAGGAAATATGAGTGTGAAAGAGCATGCTTTGAAATTCACACAATTGTCCAAATATGCTCCTTCTATGGTTGTCGATTCTAGAGCAAGGATGAGTAAGTTTGTTTTGGGTATATCCGAAATAGTGATTAAGGAATGTCATGCCGCCATGCTCATTAAGGAAATAGACCATTCTCATCTAATGATACATGCTCAAAAAATAAAAGAGGAGAAACTTAAGGAAAGATCTAGGGAGGCAAAGAGGGCAAGGACCCAAAGAGGGCAAGGACTAGTGATGATGACTTTTCACATTCGAGGTCCGATGGACAACGCCTTTCTAAATTCTGACAAAAGTTCTCTGGTCAAGGTTCCTCTAATGCTTTGGTTCCATAGTTCAACAAAGATAGGGTGTCTAACCCTAAGCCTTAAGGAGGAAATGATGGTGGATCTTCATTGTCTACTTGTGCTAGGTGTGGAAGGAAGCATGAGGGTAAATGCTTATCCGGTACAGATGGCTGCTTTGGTTGTGGTAAGAGTGGTCACAAGATAAGGGATTGTCTATCACTTGCTACTAAGGGAAGAGAAGGTAGGCAAGCTCCGCCTAGTGGTTCGGGTTCAAGTGCTCTAAAGAAAAATAGATTTTATGCACTTTAAACTAGACATGAGCAAGAGGGTTCTCCCGATGTGGTTACCTGTATGCTGAAAGTCTACCATCTTGATGTTTAAGCTTTGCTTGATCCCGGTGCTACTTTGTCTTTTGTGATGCCATATGTGGCTATGAGGTTTGACGTTTCTCTGGATGTGTTGTTAGACCCTTTTTCTATCTATACTCCTATTTGTTAATCTATTGTGGCTAAGAGAGTCTATAGGAATTGTCCCATCTCCTTACCCCATAGAGTCACTCATGTTTATCTGGTAGAGCTTGATATGTTAGATTTTGATGTTATTCTTGGTATGGATTGACTTCATTCTTGTTATGCTTCTGTTGATTGTAGAACCCCAGTGGTCAAGTTTAAGTTTCCTAATGAACCTGTCCTAGAGTGGAAAGGGGGAAATTGTATGGCTTAGGGTCAGTTTGTTTCTTGTCTCAAAGCTAGAAAGATGATTTCTAAGGGTTTCATATATCACCTTATTCAAGTTAGGGATACAGATTCTGAAACCCCTATTCTTGAGTTGGTCCCCATTGTGAATGAGTTTCTGGAAGTGTTCCTAGATGATCTACCCGGTAATCCCTCCAAAAAAGGAAATAGACTTCGGTATTGACCTTCTCCCGGATATGTAACCTATCCCTATTCCTCCTTAAAGTATGGCTCTGACAGAACTTAAGGAATTGAAGGAATAATTGAAAGATTTATTGGATAAGGGATTCATCAAACTGAGTATCTCTCCATGGGGTGCTCCAGTTTTATTTGTTCAGAAGAAAGATGGTTCACTTCACATGTGTATCAATTACCAAAAATTGAATAAGGTTACCATTAAGAATAAATATCCTCTTCCAAGGATAGATGATTTGTTTGATCAACTCCAAGGAATGAGTTATTTCTCTAAGATTGATCTCTGGCTGGGTTATCACCAATTGAGGGTGAAAGAAGATGACATTTCGAAGACGGCTTTTCGAACACGGTATGGTCATTATGAGTTTTTTGTAATGTCATTTAGTTTGACTAATGCTCTAGCCGCATTTATGGATTAGATGAATAGAGTGTTTAGACAATATCTTGACATGTTTGTAATCGTGTTTATTGATGACATCTTGATTTACTCACAAAGTAAGGATGAGCATGTCGATCATTTGAGAATTGTGTTGCAAGTCCTCAAGGACCAACAACTATTTATAAAGTTTAATAAATGTGAGTTTTGGTTGAGATCCGTGGTTTTTCTTGGTCACATTATTTTTTATAAAGGTATTGAGGTAGATACTAAGAAGACGAATGCGATTAAGAATTGGCCTAGACCTCTATCCCCTTAGGATATTCAAAGTTTCTTGGACTTGGCTCGATATTATAGAAGGTTTGTGAATGGGTTTTCTTCGATCACCTCTCCATTGACTGCATTGACCCAAAAAAAGTTAAGTTCTTATGGTTGGAAGCTTGTGAGAAGAGTTTCCAAGAGTTGAAGGATAGATTCTCTTCGGCTCCTATTTTGACTTTATCGGAAGGATCCGATGGGTTTGTTGTTTATTGTGATGCTTCAAGGATTGGATTAGGGTGTGTTCTTATGCAAAATGGGAAAGTTTTTGCTTATGCATCAAGGAAAATTAAGATTCATGAAAAGAACTATTCCACCCATGATTTGGAGCTAGCGGCAGTGGTTTTTGCCTTAAAGATCTAGAGATACTATTTGTATGGTGTCCATGTCGATGTCTTTACCAACCACAAGAGTTGGAAATATGTGTTCAAGAAAAAGAATCTATGACATGAGTGTCCTTTATCACCCGGGCAAAGCTAATGTGGTGGCCGATGCCTTAAGTTAGTTGTCCATGAATAGCGTTGCACATGTTGAGGATGGTAAGAAAGATTTGGTTCGTGATGTTCATAGACTAGCTTGGCTATGTATTCAGCTGATTGATTCTAGTGAGGGTGGTGTCATTGTTCATAATGGTTCTGAATCGTCGTATGTGTCGGATGTGAAAGCCAAGAAAAGTCTTGATCTGATTTTTGTTGAGTTGAAGAAAGTTGTGCATAAAAAGTCTGTTGAGGTTTCTCCCAAGGGGGAGATGGTGTGCTTAGATATTAAAGTCGGTTGTGTGTTCCCAATGTTGATTACTTGAGAGAACAAATTTTATCAAAAGTCTATAATTCTCGATATTCCATTCACCCAGGAGCCACCAAGATGTACTGTGACTTACGGGAGGTCTATTGGTGGAATGGGATGAAGAATGATATTGCAGAACTTGTGGCAAGTGCCCTAATTGTCAATAAGTAAAAGTTGAGCATCAAAAGCTGAGAGGTTTGTCCCAAGATATTAGCATTCCTACTTGGAAGTGGGAAGATCTGAATATGGATTTTATTGCTGGTTTACTCCGCACTCGGTGAGAACATGACTAATTTGGGTTATAGTAGATCGTATGATGAAGTCGACTCATTTCATTTCGGTCAAGGTTTCTTATTCAGTGGAAGATTATGCTAAGTTGTATCTAAGGGAGATGGTTAGGCTGCATGGAGTGCCCCTATCTATTATCTCCGATCGTGGTACCTAATTTACTTCTTAGTTTTTGGAAATCTTTCCAAAAGGGTCTTGGAACTTGTGTCAAGCTTAGTACGACCTTTCATCCTCAAATCGATGGGCAAGCAGAGCGTACTATTCGGACTTTGGAAGATATATTGAGAGCTTGTGTAATTGATTTCAAGGGTAATTAGGATAATCACTTTCCTTCGATTGAGTTTGCATATAACAATAGCTATTATTCAAGTATTGGCATGGCCCCATTTGAGGCTCTTTATGGAAGGAGGTGTAGATCTTCTATTGGTTGGTTTGAAGTTGGTGAGATTGCTTTGATAGGTCCTGAGTTGGTACACGAGGCCATGAAGAAAGTTCGGCTTATTAGAGAAAGGCTAAAAACGGCTCAAAGTCGACAAAAGTCCTAGGCCGATATTAGAAAAAGAGATTTTGAGTTCAATGTTGAGGAATGGGCTTACTTGAAAATTTCACCTATGAAGGGTGTCATGAGGTTTGGAAAGAAGCGGAAACTTAGTCTCCGATATGTAAGCCCATATCAGATTTTGAGGCGTATTGGTAAAGTTTCCTATGAGCTTGATTTGCCCAATGATTTAGCATTGGTACATCCGGTATTCCATGTCTCCTTGATGAAGAAATGTGTTGGAGATTCAACATCTATTGTTCCTTTGGAAGGTTTGGGAGTTAAAGAGAATCTTTCTTATGAGGAAGTTCCAATTGAGATTTTAGACCAGCAAGTTCGGAAGTTGAGAAACAAAGAAGGTTTTTCCATAAAGGTTCTTTGGAGGAATAGGTTAGTTGAGGGTGCTACTTAGGAGGCCGAGGTCTATATGATGTCTCAATATCCTCATCTCTTCCCCTCCGTTCCTACTCTAGCTTGAGGTATTTAGCTCCTCATGGTTTATCCTTTTGGTTTCATGTGTCTTAGTCATTCTCATGTTTCCTCATGCATGCATGCTCATGAAAAATCTGATTTTTGATGTTATGATCTAGCTTGGGGTGGTTCTCCATGTTTATGTACATTAAGTATGAATTGCATGTATGCTTTATGAAATGATGTTTGAATATGCTTTAGCTTGGAGTTGATTTCCCTCCTCGAATATGTGCATTTATGTGATTGCATTCATGTTGGTTTGTTAGTTTCTTCCTACTCTATTTATGCCAGCTTAAGTCCCATTCGGGGATGAATGTTCCCAAGGGGGAGATATTGTAACACATCAGAAGTTGGGAAGTCGAAAGGAAAAGGATAACACAAAAAATCTGCCTGAGATTGGTTTTATGAGTCCAACCTACGGACCATAGGAGGTCCTACGGGCCGTAGGAAGGGAACTGTAGAACGAGGGTAAAGTTTTTGAAAAATCAAGTTACAGTACCTCAATAGACGGTTGACCAGGACTGCCCATCAATCATTGTACAAGTCGTAGTTTTGTCTCGTAGGTAAGTCCCGTACTTAGTGAAATTTTGAGGGTTAAGTTGGTTTTTACGGTTGGTGTCTACAGACCGTAGGAGGACCTATGAGCCATAGACAAGTTTCGTCAAAGTTAGTCCAAATTCAAAAGTTTCTGTACTTTTCTACTGTTGACCAGTACGGTCTGTAGAAAGTCCTACAGAGTCCAAACCGTAGAAAGGGACCGGTAGTTATTTTAAGGGGCTTTTAGGTCTTTTCCCTAAGTGATTAATTCCTAAACTAGGTCATTTTGGTCCTAATCCTAAGCTCTATGTAAGTCTTTTAAGCCGAAAAACTACCCATTCTAAATCATTCCCCTAAATCCCTAAATTCCCTCTAAGTTCATCCCCTTCAAATTCCCTCAAATTCAACGAAGAACAAATTTGGGTTTCAAGCATTAAGGTCTTAAATTCACCATAGCAATTGGGCTTTGAAATCTAAGGTATGTTAGTATTCACCTATGAAGTCCTTTTCTCTATAGGGTTCCTAAATTCTTCAAGTTTTACAAGTTAGATTCTCAAATCAAAGTTAGGGTTTTATTCAATCTACATGGGTTCTTTTCAATTTTAATTCAATTGATTATTTTCTATCCTTTTATGCATGAATTGAAGTAATTATATATTTTAAAGTTGAATTCACATGAACCCATGCATGATCCATGATTTTTAGCCTATGATCATATGATGAAGATTTTTAACTATGAAAGATGAATTATGAAGATATGCATGTCCTGTTATAAAATTGATATAAATGATTTAAGGTTGCTTTGATAGTAAAGCATCAATGTTGTTGTTTTTGTGAAATGTTTTCTCACATACTACTAAGAACATGATTGTGAAAGGATTTCTCACATAAAGGATTTATAAGGTTGAAAGGTTTTCTCACCTGAGTTGAATCAAGATTAAGGAGCTATACTAAATGAACTTTAACCTGTATTGGTTGCTTAATTGTGTCTTTCCCTGGATGATGAAATGAATAAGGTTAATGACTATTCCGTGGGATTTTCTCTTAGCACCGAGAGAATATTGAGATGGAAGCTCTCCCGTTAGTAGAGGAAAGGTTTCTAGTAGCAATCTTCTTATCCCATAACTATGTGCCACCATAGGATAATTGTCTCAGATAGATATTAGCTAGTGATCCACTTTAGCTCAGACTCATGGTTCTTACCTCAGCAAGTAAGGACATCTCTTTTTGGTGTGGTATAGACACCGAATTCCATGTCATAGCTCACATGGTCTATGTCGGTTACATGGTAAACTTCCCACAATAATGAACTAAGGTTACTTTAAAAGTATCTCACAAGTGTTTTAAATATGTTTAGCTTGCATTGTCCATGATTATGATTTACGTTTTCTAACCCTTTTATCTTATGATTTATCTTGGTCATTGCATGTCATGTAAAGTCCTTTTAGCATGATTTCATAACCCTTATGCATTGCTATCATACTTAGTACATTCCATGTACTAATGCATACTTGTGCCTACATTGTTTCACTAATGTAGGGTCAGATGCTCCTACCTCTCACACTCGTCGCTAGTTGATCTTTTGGGTGTTTACAGATTGGTGATTCTTCTTGTTCCGAGGACCGAGATACTTTTACAGCTTTATGTAATTTCAGTTTTTTGACTTGTATGTGATGCATGAGTTACATCCCAATCAGTTCTTTTGATGTAATAGACGGC
Organism: Solanum appendiculatum; assembly: GCA_018342035.1. NCBI lineage: Eukaryota > Viridiplantae > Streptophyta > Magnoliopsida > Solanales > Solanaceae > Solanum > Solanum appendiculatum. The sequence continues at coordinate 659,112 of JAGDQO010000948.1, forward strand.
TTAATGAGACTTGTTAGACTTCATCTTTATCAAACTCTTTTATGATATAAGACTGTTCTTTTGAAATCTTAATTTCTATCACTTTGTATGATGTATGCTAAGTGGCTTGTGTAGGACCTCTCGGGGTCTTATATACTATGTCACGTCTAGGGTGTGCTTTAGGTTGTGACAATATGTGTCATAGTCAGCTAGGTCAAGGATTCACTTAGGGACCATCAATGGTTCTCGAGTGCTGGCCACGTCTAGAGTGTAGGCTCAGCGTGTGAAAAACTTTGTATCAGAGCACAGAGTTTAAGTGTTCTAGGGTTTCTTTGAAGCCGTGTCAGTAGGATCTTATTTATGGTTATGGGGACCCCACTTCTATAATTGAGGGACTATATACATTTATGAAAAGTTTCCTTTATTTCATACTCTAAATTGTGCAATAGAACCGTGTCATAAGGAACTTATTTAGAGTTGTGTGTTTCTCAAATTCATTCGACTACCCATCATACTCAAGGTGTTTGAAATAGCAAAGCCCAGATCCTTATCGATGAGTTACTCTCAGATAAAGTCTTCAAAAAGTCAAAAGACTGCAGAGGGTCTTGAGAGAAGTCCGTTAGTGTGCTTAAGTGTATTGATTTGAAAAAATGCACCCTTATTCATATGAATCGTGTGTTTGATCTAAAGCAAGATGTACTCCTAGACTCTCTACTCTAAACCTTGTTTCAGGTGATACCCTTTAAGAGGGAAGTGTGTTTTAGAGCTTGGATAATATTTTCACCTGAAGGACAGTATGAGTTGTGATGTTATAAGTCACTAGTAGTAGAAGTGCCCTGAGTTAGAAATATACATTTAGAAGAGTAGTAACCTAAGAAATGGGGAAAGTTATTGAGTAGAGTATGTAGTTGTAGCAATGCACCCAGTAAGTTATTATAGAGGAGCTTTCCCTTTATGTGTAGGTTAAGAAGTAATAATTTTATGGATTTCATGATAGAAGGTAGAGGAATAGTTACTGGTTAGGATGAATTAGAGCATTCTTGAACTAGAAATGAGTTTATGATGAGGTTTCAATGCGTAAGTAACGACCAAGTATGGGTGTTGAATAAAAGAGCTGAGTATTCATGAGGTGATAGATCTAACATAGGCTTATAATTTTGAAGGGAAAGCTTCATGATATTCAGAGGGTTATAGAACTACTTAGGCAATGATGCTTACTGAAAGGGTAATAGTACTTGCGTGTGAAAGGAAATGTGACGATAATCTGTAAGTACGTAGAAGGAGAGATAAAGATTGACTACTTGTCATGAGGTCTTAGTGGGTGAGTATTTCTTAATTTTTATCTAGTAGTCGTAAGTTAGTATAGTATGTGAGCAATTATATTAATATCCATGTTTAGTACTAGACACTAAGCTTGAATTTGAGATGAGTGCCATGGTAAAAAAGGATGGCAGCATGAGGGTGATGATGTTAGTTTTGAGATTTGATCTGGTAGGTTTGACATAAAGTAGGTGAGGAATTAAGGTGTTACTTTGAAATAAATGTGAGTAGTACAAATGTGGTATTATGACCCTTAGATGAAAGCAGTGAGGTGTGGCTAAGTCATTAGATAAATAAGAGCATTAAGAGGTGTACCCAAGATCGTATATAGTAAGATGAGGCTCTAATTAAGTTTATGATTTTCATGTGTGCCTAGATAGTATATTTGAGATGTCAATGTGGAGTAGGCTGATGTAAGCATTATTTATTACCCTTAAGAGTTTGGTTGAAGGGATCATATATAGTCAATGATGAGCCTCTTAAATATAATTCTAGTTTCCTCCATTTAGGTTGATATGAACTTAGAAGAACGGTATTAGTAGGCTAAGAAGGAGAAGTCAAACAACTAAGAGTTAGATTAAGCGATTATATAAGCCAATGCGGGTAACAATTATAGAAAGACTTCTATAGAAGTGGGAAGAGGTTAAGAGAAGCATCTCAGGAAGAAGCCCTAGAAGGAATCTTAGTATCTTCACATGGAGAGTTCAGTAACTATGAGAATAGCATTTCCTGAGTATTAAAGAAAATTGCATATAGACTAGTATAGAAAAGATGGAATAGATCCATAGCTTTAAAGCATCAGCTTCAGACCTAAGGGGGAGATGATAATATGAGAAACAAAGTTAAGTGTTAAGATAGTGATGTGTTCAGAAAGAGTTATAGTGTTATATCAATCCATTCATACTCTAGTATATTCCTCAAAGTTCAGTCGTTACAACACCCTGTTGATCTTTCTAATATCAAAATTGTGTCCATGACCTATGCTCATACACTTTAGATAGATTTACATCTATGCTCAGTTCCCAATATGAGGGGAAAATACTTAAGCCCATTGATCTCAATCTTACTCCATAAAGTTATGGATATTAGCCCTATGATATGAACCTGTTCATATAAGCACTCTTGTCTCATAGTATGCTCAGTCTCACGAATTCATGACTTACCCTCAATGGCTAACATAATAATGTTATGTCATGCATATTCTTATATTAGATTTCTCGAATGAATTATGCTTATGATCTTTCGCCTTAAAGTTCCTTCAGTGATCCTTTTTAGTTTTGATAGTAATATTGATGATAGTAGTTGAGTAATGATAGATAGGAGAGGGTTGATGTTTCTTATTGTTGTAGTGGTGGTGTGCTTATTCCATATAAGGTTATAAATATGGAGGAAGAATGAGATAAAGTTTTACTATGAGTAATAGTTAGATGAAGTAGTTATGTCGGTTCGTGGTAGTAATGCGTGAAATTTTAGTTGGTAGAGATGGAAAGAGCATGAGAAATTCTTAGAAGGATTGGTTAGTAGGAGTCCATGGAGTGGCTATAGTATTAGGCTTAAACATGAAAATAGAATGAAATTAGACTTAGACCTTGGTAAGAGTAGTCATACACCCTTGTGGGAGTTATGAGTTGCAGCTAGTGAAGTGTAGTAGTAAAAAAGAAGAGCATAGTTTAGAAGTGTTGCTAGGCTTATAAGCTACAAATTGTATCGTTCAAGGCTTAGTAGTCATATTCTTACTGCGTGCCTGGATATCCTTGTTTCATATCATGGCTTGTAATCTTGAAATCTTATGTGAGCTTCCTTCCAAGCATGCTCTAGTCCAGTTTCAAAACTCTTAGTATGAATCAGTTATGCCTATGTTAGTAGACAAGTTCAGAATTTAAAAATATAGTAAGAGTAACTACTTTTTATTCCATGCTCAGTTTAACCATCATTCGAGGATGAATGATCCCATGATGGAGATATTGTAACACCCCAAAAATTTCTAAGCTAAGACCCAAGTCATTTTTCATTTGCTTAAAAGGTCGTGTTGGGTGATTCTTAAATTATTCTTAGCTATTAAGATCAATTCTTTAGTGTGGGAATGAATTTGGATATGAATTAAGGTCACTAGAATCTCCTAGCATAAAATTGAGTTGAAAGCTTCCTTACCGATTAAGTTTTGATATAAAATTCTACTTAAGCCGATTTCAAATGATCATATTTCTCAGAATATAATGAATTAGGTGGCACATAACCAATTAAATTAAAGGTCTATGAGTTCTCTGTCCAACGCCACTAAGTTCGCTTTATTTTGAGTTCGGTGTAAAAGGTTATGCTAGTTTTAGTGAATTCCTGTCAGGCAATTGATGTACTACGACTAGCACTAGGATGGTAGAATGTTCCACGTACCGTAGAGATTTTTTCCAGAAATTTCATGCATGTGTTTCAGGGTTATTTTGGTCCTTTTCCAAGCTTTTTAGCTCTATTCTAAGTCATTTTTGGGTATTTTAACTGAGTATATAATGCAACTAACTAGTTTTCCTCTCAAAATCATAAATCTAAACCTTCAAGTATCTAGAAATTCTCTTAAAACTCACCAAGGGTTCCTCTTCTCTATCAAGAACCCTAAAACCTTCAAGTTAAAATTCAAGATACAAAGAGAAGTATTCCACCCAAGGCTTTCCCAAGTTCTTCCACTCTAGAAACTCCATAAAAGAATTTCTTTTATCAAGATCAAGCAACAAGATTTCAAGACCAAAGATTTCATCCAAGAAAGGTAGTGTTCTTACTCGGGCTCAAGAAAAATCAAGTCTCCATCAAAGTTTTCAATCTAATAGCTTCATAATTAGATATGTAAAGCTATTCATAGTGTTAGACTAGTTTGCCCTCACGCCCTACATCTAAATTCAATCAGTAAGAGTTAAATCCAGTATTCTACTCAAAGATCCATGAAATTCTAAATTCGAATTTTATTCTTATTCCGAGTTCTGATTTCTTAATTATGAGATTATAATATTTTATGCATTGAGATTGTTGGGACATGAACCCTACTTGATGATCTTTTGTCGAAAGCCTTTGTGCATTTATTTTCATGCATTGATTTTGAAATTTTAAAGTGAGTTCAAGAGTATTTTAAAGTATCTTTTGAGAAGAGTTTAAGAGAACACAAATGGTTCCAAAAGTACTATTTTCACATTGAGAAAAGAACTACGATTCAAGATTAGTGTGACAGTCGAGTATGTCATCAATGTTTAAGCAGCATGGCATCTAGATAAGCAATCAATGTTTATGTTGTATGACTTTTCGAGTCATCAATGATCATATCACAATATGATTTCAGATATAGTTTTCATGATTACAACCTAAATACAGCAAGAGTTTTAAGAGAACTTTAATGGTTCTGAATGTATCATATACGTTTAAATGCATGTTTTGAAAAGAGGTTTTTTAAAGAAAGAATCAAATGGTTTCATATGTATTATTTGACAGTTGTGAAAAAGAAAGAGTATGATTGATGTTTCAGAAAAGTACTTCAGTAAAGCAAAGTGAAAAGTAAAGTAAAGTAATAATCTCTTTGTTTGTAAAGGGTGATTGAGCATAATAAATATTGAATATTTTGGGAATAGTATCAAACACTGAATTGGATAAGAATCTATTTTTAACTCAAGTTCCATAAAACTATGTAGCCAACGTAGGATAGGATCGTATTGATTTGTCGTGTGACTCAATGCCTTTAATAAGGCGTATTAAATAGATCCATAGTTACAGTAGCATCCTATACCTCGGCAAGGTATAAGATGACCCTTGCAACATAGACAAAACGTTGTATCATTGCTAGGTTCATAGTAATGGTTGCCGGTTAGAGAAACTCCCCACAGAGTAAAGTATATTATTTTCATATTGTTTTTATTGCATATCTTATTGTAAAGCTAAAATGGCTTTCACTTCATACTCATATATTGATTCAGTTGAGTTGCTTTCAGACCTTCAGTTTAGTTATTTGTTTATTCAGCCATATTACAAACTCGTACATTCAATGAACTGATTTCATTCGACCTGCATCTTTTTATGATGCAGATTCAGGTATTTAGAATCATCAACAGGCATTCCGTTGAGATCATTTCATCTACTCGTCAGTTTCTGGTGAGACCTCCCTACTTTAGGAGGACTTCATTTTTATTGCTCTATAATAGTAGGGTTTTGAGGTGTCGTGGGTCTTGTCCCAATACCAATCTTTAGATAGTAGATGTTTTATGGACAGGCAGAGTTAGACAATTTCCAGTATTTTCTCAGATATTTTATTAAACACTTACTATTTATATTAAGTATTTTCAGACATTATTTTAAAAGTTTTAAAAAATTTTTAATGCTCATCTATTAAGGGTTCCGCGTATTCTATTGAGTCATATGTGTCATAGTCAGCCAAGTCAAGGGTTAGCTTGGGGACCAGCAATGGTTATCGAGTGCCGGCCACGTCCAGGGTGTAGGCTCGGGGCGTGGCATTAATTTAGTGAGGTTTTACTGTATGTTTACTTGGTCATTGCATTAGCACGTTTTAAAGACTTATCACGTTATCATGTCATGTTTATGCATTTTCCCCATACCCAATACATTTTGAGTACTGACCACATACTTTTTTGCCTATATTATTTCATAATATAGGTTCCGACGCACATTCTTCTGGCTATAGTTAGTACATGATCCTATAAGCTTACGCTAATGTTGGTGAGTCCTCATGGTCCGGGGACATACCTTGTCATGACTTTTTAGACTCTACTTTCAGTTTTTAGATTATTCGAGTGAGCTAGGGACCTGTCCTAGCAACTCACTTATGAGTAGAGGCTTTTTAGACATTAGTATTCCGCGTATGTTGTGTCTTATATAAGATTTCTCTTTTATGCTACGTTAGTCTTTTGAGACTTTATTCTGCTTTCCTTATTATTTCAATTATGTATGCTATCTTAGTGACATATTATGCCATATGGTTAACTTGGGGTCACTCGTGGCTCTAGGCATCATGTCACATCTAGGGGTAGTCTTGGGTCATGATACTAAGACAGGCAGGGTCGTCGTAAACTACAAAATAAGAAAGCGAAATAAGAGTGACTACCATGAGCATAGATGTAAGAAAATATTTTATATTTTTATTACACGCAAGCACTCACAGGAAGGTTATATCTATTACAGTTAAGTCTTAATTTGTTAATATAAATCTAATCAGTATAGATTCTAGGAGTTACTTTCTTCTCATATTTCTAAGGGTTGCGACCTAAAAAATAAAAACATTCAACCTAAAAATAGAAGATTGTACTATACCTGATTCAAATACTTCCCTCGAAAAAGAATCGATGCACAAAAAAATGTAGGGAATTTTTAACTACGAAAAGTATAAATTAGAAGTTACTACTAATATATTATTACCAGACATGAAGTACTTGTCCTCTTCACACTTAGACAGTGCGTTGTTCTCATAATCAGAAAGCAAAAAATAATGAGACATATAAAAATGGAGATCAACCTCCTAAGTACAAGTATAAGTCATAGTGTATCAAGTCGGATATGTCACATACATAGTCTTATGGGGCGTAAATCAATTTCAACTGTAGATTTCACAATTTTAGCACATATTTGACCACTCCAAACTTTAACATCAACACACAATATAACAAGCTACAAGACATAACTTAATTCTAACACCTTATTTACAATTATTAGAGAACATAGCTTCTTGTGATTGGAGGAGAAGAACTCCTCCAAAAACTTAAACAAGCACGTATGTATATCTATGCTACATATTCATATGATTCAACAAAAAAAATTTGCACACCTTAATCACAGAGAATAATTCATAGGGTCTAGTACAAATGGGGGATAGATATGCTTTGAGAGATCGTAAATCTCAAAAGAAGATAAGAACTAAAAGAGAATTAAACAATTACAACTTACCTCAAATTTGATGTGATGATTCTGACGCCGTAGTCAATGATTTGTGTGTATGGATGAAATAGTGAGTGAGTAGTTATAGAGAGAAGGCAGAGGAAACTTTCGAAATTTTTTGTATAAAAAGTGTCTTGGTGCGCCGCATAGGGTATGGTGCCTATGTATCGCACCAATTGAAAATTTCAGAGAGTTAAAATTCTCTAAAAAGCTTGATATTGGCTTGGTGGGGCGTATCAAACCATTTTTACTAACATTCAATTTTTTTAGATGTTCATCACTTTCTCTCTCATTTCCAGATTCGGTACAACATTTTTCTGAAGGCTTTCCATGTAGTAACTGCTCCTAGGACATACAAAAACAATAAAGAAGTTATCCTATCCTAAAAATAAAAATAAATAAATAGAGAAGCTATACTATGAAAGCAGGGAAAATTGGGTTGCATCTCAACAAATAGTTGATTTAATGTCGCGGTATGAAACAAGTGGTTCAAGATTTAAGCTTGACCTTCACTCTTCCCTCAGATATGTATGACTTTTATCTACCTCGTTATTTTTTCTCACCTTTATCTTTTTTAGTACATCATGTGGATCTCCTAATAACTTAACTATTATTAAGCTCTCAATAGGAGTCGGGAACTTCAGAGCCTTGTATATGTTGAAAGTAACTTGTTCGTCTCCAACTCTCATCTTTAGCTTTTCTTATCGTACATCAATAATTGCTCCTCCAGTAGCTTAGACTGGACATACCAAGATCAAGGGAACCTTATCGTCTGCTATAAAGTTGATCTTAGTGAAGTCCGCAGGAAATATAAACTTCTTTATCTATACCAAGATATCCTTAATGACCCCCTTAGGATACTTATAGTCCCTTATTTAACAAATCGACTCTTGTTTTCCACGTATCGCCTGCTGTACTCCCTAAATAAGTGGTTCTTTTATTGCTATTGTAGCCTTGAGCATCCTACTAACTTGATTATTAACTTTGAGCATCTCAGCTCGCAATGAAGCCATCTCATCCACCTCTATGACACCTGCTATCGTGGGAGAAATAGATTTGCTCACCTCGCCTTTCTAATTCTATATATTTGATGTGATAATGTTGAGCATGCCTTAAGATCATCATAATTTTTTTACATGCACTTTCATCCACAAGTAAAGGTCGATACACATCTCCGTGTCATTATTTAGTCTATCCACAAAAGTGTGGCCTAAGATTTGATTACACTGCCCACGATGAGGGCAATCTCTGAGAAATTGTTTGAATCCCCCCTCAGGCTTCATAGATGTTTTCCCTTGCTCTTGCATGAACCCCATAATTTTATTCATATTCACCTTAGTCTTTTAAGACGGGAAGAAGTTTATCAAGAATTTAAAGCAAGATCATCCCATAGACAAATATAATTTGTGGGCTCATTATTTAACCATGATTTTGCTTTTTTCTATAAGGAGAAGGGGAACAAAGTCAACCTAATATAATTTGGAGTCACTCCCGTGATAGTGATTTGCAGAAAGTTCATTATGTGCTACAATGAGTCTTCATGCAGGTTATCTATAAAGTGTCTTTAAGATTTGATCAGATGAAACATATTAAGTTTTGGCTCAAATTCATTGGTGATATTTGTCTTTATGATGAGTTGGCTCATACAAAAATATATTCCACTCTTGGCCTAGACGCCTCTATCACCAATTTGTATGCCTCTTGTTCCATATTAGACATTATTGAGATAAACAACAAACAAAAAAAATTGAAAGAAAAAATAAAAATTAAACAATCTAATTTTACAAGAAAGTTATTCTCTAAATCTACGACAATGATGCCAAAAACTTTGTCGCACCTGGGTATACACACAAGCATACGCGATTGACAAGTAATATAGAGATAAGTAGAGTATTATCTCCAACGAGGACTTAATCACCAAAATTGAAAGTAGATTAAAGTAAATTGAAATCAAGGGTTATCAATAATTATTGTAGACACTAAGCGTATCCACTTTAGTTAGACTGTGTAATGCTCCTCTAGGTTATTTTCTCAATTTTTTTTTTATTTTTAGCATTTGAAGCTTTCCTATAGTCGCCCTAAGTCATTTAAGGCTTTCTAGAACTGACAAGACGGTCACCAAACAACTCCTTTGATTTTTATGCAAGTTTCTGTGTTTCGGAGCTTCTAAAGTTAGATGTTTGACTTTGGTTAAAACTTCAGGTAATTAAGTAATATCGGAATGCAATTATAATGGTTCTGTTAGCTCCAGAACATCAATTTTTGTCTAGATGAACCTTTGGTTTGGGTCCCAAGGATTTTGGGCACATTTTGAGCAATCTTGTAGCTTTTTTTTGGCTAAAACAGAGCATTGGGCGTGGGACCCAATTTTTGTCGAAATGACCTCCATTGGAAGTTTCAACAACTCTATTGAGTCTAGAATGTCGAATTTGGTGTAGTAACATAGTTTTTTTTGTGTTCACGAGGTTTCAAACAAATCTCGAGACCCTCGTCAAGGATTTTCCCAATTCTAAATTGTGCTGGTGTAGCCTTTGTTAGTGCACCATGCTTTACTCTTCGCTTTCGCGCATAATTCTTATTGAGCATTCTCAGCTCATATTTCTATTATATTTTGCTCCATTAAAGCTAGTTGTGAGTTCAATTTTTGGAAAGAAATCAGTGTGCATTGTTGGGAATTGTTTGTGAATTTATTGGGGATGCGGTATAGGTCAGTTTTCGCGTCTATTTCATAAGTTTGCAATGATTTTCCCTCTTTTCGATTCTTTAATTGTTAATTCTTGAGCTTCTTGATCATGGATTGTCTTAGGCCTCGATTATGCTTGGATTGTGACCATTTTTGGGGCATAAGTTTCTTGACCTAGAGGGGACTATTGGCGGAGTCAATTCGTGATTCCTATGGGTGGGTCCCACGGGCCCATTCTTGACCTAATTTTTTACACCAGATTCTTTATGGCAATATGGGTATCAATTCTATCGTGATGATGTAAAGATTGCTAATTTTATAGCATGACATTGTTTGGAGGTTGCTTAGAAAGAAAAATTCCCTTTCTAGTGGATTTGGATGCGCGTGCTCGGCTTCAAAGTAGGCTACAACTTACTGATCTTAGACTTAGCATTTTGATTGTTCTAGTATGATGAATTACTACTTTTAGGCTGGGTTAGCTAGTATAATTCTTGCTGACTTCCCTATTACTTCGTTAGCCTTAATACGAATTTATTCGAGAATAATATTGCTTATTCTTGTCTCTATTGATGATTATGTTCGTGTGATTTATGTATGGGCTGGGATTGCCTTGTTATTTCTTAGTTAGGGCCTTAGCCTAGGTTTGACTTGTGTGTACCTTAGACTTTAACCTTAATGGCTCAGACTTGTGTTAGATGTGATCCTTTAAGTTGGGACTTTGGCCTTCGAAAACCCTTTTGGTATTGGTATTGGCTTCTTGGGGTTGTTTGGTGCTTAGTCTTGCCTTAGATACTTTATCCTACTTTTTGTGATTGGATCCTCAGATATAAGATTCTGAAAAGGATCGACTCTTATGTTGTAGCGTTCCAATGTAATATTCTGGAAGAGACTAGTTATTCTGATGTAAGATTCTGGGAGAAGCTAGGTTCTCAACTTTTTTTTATGTAAGATTTTGAAATTGACTAGCTATTTTGATGTAAGATTTCGGGAGATGCTTAGTCTTATTGTGGTTTTCTGATGTAAGATTCTGAGAAGGACTAGCTATTATGAGGTAATATTCTGAAATGAGCTAGGTTTGTGTGGTTATCGCAATGTCAAATATCGAGAATGACCTGCCCTTCTGATGTAAGATTTTGGAAGAGGGTCGCTTTTCTGTAGCCATTCTGATGTAAGTTCTAGGATGAACTATACCTTCTTCTGACTATTCTGACGTCAGATCCAGATAGTCGGTTCTTGAGTTTATGGTTGATGTTCTTGGCGGTTCTTAGTTGTGTTATTCCTTGATATTCTTCTTGTGTGTACTCATCGGGCCTATGGGGATTCGATTGGGATTATTTCCTTTATTTTGTCTCATGTGTGTACCTTTTGGGCTTATGGGGTTCAGATAGATTTTAATTAGATTAATTTACTTAGGTTCGATCTTAGGTTCTCCCTATGCCACTTATGTCTTATTTTACAATTGTTGTTCCCTTGTAGCTAACTTACTTACCATTTTACCTTCTCGCATTTTGTTATTCTTTTGCAATCTCGAACTTGATCAGCCTATGATGCTTACTGAGCGCCCGTTATTTTGGTACTCATATTGCACTGCATCTCTTTTTTTCCAGATATAGATATGAGTTCTAGTCGATCGCATTGATACTCGTGCGGTACAATTGATAGTTGGAGATTAAGGGTGAGCTTACTAGCGTTCAAAGTTTACTCATCTTCGTCTGTATATTTTGGCTAGTCTTTTGTATTCTGAGATAGTCTATAAATTTGTATATGTCTTGTCCTATACTTGATCTTTTTTAGTAGTTCTGAACTGATGCCTACTAGTTTTTGGGATGGATATTTTGTAGCCTTTGTCCTTATTCATTGTATGTCTAATTTATTCCTTGTTCTTTTCACTATTTTTCCATTTGTCTTGATTGTGCTTTCCTTAAAGTTGGTTCTTCCGCTTCTTAGGCTCGTTACTCTCATTTCGGGCTAAGGGTTGGCTTACCTACTAGTGGTTTGTAGTAGGTTCCATCATGATCCTTGGTTTTTGGGTCGTGAAAAAGTTGGTATCATAGTCTAGGTTGAATGTGTCATCGGTACAGAACTGGTGTCTAGTAGAGTCATGTGGATTGATGCAGAGACATTTGTATCCAATCTTTGGGAGGCAAAATGGAAGTCTTAGGGAATTCTTACTTTTGATTCCTTATCGTGTGTCTTAGACATGTTTGGTTTCAAGAAATCTCATTTGGTCTACTTTTTCACAGATGGTTCGCACAGGGGTGCAATAACTGGGGTTGATGCTCATGAGCTTGTTGATAGGCCCTGGTGAGGTCAAAGGTAAAGGTCAACCATAAGGTTGGAGACGTGCTACAGCACCAACTTGGGGTCAGGGTAGAGATATGAAACCTGATCCCATCATTGAGCCACAATCGGAGCCTATTCCTTCACAGTTGCTGGGGCTGAGGCTAGTCTAGTCACCACCCGGATTTGCAGTTGTGTTAGGACTTCAAACGACCATTACACAGCTTCTTGTAGCACTTGGTGGCATGCAACAAGCCCTTGTGCCAACCATTCAAGGCCTACGAGTGCATCCTGATGTTGCATCTCCTTATATTGAGGTATTACTAGTACCTACGGTAGCCCAGCCTGCAGTAGTTATGGATGGCATGACAGTAGATGAGCAGAAGATGTTGGGTAGGTTCTTGATATTGGATCTTCCAAGGTTTTCTAGGGCTGCAAAAGAAGATGCCTACGAGTTCTTGACTAGCTACCGTGAGAGGCTATATCTATTAGGTCTAGTCAAGTCTAGGAGAGCAGATTATATAGCTTATCTGTTAGAAGGACCAACTAGTCAGTGGTGGAGGACATTTATGGAGTATAGACTAGCTGGGTCCCATTCTTTGGCATGGACACAATTTTTTAGGCCTTCTTGGCCAAGTTTACACCCTGTAGCATCACAGATAGGTTCAAAGATCTATTCTCCAGGAGCAGGGGTCCAAGATGGTGCCAAAGTACGAGATTCATTTCCATGAGCTCTCTAGACATGCTACTATGATTCTGACTACTGAGGAGGAGAGAGTTCGATGCTTTCTTTGGGGTTTAACGATTCCACTCTGTATTGAGATAGAGTCATTGTCAGTAGTGGACAAGTCATTTCTCGATATGGTTGACCATGCTTGGACTATGGAGGATATCTATCACGCGCCCCATGAGTGAAATGATAAAAGGCTTTGATATCAGGGTGGTTACAATAGATCTTAGTCCCGAGGTAGGGGATGTTCAGTTAGGGGTCATCAATTATATCAACATTAGGTCTAGTCTAGCTGATCTATACAAGCATCATTTTAAACTTTAGGTCCTGACAAGTATGGCACAGGGCACCCGGTGCGAGGTACATCTTTTGGTCTCAAGGTCATGGTGGCCAGAGAGGGCCAACAAGTTCTTTATTTTGGGGTTGGAGAGGTAATGGTAGCTTTGATTGCGAAGAGATCGAGCACTATGCCAGAGATTGGTCCTGGCATAGGGAAATGTTGTATTCTTCTTATATGGCACAATCTGTTAGGGCTACACCATCCCCTATTAGAGGCGGTGGTTAGGGTTGTGGGGGTGGTCCTAAAGTTCTCAAGGAGGGTCACAAGCAGGTTGAGAAAGTTGTACATCTAATGGTCAGTCTAGTGGACGGCGGGGTCATTTTTATGGAGTTCCATCTAAGATAAAGGCCGAGGATGTAGGTTTGATCTTAGTTTGCCATTTGTCGGCCTTTGCTTTATTTGATTCAAGATCTACATATTCATATGTGTCTGTATATTATAATCCTCATTTTGGGGTTGCTTCTAAGTGTTTATCAATGCCTGTGTATGTATCTACTCCCGTGGGTGATTCTTTAGTAGTGGATCAAGTCCATAGATCTTGTGTTGTGTCTGTTCAAGAGTTTGACACTAGATATGTCAAATTTTAATATGATTCTGGGCATGGACTGGTTATCCCCTATCATGCAGTCTTGGATTGCTTTATCAAGACTGTCACCTTACCCTTGCCTAGTATTCTTCTTGTGGTGTGGTAGGGTTTTTGTATTTACACACCAACTGGGATTATCTCTTTTGTGCGGGCCTAGAGATTCGTTTCTAGTGGGTGCTTAGCCTACTTGGCTTATGTGCGTGAAGTTAGTACGAAGGCCTTTTAATTGATTATTTACCTGTTGATAACGAGTTTGAGGATGTCTTTCCTATCAACCTACCTGACCTTCCTCTTAAACATGATAGAATTACTATTGAGATTGAGTTAGGCACTCGACCTATTTCTATTCCACCTTACCATAGGGCACTGAGCTTAAAGAGCTCAATATTCAACTTTAGGATCTCTTGGGAAAGGGGTACATTAGATTAAATGTCTCACCTAGGAGTGCCCCCATTTACTTTGTGAAGAAAAAAATGGCTCTTTGTGTATGTGCATCGATTACAAGCAGCTGAACAGGGTGCCTATGAAGAATAAGTACCCTATGCCTCATATAAATAATTTATTTGACCAGGTTCAAGGTGTTGTGTTGTTTTATAAGATAGACTTGAAGTTTAGCTACCATCAGTTGAGGATTAGGGCATAGGACATCTCTAAGACAACTTTTAGGATCGTTATGATTGTTATGAGTTCGTAGTGATGTTTTTTTGGGTTGACCAATGCTCCAACAACATTTATGGACTTGATGATGCATTTTTTCAGGCCTTATTTGGACTTCTTCATCATTTTGTTCATCGATAATATTCTGGTTTACTCGAGGAGTAGGGAAGAGCATGAGCACCATTTGAGTATTACGCTCCAAACTTTGAAAGATCAACGACTTTATGCTAAGTTCTCAAATTGCCAATTTTAGCTTGATTCTGTAATGTTTTTACGGCACGAGGTGTCCAAGGATGAGATTATGGTATTCTTGATGAAGATTGAGGTAGTTCATGATTGGGCTAGTCCCACCTTAGTGTTAGAGATTTCGAGCTTCACTGGGTTGGCGGGCTATTGCAAATAATTCATCGAGGGTTTCTCTTCTATAGTAGCACCATTGACTATACTACTAGGTTAGATGTTCCTGTTGAGTGGTCAGATGAGCTTTTTGAAGTTCAATGAGCTGCTCACTTCAACTCCTATTCTGACTCTTATAGTTGAGAGCGAGGGGTTTGTGATGTATTGTGACAAATCCAACGTTAGTTTGGGTTGTGTTTTGATACAGAAGGCCTGTGTTATAGCTTATACGTTGAGGCAACTTAAGGTGCACTAGTGCAACCCCCTCATGACTTGGAGTTGGAGGCGTTAGTTATTGTGCTTAAGATTTGGAAGCATTACCTATATGGAGTTAATTGTGAGATCTTCATAGATCATCAAAGTCTTCTATATATTCTTAGCCAAAAGGATGTTTGCTAGTGCCTTTTATGACTACTTCATTCCTTGGATCATGAGAGAGGAGAGTTGTTGAGGTTTGAAAGTCTTATGCAGGACAGTCTCACGGTCACCGAGTATGAGACCAAATTCTATTAGTTGGTCTAGGCATGCTCTAGCCATTATTCCTAATGATGCAGAGAAGACCCACATATTTATGAGATAGTTGACTTATTCCATTCGCCTAGCCATGTTTAGAGTAGCCTTTGAGGGGGCTTCCTTCCAGTCCATTGTGAGCACCGCCAAGGAGGTGCACTTGATAGAGAGAGAGGAGTTTAGGGACCCTAAGAAGGCCCGTGCATTTAGTCAATTTACTTGTGCCTCATTTGGAGGCAGAGGATCCTATAGAGAGAGTGGTTCCTTCCAGCGATGGGACCAGTTCATGCAGCTATGCCAATATCTGAGGATTGCCAGACACCTTGAGGGTCTTACAGTGTATATTAGGGTTCATACAGTTCACAACAGCGGCCTACGAGACGAGGCAGTTATAGTGGTTCATCCAATTTATCACAACAGTTATCCGCTCTGAGATCTTGTTATAGTTGTGGGGACCCTGGTCATATGGTATGATAGTGCCCTCTACAGACTCATGCAAGCCCCAACATACTTATTATACTCCATCTATAGGACCAATCCTCCGACCAGGGGTCGGGTAGAGTTCAGTCAGGCAGATGTAGTAGGGCTTATAGTCGTGGTACTACATCACACAAGAGCGGTGGTAGAGATGCCACCAAGGCTAGAGGTGGTCAAGGGGGATAGTGTTATGCTTTTTCGAGGGGACCCGAGGCAGAGGCTACAGATGCAGTTATTATAGGTATCGTTCCAGTCTTCCATCAATCTGTATCTATATTGTTTGATCTAGTATCTACTTTTTCTTATGTGTCTACCTATTTTGTGGCCAGGTTTGATATGATATGTGATAGCATGCATGTATCTATTCATGTTTCTACACACGTGAGTGAGCCCTTAGTGTTGGATTGTGTGTATTGATCATGTCTTATTTCTTTAGTGAGGTATGACACTTGGGTAGACCTGATTATTATGGGGATAGTGGACATTGATGTTATATTGGGTATAGATTGGCTTTCTCTTTATCATGATATTCTTGACTATAATGCTAAGACTGTGACCTTAGCGATGCCTAGTATTTTGAGGGTTGAGTGGAAGGGTGCTACTGGTTCTTACCTTAGCAAGGTCATTTCCTTCCTCTGTGCTCAGAGATTGGTGGATAGAGGGTGTTTGTCTTACATAGCCTTCATCCAGGACACTAGTGTTGAGTCACCTCCCATAGAGACCATTCCCATAGTTCAGGAGTTTCTAGATATGTTCCTTTCTGATATTCTAGGTGTTCTTCTGATAGGGATTTTGATTTTGCTATTGAATTGGAGCTGACACTAAGCCCATTTCTATTCCTCCCTATCGTATAGCTCTAGCAGAGTTGAAGGAGTTGAAGAATCAGTTGCAGGATTTGTTGAGTAAGGGTTTATTCTCTTTGGGGTGCACCGGTCTTGTTTGTGAAGAAAAAAGATGAGACTATGAGGATATGTATTGACTACAGACAGTTGAACAAGGTAATGGTAAAGAACAACTATCCTCTTTTGCGTATTCATGACCTATTTGATCAGCTTCAGGGGACAGTGTTATTCTCTAAGATAGATTTGAGGTCCGGTTACCATCAGTTGAAAATTAAGGCATCGAATATCCCCCAATACAACTTTTTTGACTCGGTATAACCATTATGAGTTCTTGGTGATGTCCTTTGGGTTGACTAACACCCCTGCAACGTTCATAGAGTTGATGAATGGAGTTTTCAACCATACTTGGAATCATTTGTGGTTGTGTTTATTGGTGGTATTTTGGTATTCTCCAAGATTGAGGAGGACCATGTTCAACACTTGAGGATAGTACTTTAGAGGTTGAGGGAAGATAAATTGTATGCAAAATTTTTGTAGTGTGAGTTTTGGCTTGATTCCGTGGCATTTTTGGGACACGTGGGGTCCAAGAAGGGTATTAGAGTGGATCTGGCCAAGATTGAGGTAATTAGATATTGGACGAGACATACTTCTCCTACCAAGATTTAGAATTTTATGGGGTTAGCATGCTATTACAGACTGGTTAGGCAGGGTTTCTCCACTATCACAACCCCATTAACTAGATTGACTCGTCAGAGTATAGGATTTCAGTGGTCCAATGAGTGTAAGGAGAGCTTTCAGAAGCTCAAAACTTTGTTGACTTTGGCCCCGATGTTGAATCTACCCAAGGAAGGTGTGGACTTTACTGTATAATGTGATGCTTCAGGGGTTGGTTTGGGTGGTGTCTTGATGCAGAAGGGGAAGGTGATTGCTTATGCTTATAGGCAGTTGAAGACCCATGAGAAAAACTACCCTACTCATGATTTGGAGTTGGTGGCTGTGGTCTTTTTGCATAAGTTATGGCATCACTATTTGTATAGGGTACATTGTGAGGTTTTAATCGATCATCAGAGTCTTCAGTATATCTTTAGTCTGAGGGATCTGAACTTGAGGCAGTGTAAATGGCTTGAGTTGCTGAAGGACTACGACATGGCCATCCTATATCATCTAGGGAAGGCCAATGTGGTGGCTGATGCTTTCAATAGGAAAACTTCCAGCATGGGGAGTCTTGAACGATCAATATTGAGGAGAGACCGTTTGCTAGAGATGTTCATAGATTAGCCAACAGTCTTGTCTGGTTACAGATTTTTAGAGGGGAGTGGAGTTATTGCTTTTATTGAGGCCAATCTTCTTTGGTTGAGCAGACCTGAGAGCAGCAATATGATGATAAGAAGTTGTGCCTTATTGAAGACAAGGTGTTGAGCGGTGAGGCCAAGAAGGCAGTTGTAGTGACCTAGAAGGTTATTTTTAGAAATTTTCATAAAATTTAGATGCCCTGAGTCATTTTTGATTAGTTTTTGAAGTTTGTTTTGAAATTTGAGTAAAACATTGTGATTTTGAAAGTTTTGAGTTTTTAAAGGATTAACTTGTTTAAAAGTGATTTTTAGTAACAATCAGAGTTTTGAGTCTCAGAATGGAATTCTGTTAGTTCCTTTAGTTTTGGAATTTGGTCTAAGGAGAGTCGCCATTTTCAGATTTGTAGGTGTTTCACGGATTTGAGGTACTAAGGTGGAAATTGATGGTATTTTTTGCCTAGAGTTAACTTTGGTCAACATTCATAATTTGGATATTCAGATCGGATTTTTGATACTTCTATTGGATTCGGGATGATATTAGGCCTATGGGAGATCTTGGTTGAATTTTCAGATGTTCCGAGCTTAGTTTGGTTTTTTTAGGCATAATTTTAGTTTGTTTCATCGGTTTTGGGTCAAGGAGACCTCAGATTCATATTTCAATGGTTTCATTAAGTCTAGAACGTCAAGTTTACTTGGGTAGTACTTATGGTTTGTGTACTCGAGGTTCCAAATGAATCCCGAGGGTCAATTTGAAGACTGTTGTGCTGGATGACTTTTGTTGAGTTCTATGCCCTCGCGTTTGCAATCTTTGCATAAGTGGTATGCCCATCACATTCGTGAAAGGTCGAGGGTGTAGGTTGTCACATTTGTGAAGCGTTATCCGCTTTTATGACCTTCACATTCACGATAAATCTATCACTTTAGCGAAGGGTCGACTTTACTTAGGGGTCGCGTATGCAATCTGGTCTTCGTATTCACAAACTTGAGTTCACGTTCGCAAGGACCCCTAGCAGTGTTATTTTCAAATGTCGAGATTTCATCATATTTTCTCCATTTTTGAACCCTAGAAGCTCAACCGAAGGCGATTTCAAGGTGATTTTCACGATAAAACTTTTGGGTAACTACTTTTGACTCTAAATCTGTATTTACCTTTTATCAAATATGATAGTAAACATCAAATCAAGCTTTTTGAATGGCAAATTTGAGAGTTCTTCAAGAATCTAAGATTTTTAATAAATTGGTGATTGAGGGCTGATTATAGGTTCGTTTTAAAAATGGTTTTCACCGGTGACTTCTAAATTCTTTGGGTAATGCTTTCATGTATAAATTCCTAGATTTAATCTTCATTTTTAGAATTGGGTTTTTGGGTCGATTTGATCTTGGTTTTCCAAGTTGCTTGATATGGGTGTTGTTAGTTTCAAAATTTTATTGTGATTATTTGCTTGAATAGATTGTGTTGATTTGGATACCAGGAAAAACTCAAGTTTTAGAGTGATCATTTGAGTTATCGAGGCAAGTGAATTTCTTAACCTTTGTCAAGTATATGGAATCTTGTATTTCTTTATTGTGTGTGCTTGGGAGTAATGGAAATTGGAGATGGGATTTGACTTGTTCATAATTGATGATTTATATTATGATAAAGGGGTAGTAAAAAGGCAACCTGATGATACATTGACATGTGATATGTGTGGTTAACTTGAATAGTTGTAGTGATTCGGTATTGGTATTGTATCATGATTGTATTGATATGGATTGTGTGTTGATATGGATTACATCATATTCTCATGAATTGTTTGAACGTTTCTATTTTGCATTGGTTTTGAAACACTGTGATTAGATCTATTGAGATGATTATGCCGAAGGAAAATAGTTCTAGTGATGCCGAAGGGAAATGGTTTCGGCGAGTGAGATATGCTAAAGGAAATGGTTCTGATGGATACATAGACTTTGTGCATCCCCTATGGGTTCTGGTCTGAGTCTTAGTAGATGTGTATCGTAGGACAGACATGCATCACTTTATGTGACATTTCATTGCATTGCATATCATTTCAAGTGGTGAACTATGAGTGTTGTTGTGAAATGTGTGATTGATGGATTAAGTATCTTATGTTGATGACCTATATTCGTCTAAGTGTTGTTATTGTGCTACTTTTTATATGAACTGTGAATTGTTAGGTTGGGCTGATTTCTATGCAGGTTGTAGTTTGTGGAGGTTCGGTTGGGTGATAGGAGTACTCATATTCTATACTACTTTACATTGTGTTTAGTGGTTTACTTACTGAGTACCATGTTTTTTGGTACTCACTTCTTTCTTCTACACTTGTGTAGGTTATGAAACTGGAGCATCGCCATACACTCCCTCTTCTCTTCTCTTCATTTGAGGCTTTACTATGGAGACTACAGAGATAGCTTTTTGTCATCTCAGTGGGCCCTCTTACTCTCTAATTTTATTCTTGTTCTGCTTTAGAATTAATGATATTTAAACTTGTATTTTCTTTCAAATGAGTTGTAATACATTAGAGGCTTGTACAAATGATAATCAGATTTTTGGGGTTTAAGTTGATTACTATTTCCTCATTTCTTTAAAGTGTTAGACTTTTAATTTTTGTTTATTTCCTGAATTTATAATGTATTTGGGTTTAGGCTGACTCTTCTTTGTGGTTTAAGACAAGTGTCATCACACCCATTTTTGGGTCGTGTCAAATTGTATCAGAGCTCAAGTTCATATGTCTTACATGTGTACAAGCCAAGTCTTGTAGAGTCTCGAGGAATAGCACATAAATGTTTTTTGCTTATCTTCGAGAGGCTATGATGACTTTTTTGAAAAACATTCACTTCTTGAATCACTATTATACCTCCTTGGTCCGATTTGTTTTTTATCATTTCATTCCACTCTCTTACTTATAGTGATGACTCATGCGTGGTTCTTCATGCATGTTGTTAGGATGTCATCGTATGGTTTTGATATTAGATATGGTACTAATGTGGAAGTGATAGACTTACGGAAAGGATGCCTGGTCATATTTGGAATATTCAGCAATTCGAAGGGGTTAAGTAAGGTGATGGCTCGATAATGCATTTTGAGGATATTTGAATGATGAGGTTGAATAATGATTTGAGGGACTTCATGAACGTCTCTTTTTTTTTGGGTTAGTCATCCAGCAGCGAGAATAGTACTTGTGTGGTATGTATGATATTTGGAATGGTTCGACAATTAGAAATGGAATGATTAAAGGAACAGCTTGATAATGGACACTGTAATTTTTGAAACTACAATTAGTAAGGTTTGTCATAACAAATAAGAGTTGCATAGCATATGGTAAGAATGATGTTGTGCCAACTGAGGCTAGAATCTCTATTGCAGTGTAATGGGTTAGGTGGATATCAAGGAGGGTCATGATTCGATTACTACAATAGTATCTATGCTTACTTGATTAGAGTTATGGAGTGTGTTACTTCTGCTACCGACCCGATCTATGGAAGAATGCATATCGCTTTGGACTAGAGACCGAATGGACTTGGTAATATCTTACAACTACTCAATGGGTAGAAAGGTGTGGGCTATTTGAGTACGATCTTCTCGATAGGTATGAGGTGTTCTAGTGGTATATGGAAATGAATACATCTATTGACAAGTGCTAATGCTAACTACTTAAGGGTTATCAATTGTATCACCAGCTTGTATAATGAGATTCAATGTTGCATTCACATTTGAGAAGCCACCTAGTTTTTTATGACGGATGCTTGGGTTAAGCATTGTTTATAAGGAAGATTTTAGTGGTGGATCTTTGGTACGATATTAATGTATTTAGGTTGCGAAGTGTATTTCGAGGATTCTAAATACAGACTGGTGATTTAATCGTAAGTTACAAAGGAGTAGATTGATACCTAAATACAAGATTATGGGTAAAGAAAGTCCTAATGGGTATACTTGAGTGAAGGAAATTGAGGATTTTAGTAAGAAAGTGCATATAAAATTGGGTTTGTCCTTTGGATTTGGTTGGTAAAGTTGGATTTGAGGTGTCATATCGATGATAAGGTTGACTCCGTGATGATGTCAAGGGCTACCGAGCATGATGGTAATAAGAGTTCGTGATGGATTTTGATTAGGATGCAATTATATGATCAGGATTGTTGGTTAAATAGATTCTATACAGTAATGACGACTTGCGGGTATCTAACTAAAGTTGTGGTTTGCTAATATTTGGTGAGTAGTGTGGTCATATAGAAAGTTGTAGCATATGTTGGAACACCACCCGAATAGAATTGAAAGGAGCTATGGTCATAAATGGAAGGAATTAGTAAAATGTAGTTTATCCTTTGGAAGGAGGCAAGAGCATAAATATCTACTTTGAATGCGAAGGCCAAAGTTGTATCTTCGAAGAGAGTTGAGAATTGGGTTCAGAGACATGTGGTTCCATTTCTTTTCGCTCCAGTTATGGTAATAGTGTCACGTGTTCATCAGATGGGTTAAAAATTGTTGGATAAGATTTGAGAAAGAACTCTAAAGACGTTCGGTTCGAGTGTGGTGATAAGTTCTTTAGTGGTTTCGAGTTTGGTAACTGGTATGGTAGGAATCAAAATTCAAATTTTTTCATTGTAGGTCATTGTTTGTGGTAGAATATTTTGTCAAGTCAAGGTATGAATTGGCAAGGTAAGAAATCATCAATCGTATCAGGTATTGAGCATTTGGAAGGACTTGTGCATGGCTTGGGTTATTACTTTTGATTGTTAAAGGACCTAAAGAAGAGTTTCACTTAACGTTTTGGTCTGGAGTATATGGTAAAATGTCATGGGTTGTAAGTCAAAGGATAAGATTGGTAAGCAATTTAGTGAAACGAACAAGAGTCTGGTATATTGAATAGTTCAAGGCATTTTGGGATTTGCATCATGGGAAGAATCTAAGAAGGGTGAAGGAATAAGACATCTCGTATAGACCCTTGCTTCGGATATAGATTTTCACCTTTGAGTTCAGATATGACTATACAATGTGAACTGGTTCAGCACAAACTTAATTACAAGAGGCTTATCAATGACTTTTATGAAGATTAGGTTTTGGTTTTGGTGACAAATAGTGATGTGTGGACACTTCTTATTTTTATGTTTGTTTGGACTGTCCGAATTATGGTAGATGACTTACGAGGGAGCTATGGTATGGACCTATAGTTCTACATGGTTATTGAAGATTTTGAGGGGATTCAAACTACTCTGTTGATGGGACTACACAGAATGTCATGCTTCATTACATAGACACTTGACGATAAATAGAGGTTATGTGCTCATAGTATACATAATTATTGGGGTAACCAAAAATCCCTCTAAGTTTTGGCATGAGGTATATGATGTTTTGAATGGTAGTTGAAACTTGGTATGTGAAAGATTTATCTTGATGGGAAAGTACTATCAGATTTAGAATTAGTGTTATAGCCTTTGGTTGAACCCGTATCTGTCATAGAATGCTTAAATGGAAAGACAGGGAGTCATAGTTCAGAAATTTTGGAGGCGACAATGTGTTTGCTAAGATGACTTTGATACTAGTGACGGTTTGAGAATAAGGTAACTTGCCCGTGTGGTATGATTTTTGTTAGTATTAAGAGTGTTGGCTTCAGTGGAGTACTGTGAGAGTATCTGGGGTTTGATAAATTGAGTATGGGTACGATTGTAATGGGGTCCAGGCCGGTTTATTATGGGTAGCTAAAAATCAAAGAGATGGAGTCAGAGGAATGGAAATATTTGATATGGGCACTATGGAGGGAGTATCTTATGTTATTCGATCTTGGTTCAATACATTCTTAAGGGACCACCTACTTCGTTTTAGATATGTTTTGGAGTATGATTCCCAGCCTATTCCCACGTGTGTTTCCACTTTTGTGGATAGATCCCTAGTGGTGGATCAGGTGTACCAATCCTGCGATGTTCTCTTGGTAGGTAGGATGCTTGTACAGACTTGGTCATTTCAGATATGGCAGATTTGGTGTTGCCTTGTGGCAGTAGAAGTTTTCCAGTAGTTCTACACGTGTCACCTTGCTTATAAGGAATTATAGAGGAGCTACCATGGATATTTACAGTTGTTCGACAGTCTTAATATTCATCTCATCATCGAGATCACGTTTCGACTTTGTGTTATTGAATGTGGGGACCATTGGGTCTAGTTCTATCATTCTTAAGGGTTTTTTACAATCACAACTACTGACCTAACCTTCCAATAGTGTTGTTAGAGGTTCTGCATGCTTGGGTGTATCACTCGCTCGGTCGTTACTCGATAATTTCCTTCTTTAGGTTAGATAAGTTTGATTTTCCCGTGATGAGTACCCAATGTCTAAAGATCATATTTTTATAGCTTAAGCTTGTGGGAATATTTGGTTGCGAAAATGGAATCTTGACAAGATTTGTGATAGTTTGTGCATTATGAGTGTGTAATGGTTGGTTCAGGTTCACTTCTGGTTGTAGCCGGTATTAATTCAAAATTTTATCGTGGTTATGTGAGAAATGATTCGTCATGATGGTTGTGTTATGGTCCAGTGGGTTTCGGTTTAGATTGGGTTCAGGGATTGGTCTATGGCTTGGTAATCTCTCCTGATTTTTAGATCTACCAAGGTTTGATTCGAAAATTCAGTTTTTAGTAGTTGATCCTCATGGAATGGTCTTAAGAAGGAGCTCAGTTGGAGAGATGAACATCGACTTTGGAAGATCATAACTCAGGCTTTTGGTAACATCGGTTATTCTTCCTTTTTCTCCCTCTTCTTTATGTTCGAGGACGAACATGATTTTTAGTGATAGATAATGTAATGACCCAGAAAGTCCTTTTTTGGATTCTTTCATAAAATTACCATTTTACCGCTACTGATAATTTCCCCAAGTCATTTCTGATCAGGTTGTGAAGTTGATTTTGAAATTTGAGCAAAAGATTGTGATTTTTGGAAGTTTTAAGTTTTTAAAGTCTTTAGTTGTTTAAAAGTGATTTTTAGTAACAACCATGGTTTCGAGTTTCGGAATGGAATTCCATCAGTTCTATCAGTTCCAAAATATGGAATTTATTCTAGGAGAGTTGTCGGTTTCAAATTTGGTGGTGTTTCATGGATTTGAGGTTCTAAGTTGGAAATTGGTATAGTTTTTTGCCTTGAGTTGACTTTGGTCAATTTCAAAGTTTGAATACTCGGATTGGATTTTCGATGGATCTATCGGATTTGATGTATGATTTTAGGCCTAGGAGAGGTCTTGATTGAATTTTCAGAGGTTTCGAGATTAGTCTGGTCTTTTTAGGCATTATGTTAGTTTGTTGTGACTTTCACGAGTTTCAGATCAAGGTGACCTTGTATTCCTGTTTTGATGGCTGAGTTCGGAACATCGAGTTTAGTTGGGGTAGCATTTATGGTTTATGTACTCGGGATTCCGAATGAATCCTAAGGATCCATTCAGAGACTTGTGTGCTGACTGACTTTTGCTGAGTTCTGGTGCCCTTGCATTTGCGAAGGGTTGGCCGCATTTGTAATCTTCTCGTAAGTGGTATACCTATCACATTCGCGAAGGGTCGAGGGTGCAGGCTGTCACATTTGTGAAGCCTTATCCGCTTTTGTGACCTTCACGTTTGCGATAGATACATCAATTTCGCGAAGGGTTAACTTTATTCAAGGGTCGCATTCGCGATCAGATCATCGCATTCGCGATAGTTGCTTTCACGAACCTGAGTTCACATACGCAAGGACCCCTGGCAGTGTTATTTTCAAATGTCAGGATTTCACCCTACTTTCTCCATTTTTGAACCCTAGAAGCTCAGCCTAGGGCGATTTCAAGGTGATTTTCAAAATAAAGCTTTTGGGTGATGACTTTTTACTCTAAATCTTCATTTACCTTTTGTCAAATGTGATTCTAAACATCAAACCAAGGTTTTTGAATGGAAAATTTGAGATTTCTATAAGAACCCAAGAATTTTAATAAATTGGTGATTGAGGGCTGATTATAGCTCCGGTTTCGAAATGGTTTTCACCAATGACTTTTTAATTCTTTGGGTAATGTTTTCATGTATAAATTCCTAGATTTGATCTTCGTTTTTGGAATCAAGTTTTTAGGTCGATTTGACCCCATTTTCCAAATTGCATGATATGAGTGTTGTTAATTTTGAAATCTTATTGTGATTACTTGCTTGAATAGATTGTGTTGATTTGGATACCATTTAGAAGGGAAAAGCTCAAGTGTCAGAGTGATCACTTGAGTAATCGAGGCAAGTGAATTTCTTAACCCTTGTCAAGTATATAGAGTCTTGTATTTTCTTATTGTGTGTGCTTGGGAGTAATGAGAATTGGAGATGGGATTTGACTTGTTCATAATTGATGATTTATATTATGATAAATGGGTGATAAAAAGGCAATTTGATGATACATTGACGTGTGATATGTGTGGATAACTTGAATAGTTGTAGTGATTCGTTATTGGTATTGTATCATAATTGTGTTGATATGGATTGTGTGTTGATATGGAGTACATCATATTCTCATGAATTGTGTGAACATGTTTATTTTGCATTGGGTCTCAAATACTGTGATGAGATCTATTAAGATGATTATGCCAAACGGAAATGGTTCCGGTGACGCCAAATGAAAATGGTTCCGGTGAGTGAGATATGTCGAACGAAAATTATTTTGGTGGATACGTGGACCTTGTGTGTCCCCCATGGGTTCCGATATGAGTCTTAGGGGATGTGCATCGTAGGACAGACATGCATCACTTTACGTAAAATTTCATTGCATTGCATCATTTTCGGTGGTGAACTGTAAGTGTTATTATGAAATGTGTGATTGATGGATTCAGTATCTTGTGTTGATGACCAATATTCGTTGAAATGTTGTTATTGTGCTACTTGCTATATGAACTATGAACTTTTAGGTTGGGCTGATTCTGTGCAGGTTGTAGTTTGTTGAGGTTCGGTTGGAGTGATAGGAGTACTCATATTCTATACTACTTTACATCGTGTTTAGTGGTTTGCTTGCTGAGTACCGTGTTGTTTGGTACTCACTTCTTGCTTCTACACTTGTGTAGGTTACGAGCTTGGATCATTGTGATACTTTCCCTCTACTCTTCTCTTCATCTGAGGCTTTACTGTGGAGACTTGAGAGGTAGTTGCTTGTCATCTTTGTGGGCTCTCTTGCTCCCTTATTATGTTCTTGTTCTACTCTAGAAACAATGACATTTAGACTTGTATTTTCTTTCAAATCAGTTGTAATACATTAGAGGCTTGCACACGTGACAATCAGATTTTGAGGGTTTATTTAAGTTGATTACGATTTATGCCTTTCTTTAAAGTGTTAGACTTTCAATTTTTGTTTATTTCCCGCATATATTGTGTATTTGGGTTTAGGCTGACTTGTCTTGGTTGGATAAGACGAGTGTCATCATGCCACTTTTTGGATCGTTACAATAGTACTTGATTCTGATGGAGTGTTGAGCATCGGAGGTAGGATTTGTGTGCCTAAGGTGTGCGAGTTGTCAGATTGATCTTAGAGGAGGCTCATTGTTCTATATACTCTATTCATTTGGGGAGTGGCCACGATGTACAACAATTTGAGTTAGCATTACTGGTGGTGTGGTATGAAGAAGGACTTTCTAAGTTTGTTTCGAAATGTTTGACTTGCCAATAGGTCAAACGTGAGCACCAACAACCTGGAGGTGTGTCTCAGAGGATTGTCATTCCTACTTGGAAGTGGGAACATATCACCATGGACTTTGTTGTGGGCTTGCCTACCATCATGGGTGGTGATGATTCTATTTGGGTGGCCGTTGACAGGTTAACCAAGAGTTCCCATCTTATTCCGGTTCAGGTGAGCTACACGGCAGAGAGGTTAGCTCTACTCTACATCACTCAGATAGTTCGGCTACATGGAGTGCCTATTTCTATTGTCTCCATTTGGGGTTCATTGTTCAATTCTCACTTTTGGAGGGCCTTGTAACATGGTTTGGATACTCGGCTAGACATGAGTACAACTTTTCACCTTCAGATGGAGGGACAGTATGAGCGGACGACTCAGGTGTTGGAGAACATACTTAGAGCGTGTGTGATTGACTTTGGTACTCGTTGGGATCAATACTTGGCCTTAGTGGAGGTTACCTACAATAACAGGTATCACTCCATTATTCAGATGGCCCATTTGAGGCATTGACAAACGTTGTAGATCTCCATCGGTTGGTTTTATTCAGTTGAGATGGACTCATTAGATACAGACTTTCTTAGAGACGCCATGGAGCAAGTCTGTATGATTCAGGGTAGGCTGTAAACAGTTTAGAGTCGACAGAAGAGTTATGCAGATAGGAGTCGAGCTTTGAAGTTTATGGAGAGAGATCATGTTTGGGTTAGAGTGTCACCCAGGAAAGGTGTGATGAGGTTCAAGAAAAAGGGCAAGCTTAGCCCTCGATTCATTGTCTCTTTTGAGATTTTAGGACGAATTGGAGAGGTGGCTTATAAGTTGGCCTTGCCACCTAACTTGTCAGTTGTGCTTCCTATTTTCCATGTCTCCATGATTCAAAAGTATGTGTCAAATGAGTCCCATGTGCTTTCACTCGATTCGGTGGTATTGGATCCAAACTTTTCATTCGAGGAGGAGCCTATATCTATATTGGATAGGTAGGTTTGAAAGCTTAGGAATAAGGAGATTGCTTCATTAAAGGTGCAGTAGAAGCACCATTCAGTTTGAGAGGTGACTTGGGAGACGGAGTTCGATATGTGGCCAGATAACCTCATATTTTCGAAGCTTTAGGTACTCTTTTTACTTTATATTCGAGGACGAACATGGTTTTTAGTGGTGGATAATCTAATGACCCGGAAGGTCATTTTTAGAAATTTTCATAAAATTACCATTTTACCCCTCCCGATAGTTGCCTCGAGTCATTTCTAATCAGCTGGTGGAGTTAGTTCTCAAATTTTATTCAAATGTTATGATTTTAAGAAATTTTGAGTTTTGGAAGGTCTAAAGTGGTTAAAAGTGTTATTAGGTAACAATTTGAGTTTCGAGCCTTGGAATGGAATTTCGTCAATTCTATCGGCTCTGGAATGTGGAGTTTGGTCCAGAAGTGTTGTCATTTTTTGATTTGGATGTGTTTCGTGGATTTGAGGTCTTAAGTATGAAGTTTAAGTAATTTTAGTCCTTGAGTTGAATTTGGTCAATAATCGGAGTTCAGACGTTCAGATTTGATTTCGACGGTTCCATTGGATTCGAAGGATGATTTTAGGCCTAGGTGAGGTCTTGGTTGATTTTTTGGAGGTTTCGAGGGAAGTTTGGTCTTTTAAAGTGTTAAGTTAGTTTATTGCAACTTTCACGAGTTTCGAATTAAAGAGACATCAGACTCATGCTTTGATGGTTCCATTAAGTTTGAGACATCGAGTTTAGTTGAGTAGCATATTTAGTTTGTGTGTATGAGGTTCTGAATGAATCCCAAGGGTCCATTCAGAGATTTGATTGTTTCCTGTTTATGTTACTGGTCCTTGTGGCCCCTGCGTTCACGAAACTGGATTGTGTTCGCTGAGGGTCTTGAGACTTAACCTCTGCTTTGGCGTGGTAGCCCCCACGTTCATAGAGGGTTATTTGTTTGAACTCTGGGTTCGTAGAGGAGAGGACGCGTTCACAAGGGATTAGTGCCAATGGTACATGTTTACGTAGGACCCCTGGCAGTGTCATATTTTTCAAAATCAAGATTTCTTACCATTTCATCTTAAAAGCTTGGTAGAGACGATTTTGAAAGACTTTTTCAAGAAACTTTGCTTGGGTAACAGATTTCAACTCCCCCTCTTTATTGTTCATTAATTATTGCAAGATTTTGTCATCTAAATTGCTATTTTGGATTCAAACTTAAGGATATTTCCAAGAACTTGAGTTTTAAGGAAAAATGGTGATTGTGGGTTGGATTCAACTCCGTTTTCAAAATGGTTTTCATCGGTGACTTTCAAATTCTTTGGGTAACACATTTTTGGACAAATTTCCAGATTTGCCCTTTGTTTGGAATTGGGTTTTTGGGTCAATTTGACCCCATTTCCAAAGTTCTTGATATGGGTGTTGTTATTTTTTAAATCTTATTATGATTACTTATTTGATTAGATTGTGTTGATTTGGAGACTCAACGAAGAGGAAAAGCTCAAGTTTCGGAGTGATTGTTTGATTAATTGAGGCAAGTGGACTTCTTGACCTTTGTTAAGTATATAGAATCTCGTATTTCCTTATTATATGTATCGGGGAGTAATGACAATTGGTAATGGTATTGACTTACTCACCTTAAATGACTCTAATGATGAAAAGGGGTAATAAAAAGGCAATTCAATGATATGTTGATGTGTAATGTGTGTTGGTTGATTTGAGTAGTTATGTTGACTCATTGCTTGTGACAAATTGTGATTGTGTTGATATGGATTATGTATTGATACGAAAATCATCATCTTCTCGTTATTTGTGTGAACATGTCTATTTACATTTGTTCTGAAACACTATGATGAGGTCTATTTTGAGGAATATGCTGAAGGGAAATGGTTCCTCTATTGATGTTTATGTCGAAGGAAAATGGTTCCGGCGGATACATGGACCTTGTGCGTCCCCCATGAGTTTCGGCATATCCGGTGAATGTGTATCGTAGGATAGACATGCATCACTATATTTGACATTTTATTTCATTGCATTGTACATCATTATCATTGTGAACTTTGTGATTGCTTGTGTCTAAAATTGTGTTTGATGCTTATGGACTTTACTTGGCTACCTGTATGTGTTAAAGTATTGGTATTTGTTCTATGTGCTATATTCAATGTGAACTATTAGGTTGGGCTGGTTCTGTGTAAGTTGTAGTTGTGGAGGTTCGATTGGGGTGTTTGGAGTACTCGTATTATATATTACTTTGCTTTGTGTTTAGAGGTTTGCTTGATGAGTACCGTGTTGTTTGGTACTCACTCCCTTGATTCTACACTTGTGTAGGTTACGAGCCCAGATCTTAGTGATTACTCTCCCTTCTCTTCTACGTCCGAGGCTCAGTGGAGATTTCTGAGGTAGCTGCTTGTCATCTTAGTGGACCCTCTTACTTCTTATTTATGATTTTGTTCTATTCTAGAAACAATGTCATTTGAGACTTGTATTTTCTTTCAATTTTGTTTTAATACTTTAGAGGCTTGTACACATGACAACCAGGTTTTGGGGAGTTATTTAAGTTGGTTATGTTATTCACTCTTATGTTCCTTTGATATTACTTTCCTTTTTATTTCCACATTATTTCATTCTATTTGAATTTAGGCTGACTTGCCTTGGTGGGATAAGGCAAGTAGCATCACGTCCAATTTTGGATCGTGACACTTAATGAGTGTGCATTGCCTCAACAATTCACTTATTTTGAAATGAAGGGAGTATAGTTTACTAATAAATTACCCATTTTTAATAAAATTAGATTGATGTCTTCTTTTTAATCAAACTAGAATAGTATCCCGCGCGATGCGCAGACATTATTAAATTAACTTATAATTATAATTTGATTTATTTGAACGTGTTAGATCATATTAAATCAACAAATACTTAATACTATCTTATTTTGCAATATAATTTACATCATCATAATTTTTTTTGAAGGAAACATATTTTATAAATAAAATCATCAAATAACTTTTTGATGTAATCCAAATATCATAATTAGATACAAACAATTTAAAAATACAAAATGATTAAAAAAAAAAGAATACAATAATTTAGAGAATATTTGACAATCTCTCAAAATAAGTTCTTCTATATTATCTTAATATATATTTGTTCTTTTCGTGCCTTCAATATTTTATCTTAATTAGAAGAAAATATGATTTTTATTTTTATCTAAGAAAAATCTTTATTGAGAGTTTACTTTTTTGTTGTGCTTAGGATTTATTAGAAACAAATTTTATTTCCCACAAAAATAGATAGAGATAAGGTCTTAGCACATCTTATCTTCCTCAAACCCCACATATGAGATGATAATGACTATGTGTACGTAATCTAATTTTGTTTGATTTATTAATTTTTTCTTAATCATTTTTTAAAGTTTGTGTTTGAGTGGGAATGTAATGGAAAGTTTTAACACTGCCTAATTATATTTTCGTTCTATTTAAATAATTAATTTAAAGTTTTTTAAAAAAATTATTTTAAAAAGGATCATTCAAATATTTATTTTTTAATTTTTAACTTTATATAAATTTTAAGAGCTGTAAAATGGTTATATCACGTTCATTTAAGTAATTCTTCAATAAAAAATAATCTTTAAATTTTAGTTATGATTTTAAAATGGTAGTTCCATTTTATTTTAATTATTAGATAGCTTTTTTTTATAAACCTTTTATTTGCTGATTATTTTTTAAAAAACAAATGCCAACGTGAATCAAATTTGATTTTTCTTATTGTGAAGTTTCATATTTTTTAAAATTAGTTTCTTTTATTTGCACATAATATAATTTTGTTTAATTTATTATTTTCTTTATTTTATTTAAATAAAGAATTTAAATTTTAAAATTTTTTAACTTTAAAACAGATCATTCAAATATTAAATTTTAATTTTTATCTTTATATAAATTTAAAAAAATTTAAAATGGTTATATCACGTTAATTTTAAGTAATTCTTCAATAAAATTAATTTTTAAAATTTTAATTTCGATTTTAAAATGATTTTTGTAAAATTTTTATTTGCTTATTATTGTTTTTTTAAACGCCAAAGTGGGACAAAGTCGATTTTTTTTATTGTGAAGTTTCATATTTTTTAAAAAGTTTCTTTTATTTGCACCTAATCTAATTTTATTTAATATATTAATTTTTTCTTAATCTGTTTTTAGAGTTTGTGTTTGAGTAGGAATGTAATGGGAAGTTTTAAAACTGCATATTTATATTCTCATTTTATTTAAATAAACATTTAAAGTTTTTTTAAAATTTTAATTTTAAAATTATTTATTAATTATAAAAGCTACTTTAAAATAATTTTAAAAATAAAATAGTAATTTATTATTTAATTTATTAGTTAATCCTATTACATGTAATCAATTTGTAATTATTTTAATGAACAGGTTGACAAAACGCGTCTCTTCTATTTTTTTCTAGTATTAACACGGGAAAATTAAAATTTATTAATTTGAAATATTAGATCATATTGAATCAACAAATACTCTAAATATTTCAATTTATATGACATACTTTTTTTAATTAGTCTAAAATGACATATTCTATCATTTGACAAATATTTAATGAGACTATATTTAATGAGACTATCAATATTTTATCCATGTTCGAGTCCGTTTATTTGGAAAACAAATCATAAAGATGTACTCTCTTAAAGGTAGATTTAAAACTTTGCAAAGTCTTCTCAGATTTTTTGAATTTCATGTAAAGTCAAATTATACAAAAAAAAAAAAAAAAAAAATTAAAACAGAGAGTAGGAATTATCATTTTATTTTCTATTGCAATATACCCAATGATAATGGCTACTATCTTATTTCATAATATGATCTAGTTTGCTATTAAAATCTGTTAAATATTAAGGAGAAGTGCACAAATAATAATGAGGAAGAGTATCTTTTCAATTGATGTTTCAGAAGTATGAAAACATTTTGAGAATCTGCCAACAAACTATATTATATTACAGAAGCAATATCTGCTAGCAAGACATTATTTCAACCTCTAAGGTGTAAAAATGGAAGCATAGCACTAATGCCAGTTTTATTGTACAATCATATATGTCGCACCTGCATTAGCCACAACCATTACAGTAAATGTCAGAGGGTTATAACAGCTCTTATATTATAAAAAAAAATCCATAGAATAATGCAACAGTAAATTTCTAGGCCTTAACAGTAACTAAAAACAGAGTAGTCCCTTTTCTCTTATTCACCTGCGCGACAATCAGTGTTGAATCTAAAAATTCTAATCACAATGATAATGCAAACTCTAATCACTTGTTACACCATATGAATGCTCTAATAGCCAAGTTATTCCCTTCGCATTTCTTAAAAAAGTTAGTGTATGACAATATTTTGCAGAGACAGCCTATCCCTATTTGAATGTTTCATACCGTTTGTTGATTAATGTACGTGAGAGATTGTGCAAAGAAAATGGGAGAACAGAAACGTGGGTGTTTATCTTAGTTATTTTCTTTTTGTGATTTTAAATTTTAAATTTATCTAAATATTGGATATATATATATATAATTATTTTAAATTTAACTGCCCAATTTTATATTTAATTTTGTTCACATAATTTGAAGTTCCAATTAATTAACATATCACTTAGTTTAAATATTTACTTAACTTCTCACAAAAAAAAAAAAAAAGAGTCCTAAACAAATTTTTTTTGCTACAAAGAATGAGTAATTGTGGAAAGTTATTTTAATTTTTTCTTAAAAAAATGTATTCATTCCTCACAGAAAAAACTCCTAAACTGTGAGAAGTTACTTTAAATATTTAATTAAAAACTTTGATAGTTTTCCACAAAAATAGAGTCCTCAAAAAATGTGCTAATTAAAATTTATTTTTAAGTTTTAAAAATTAATGTTAACCATCTGCAATTTTCTTTGCTATAAAGAAGGAGTAAATATAATAATTTTGATTAAAAATTGTATGAATTTGAATTTTAAAGAAGACTGTAAAAAAAAATTAAAATTAACTATCGTAACTTTGATTATGGTTTAAAAAAAAAATCCTAAACGTGCTTACTAAAATTTATTTTATGTTTTTATATTTTATGTTTTTATAAAAGTGTAAAAATTTAAAAGTTTGTTAATTAATAACTAAATTAACTAATTTTATCTTTAAAATATTACATGTCTTGATCCTATGCTGCCACTTGGGATGATCCTAGGCTAGACTTTCTTCCTTTTAATTATATATAGATAGTATATCATTAAGGGTGTGATTGAAAACAATTGCCAATTTTAATCTTAAATTCCTAAAGTGACAAGTAACTGTTAATTTGGGACGGAGGGAGTATAAGATCATTTATCGCTCCTTACAGAATTTCTTAGAAATTTGTTCAATTATTTATCGAACAAGGATAATTTTAAAAAAGAAAAATGTTTAGACGTATTTTGTTTTCTTAAAATATCACTTGTTTCGAGTCAAATTTAAAAATAATAATTGGAAAAATCACTTAAAAGATAATGAAAGAACTAAGAAGAAGCAAACGGATAGTGTCACTATATTTTATTACATAAACGGCTTAACTAGTTGTGGCATTATTTTGATTATGTACATTAAACTAGTAATGCATAATAAACATATAGGAATCAAAAGATCTAAGTTTGATCAAGTAATTGAATGAGAATACATCAAAACACAAAGCAAAAGTTTTTTTCTAGTGTCCGTAGTTGTCCGATCGTATCCAAACAATAATATTCCAGAAAAAATGCACATAAGATCAAATATTTCGAATCGATTTTCGAAGAAAATTCATACTTTTTTTTTATGATGTGATCACATAAAAACATTTTTAAAAAAAATTCAGCAGAAGTTTCATTGGGTGGCTGGTTCAGTCGCTTTCGAGAACTCAGATTGCAGGGATAGTGAAATAGAATGCTCGTATGATTTATTTAAAGTCTAAAAATCTTAAATCCACCGCTCATTGTTGAAATTGAAGGAGAGAATGATAATATGAGGGAGATTTGGTCCAAATATTAGCTATTATATAAAGGAAATAAGAGTATAAGTTTTCATAAAAATAGGGATGCTAAGTGTTAATTTGATATAAAAATAAAGTTTAATATTGATCCATTCTATGAACTGAGATGCGTTTGGATTCTCAAGTTAAATAAATTACATCATTTTATACCATTAGTAAGAGTCAAAGTCAATGGATTAGTTATCTTTAATATTACTCCTATTCCAAATTAGTTGTGATGTTTCTTTTTTTTAAAGTTAATTTGATCAGAAAATATATTTTTTAAATGCTAGTTAAAATTTATATAATTTGACTTTTAAAAAGTAAAACATATCAATTAATATGATAAGAAGAAAGTACGAGTTTTCAGTAATCATCATGTGGTGACGTACTATGTATGTTATTACTACATGAATTGGCTCTGATAGTGTTAGAGCAACATGTCTTTCACATTACATGTTGTTAATAGTAAACTGGTAGTGACACTATTTTAGTAGGCTTTTGAGTATAAAAATGTATATGATATTTGAAGAAAAACTTGAATTTTTTTAGCAGACTAAATGACTTGAAATTTATCTTCAATTTTTTTTTTGGGAAAAGACATAAATTCACCCCTGAACTTATTTCGAAAAGTCAGTTATACGCTTAAACTATCACATCGACCTATTACACACTTATTCTTGTTGAAAGTGTAACTAATAACACCTTCGAACGAACAAAACCAGTCACACATGTTAGTGTGGTGCCCACGCGCCTGCAAGATCTATGCAAGCATACACGTGTAATTTATTAAAAAAAAATTCACTTTTTTTTTCCAACCATTTTTGCCTCTATCTTCTTCCTCACTTGAATGACACCATTTTTGCCTTTATTTTCTCTCTTCTTTCTTACCTAAATGACTCCATTTTCGATCCTTTCTTCTGGTTATAAAAAATACAAAACAAACACTTGCGACAGATAAGATCGACGGAGTAGCAGCAGTGGTTGGAAAGTTCGTGAAGGAGTGAGAAACATGGATAGCAAATAAAATCAAAGTTATTACCCAATACGGTTTCATCCCACTTATTGACATGAATTTTGAACCTACACCTTATCGTTATTAGCTTTTTAGCCTTATCCAAACACCGTCCTTTCTTCTGGGTTTTTCAGATATGGGTCGAATGACTTTTAATTGGTAATGGTTTGTTTTGAATTTTCTTTTTAGTTATTTGTGTTTTGATGGTAATGGGTTGTGAAATTTGAAATAAAGAATCAAATATTTTAGTTTGATACTGATCAATTTTATATTGTTGAGCCAATTTTGATTTTGCTATGTATGAATCATTATTGAACCCAAACCCTCGCTCTATCAAATTCGCAGCGCTGTGTAAAATTGATGATCGTGATATATGGGGGTGGGTAGCAATTAACTTTTCTTCGTAATAATTGTTTGGGAATTTAGGAGTTGACTCTTCAATGGAGAATTCTCCAGTAATGATGAAATTGAGTGAGAACTTGTAGAACTGTGATAAAAAAAAATGAAGAAGAAGAAGTCTAAAGGTTTTTAAGAGAAGATACGCATGAAGAAGGAGAATTGAGGGGGGTGGGGGTCAAAAAATTTATTTTTTTGACTTTATTTTAGACTTAAACGCACCTATTTTACTTTTTTTATTTAATTTTATTTCCACGTCAGTTCTGGGGTGGTATTAATTACACTTTTAACAAGAATAAGTGTATAATAGATAGACATGATAGTTTAAGCGTGTAACTGACTTTTCGGGACAAGTTGAAGGGTGAATTTATGCCTTTTCCCTTCTTTTTTTTGTAAAAAACTCGGTCTAATGTATAACTAAATGTTATTTTGAAAACAAAAAGAAGAAAAAAAGTGAATTGTATATTTGGAGAAAGAGGAATATTTCTTACCCTTTTGTGAGGAAAATTTATCTGTACTTGCAAATTGTTTTTGTTAAGTTTGAAGAAAAAATGACACAATTAATATATATCCAAGTTATTAATATTTGTGTGACTATAAATCTTCTCATTAACTATAAAAATTTGAACTTTAAAGTTACATCATTTCTAAATAAGTATGATATTCTTTTTCGAACGGACTAAAAATAAAAATATGCTACATAAATATGTATATCTTGCTCAAGGCTTAGAATTTTGCTCACAATATTCGTGTATGTATGAAAATTATATAAAATCGGTGTGAACTATATATATAACTATATAAGTTTTCTATAAAGATCATGTTGGTTTCTGGAAATTATTACAACCATAACAACATTCTATACAACTTTCATAAAAAAATAATATTAATTAAGTAAAACAACATACCAACTTAAACTACAATTTTCATGTAACTCAACATAAAATTATCCAATACAACTTTAATACAAATTTGATGTAATTCAGCTATAACTTCAAAATTCGATGAACTATGACTGAAATTCATGCCAAAACTAACTTGGCACTTGTTCAAATTTAAGATTCGAACTCCCCTCGACGTTTCAGTTCTTTTGAGATATTTCGCATCAGAAACAAAGTTTTGTTTGGAGCAAATCAATTTTTTGAACTAGAACTTCGAACTCCTAAACCCACAATTTGTTCTTTTCTTATCCTCCATGGTTCAGATTAGTTACAACAAGCAAAAAGGGAAAACAGGCTAAAAACTTTGTTTTGATACACTTATTTTTCTAGTTCTGATTGTCAAGGGGTATATTTTGATAAGAAATAACTACGTTTGGGGCTCGAAAATTAATCAACTACAAATATATGAATCAAAGGATTTATGACAATAAAGTTATTTATTACTTAGATAATTCATTTTGTAATTCAGTTATAATTAATTCCTTAATTAAGTAAGAAAGACATGCAATTAGTAAACCCCAAGATTGATAGATATTTGAAATAAACCAATTAGCATTTAGCTATAAAACCCAATACAAAATAGAATTTAATGAAAAACTCATAAGCAAATTACATGAATGGAGTAGTGAGGAAACACTAGCACGATTAGGATTGATAATCATGACTTCTCCTTCTGGACACATTTAACAACGCTTTTGAATAAACTCCACCACGAAACAACCATCAAAGCAACAACATTTGATAAAATTGATTATCGTCTGCTATATCATCGTAACACTTTAGTGCTTTCTCCTTCAGTTTTTGCAATACAGTGATGCAACTATACAAATCAAGTCTCTCCTTTCGTTGAAGAAATCATCGTAGGTACAATAGTTTATACTTTTCCATTGGACCAATTTGAGGATTTTTCTTACATATGGTAAGGACCAATAGAGACCATCTTTGGTGTATAAGCATCTGGATTTGATTCACGTAGCCCCACATTTACTTTGAATATGGTACACAG
The DNA here is from genome assembly GCA_018342035.1 of Solanum appendiculatum. Lineage (NCBI taxonomy): Eukaryota > Viridiplantae > Streptophyta > Magnoliopsida > Solanales > Solanaceae > Solanum > Solanum appendiculatum. The sequence goes on from JAGDQO010000948.1 coordinate 698,102, forward strand.
TTCAATAGATGAATTGCCTAAATTATCAATGTTGGTGTAATATACCACAAATACAACAATTATAGTTGAAATAAAATGACAAAAATGAATAAACAAATCTTTAGGCTGAGGCGCGGATATCCCGCTCTCTTTAAGGAGATTCAAGGCCACTGCGGCATAATCTACACCGATCCAGTAGTATCACTCTTGACTTGTCCCCTCCAGGATACAACAGCCCAACAACGTCGTACAACTCAAGCAACTCCGCACTAGTTGAAGAGTCCAAAGCTCCACAAAAAGAACACCTTCCTTCAACATATAAATATTCTCTTTTGTATAGTGAATATAGTTGAAGACTTAGAATATTTTCTTTGTCTCAACTCTCTCTTTCACTATACTAACTCATTATATATACAATACAACACTTCTCATATTTGGCTAACACTCTATCTCTTATCCCCAACACAAAGTAAGACCACACTATTTATAGTGAGGAATTCTTCCTTGCAATGAATAGGAAGATAATGGGGTAGTTACTAGGGTAAGTGAATGGCCTAGGTTACATGAGTCACTACTAGAAATTTGACCTATTGCAACACTTATTTTTGCAATGGTTATATAACTGTTGCCATAGATTATCTATAGCAACGGTTATTTGTAACAGGTATACCATCGTTGCAATAGATAGCCTATGGTAACGTTTGATTGCAATTGTTGAATAACCGTTGTAATAGACTTTGTATTGCAACGGGTATTTTCAAACCGTTGCTTAAATTCCTCTATTGCAACAATTATTTCTCTAATTTTTTTTCTTTTTCTTTTCCATGCCTTTAAATATCTGCGCCAAGTTAAATCCCCATCCCCGTATCACTTTTCCCCTTTTCTTACAATTGTATGAAAGCTCTTAAAATTGAATCAAAAATCCAAAACATCACTCTGGCCACAAAGAATATATCCTTACAAAACTTTGTAGATATGAGCGAGTTGCTTCCATCAGCTCTCCCGAAGGATATGCCCATTCTGAACTGATGCAACGTTATGGGTTTGTTCATCTCTACTTCTTTTTCGATTTATTTGTATGATATGATTTTGATTTATTGTTGTCTTATAATTTTTGATAATTCTGTAAGGTTGTTTGTGGCTAGGGTTTAGCTGCTTTACTCTCCAATTTCTTGTCTTGTAAAGGATTATTCCATGGTGAAAAGTTATGTGCTTATGTTTTTGCGGTTAGGGTTTGGAATTTTTGTGAATGTTGGAATTTTTTTTGTTGTAGACAAAATGGTCAAATTTTTAATAGCTTTCTCTAGTAGTTTCATTTTCGAATTGCATATCTTTTTTGTGTATACAGATGTGTTTTATATTCTTTTTTTATCCTCTTAACATTGTTTGTTTTGATAAACCCTCAGATTTTTTATTTCTGCTTCTTTATATTTCGCCTGTTCAGCTATTGCTTTGATTTTGTTATATCTGTTCATTGAAGTTGTCTAAAATGAATCAAAATTCTCTGGTGAAAAATGACCTCGGACTAAATCGCAAGCCTAGTTTGCAACTCCAAAGAAGGTGCGCTGCACTCTTTAATCCCCTTTACTTTCTGTTTTTCTTCTTCAGTTTATGTATGTATGTTTCAGTTCTTTTACTTGGTTTTTTAAAAATCATTTCAAATGGTTTCCTTTTTCTTATATTGTTTTCTCATTCTTGTTGAAATTAGTAGGTGTTTTATTCAGATGGTTGAGGTTTGTCAATTTAAATTTTAGTGTATTCTCTTGTAATTGAAAGAAATAATAGACTGTTATGGTCAAAGTGGTTAGTGTTTCCACAAAAATTAATCATTCTATTAATTGCTTGTTGGTAGAGTTCAATTTGACATTATTTTAGTGACATATTTGGGAGAAATCTTATTTTTCTTGATTGTCGAGTACAACTTGTAGTAATTTTTCTAGTAGAAATTTATGATTTGAAATACCCTAACTTTGAGAAGTGAAGAAATTACTTTTATTTTGATGTAGTAGGTGATTGTATGATAAAGGTATTAACATTATGAATGTTTTCTTGCACCATTGATCTTATTGGATTCTTTCTGGTTACATTTGGATGTAGATGTGTTCAATTAGATTAGCTGACCTTGTTGGAAGTTGAAACATTTGATGTCCTTGAACTTGAATGCAATTTTAGGCTCATGTTATTTCACTATGACTATGTTATGTGTAAACATTTTCTATTGAACTATTTGACTTCCTCCTTTCTGACGACAAGATGATGTTACAACTCACTAAGCAAGTTCAGCTCTTCATTCTAAATTTTATGATTTTTGGGGCAATGAGTTTTGCATATAACAACATCTCTAAAGTTAAGTTGTTTGAGCTGCAGATCTTTCAGAAATAATTTCTCTATCTCCAAGAGGTCTCTTGTGTACAGTCTAGCCTCTGTAGACTCCACTTGTGGAAACACACTTGGTATGTTGTTGTTTTTACACTCTAGCCTCCGTAGACTCCACTTGTGGAAACACACTTGGTATGTTGTTGTTTTTTTCATTTTTTCGCCGCTTCATTTATTAAGTGATTGTGTTCCTCTTTCAAGTTGTGTTGTATAGTGTCTATAGTATTTGGATGAGAAATATGTTAACTTCTTTTGCTAATAGAATTGTTTATCTCTTAAACAGAATACTATGAGAAGAATTGATTTAAATTTAAGTTTTCCATAAATGATGACAATTCAATAGAAGTTTTTTAACTTTGACATGGAATTATGATTCAGAGTAATCTGTTTTTGCTAATGATAATCAAACAGTTAATCTGAATAATCATAAACAGTTCATCTGAATACGAAAATGCAACACAAGTAGGTCAAGATCTTTACCCAAAATCACATTTACCAGGATTAGAATAATTTTCAAAATCTAGTAGAATTGACAGGCTGCCAGATAATTTTACCACACTTTGGTGAAAGGTGAGAGACTTGTATTATTCATACTCTTTGTTTTTCACCTCACTAAAGATATGAGCAAATATTTTGCATAGAAAAGTTGTCAGTCCAATAATGAAAAAGTTAAATTGATCGAAAGGAGTCCTAAAAAGATGAACTGAATAAGCAGGTTCAAGCTAATTAAAGAAAGAAATTAAGATGCATGTTGTACAAAACTTTGCAACAGATTAAAGCTTAACCTTGTAGTGATATTATTGAAGTATTCTTCACAATTGTGGTTCAAAATATGTATTATTGATGTTAGAGTATGTGGCATTTTTCTGTATGCATGACAATAATTACTTTGACACTATGAATTGCAAGTTTCACCGCTTCTGTACATATTACTCCACTTTGACAAAGAACTGGAAATAATTAACTGGATCAAATCATCTATTACAAGTTTGAAAGTTATTTTCTCTATTTTTCTCGTTGAGTTTATAATATTAAGAAGCACAACAATAAATGGATCTAACAGGGAAGGTCGTGCTATAAATCTACGTGATAGATGATTTCTCTTAACGCTCAAAAAATAAAATATATGTTTCACTATAAAAGGTGTGATTTGTATGCATTTAAGAGTTCGATAGAAAGATGTAACTTGTTAGTGAAATTGAATGATTAATCTTCTTTTAAAAGTTTAACTGTTCTTAAGGACATGATGGTTTAATTTGCTAGGAATTACTTGACAAACATTGTTGTTGTCAATGGGAAGAAACATGTTATTATTCTCTCTAGCTTTGAGTTTGGGAGTTGGCTGAACTTTCATATGTCAAGGTATCAACACATGAGCTTCCTCTTTGAACATATTTTTCTTTTTTCTTGATGTGTTTCAATGATAGAAACTCTTATGATTCCACTTCATGCTTATCCGGTGAATTGCAATCTCTTCCTATCATGTGTGTTTTAGCTTCTTGCATCTTTACCTATATTGAGAATAGGGACTTAAAAAGGTAAAGACTACTAAATAAGACATTTCTTTCCTAGAAATATTACTGCAATATTGTGTAGATGTGAGAAGTTCTTATGTTTGTGAAGTGGAATAACATTAAAATACAACATTCTCAAAAATGAAAAGCAAGTGAAATAACTATCCCCATATTCCACACACTTAAAAATCATACATCTACCTATTTCAAATATTAATCTAATGTGAAATCTTTAATAACAAAGGGTTACTGAAAATATCTAAGAAGTATTATGCAAATGTGTTCTTTTGCATATTCTTATCTGTAATCAACTTCTTTTTAGGTTTATGACCAAGGTCTTCATTTTCTGTTACAGGGTTTATTTATTCGAATTCATGTCGAAATTGAAAGTTTATTGTTATGCTCATTCTTTTAAAGTTCTAGGATCACATTAAATATGTTATTGTTATATTCTTTCAAAGTTGTGAGTGTTCCTACTATTACTATGACAAAGACATAAGAAATTAATTATCAGGTAATATTATCTTCTTTCAAATTTATAGGGGCTTTAGATTATAATATTATTTTTTTAATAACTACTATTTTAAGTATTTAAAATTAAAGTAGTATAATGAAAGATTCCGAAATCAGAACATTAATAGATTAGACTAATAATTTTTCTTTTTAATATGTAATGGTAAAATATGTTTGAAAACTCAACTGTCAGAGTACCCATATTAGTTTGACATAGCACTTGTGATTATTTTTTGATCTCTTAATGTTCTTTTCCCCCATTTATTAGATGGAATGCTTACAAAATTAATTGATGGCTCCTAGATATGATTGGAATGTAATGGTTACATCTAAAAGGAAGGAAAGGTTTTTTTTAATCTTTAGCTTTTAGAGAAGCAGAATAGTTTTTGGTCTAATTCTGCGTGCTAATTTGTTTTTTTTGTGAAATATTTACTAAATAATTATTAATCATTTTTTGTAGGTGAAGCAAATGAATAAAGATAAGAGGAATGCAGCGAAGATTGACAGTATGTGTTCATGCACTTTCAAATGTTATAAGAATCTTCAATTTTTGACCATTTTGAAAACTTATGTATTAAATTCTTGAATTGTCAAACACTATTGTGTATTTTGCTTTTATATATAAATAATACTAGTTGATAATTTGAATTATGATTTTGTTACTGAAAAGTTTTTTTTTTGTGATTTATACAAAAATCAACATTATATTTTATTATATAGGTAAAAAAAATAGAATAAACCTTTTGTAATAGAGGTTCAAATAAGCATTGCAATAGGCATAAACAATTGTTGCAATAGCTTTTATAAACGTTGCAATAGATCTTCGTCATTGTTACAATATGCTATCACAACCACTACCTAAGCGTCCCAGTAGACTAAACATCCGTTGCTATAGATATACATTAGTAACGGTTGTGGAATCGTTGCTACAGATATATATTAGCAACGATTGTGAAACCGTTGCAATAGGCTTCCCTATAGGAATTGTTTACCATCCGTTGCAAACAACCGTTGCAATAGATCTATCGCAACGCGATCAGATGAGACGGTTCCCAAACTGTCGCAATAGGTCTATTGTAACGGTTTTACTATCTATGGCTACGGTTTTGGAACCGTTGCGATAGACCTATTTTCTAGTAGTGAGTTACAAGTTATAATGAGGTAGAATAATGGATGAAATTAACAATAGTCATTTCACAACAAGTCATCATATGATTCGTGCTTCCCATTAAACAAAATTATGCATGATAGTCTACCTTCAACAAAATTGCGAAACACTCTCTTAATTTTAATATTAAAATGAGTGGGGAATAGTGTATATACATTTTATTATTAAAATAAAATATTAAATATATATGTTAGTGGGTATAAAATTGTGGTAGAAGATGACTATTGGTTTTGTAACTTATATGACCATTAGTTCTTGTAACTCTCATGGTCATTAGTTTCTTGTAACTCATATGACCATTAGTGTTTTGTAACTTATGTAACATCTATCAAATTCATCTACCCACATTACTACCCCTCATTCTATCCATTGATTATATGGAAGACTTCTTCACCTATAAATAGTGGTGTTTCTTCCTTTGTGATGTATCTCAAGAAAAATGAGATAGAGTGTTAGCCAAATATGAGAAGTGTTGTATTGTATATATAATGAGTTAATGTAGTGAAAGAGAGAGTTGAGACAAAGAATAATATTCTAAGTCTTTAACTATATTCACTATACAAAAGAGGGTAACTATATGTTGAAAGAAGGTGTTCTTTTTGTGGAGCTTTGGACTCTTCAACTAATCCGGAGTTGCTTGGGTTGTACGACGTTGATGGGTTGTTGTATCCTGGAGGGGACAAGTCAAGAGACATACTGCTGGATCGGTGTAGATATGCTGTAGTGAGCTTGAATCTCCTTAAAGAGAGTGAGATATCCGTGCCTCAACCTGAATGATAATTTATTCATTTTTTGTTCATTTTATTTTCAACTGTAATTTATTGTATTTGTGGTATATTACACCAACACTCAAACATTATATGCACTCTTTCATTTGTTTCATTCATCTCGATTAAATGATGCTCTATCCTCATTTCTATCTGTAACAGAAAAGAGTAAGAAATTTTAAAATGTTTATTAGAAGCACTATGCAATAAGCAGACAATTACATATATGTTTTTAATACAATCAACTTTGTGATCTAGATCGGATATATCTCTCGTTAAACAAAGTGGTGCATATATACTTTCGTCGTTTAACAAATTATGTATATTTACCTTTTTTTGGTTAACAGGCTGAATTGAAAAAATATTCTCATCCATTTTTTCTACTTCTCCAAACCCGACTCAAATAAAAAAAATCCAAAAGATGTAAAATCATTGTCAAGATCTAAAATTACATGAAATGAAATACACTAAAAAAACATTACGATCTCTTGCAAAAACATATATAATTGCCAAAAGAAAAGTGGTCTAATGTAATAAAAAAATCTAATTTATAAAGTTGTGTGAGAGAGACCTCATCTTCATCAATGGAGTGTGTCATCCCTCTTTTTGGGCCTCTATCAAGTCGTTTAGATGGATAAGAAACAAGTTATTCATGTATTAATTTCTGTATAATTCATATGTCGTTTGGTAGGGGGATATGAAATAAGTTATTCATGTATAGAATAAATACGACGATTGTTTGACAATTTTAGAAATCTGCAAAAACTAATTTATGTATAAGTTACGAGGAAATCTATATATTATTTTATGTAAGATAAAAGGTGGAATAATCAATCCTTTTATAACTAATATAGATATAAATAATGTCACGCCCTGAGCCTACACCCTAAACGTGGCCGACACTTGAGAACAACTGTTGGTCCCCAAATGAACCTTTGGCCTGACTAACTATAGACATTAGACTCAATATGATACATGGAAGCCTTAAATAGATGAGCATTTAAATCATTTAAATAAAATCTTTGAAACACTATCTTGAAATACTTAACATGAATAAGTTCCAATAAAATCATATGGAGAAAAACACAAAAAACATCTAACTATGTCTATCTATGAAGCCTCTATTGTTCAAGATAGGTGTTGTGACAAGACCACGACACCTCAAATACTACTAAACATAATATAAAAATGGAGTCCTCCGGAAGCAAGGAGGTCTCACCTAAAGCTATCAAGAAGCATGAAGTGATCTCAAATGGAGCCCATGTTGATGATACTAAACACATGTATCTGCATCATCTATAAAAAGATGCAGATCGAATGACATCAGTACATTGAATGTACGAGTATGTAATATGGTTGAATAAAACAATAACTGAACTGATGACTGAATACATATCAAGTAAAACAATATATGAACAAATAGTGAAAACCATTTGTACATTACAATAAGATATGCAATAAAAGCAATATGAGAATAGAACACTTTACTCCGTGGAGAGTTTCTCTAATCGACAATCATCGCTATGACCCTAGCGATGATACAATATTTCACGACGTTTCAAGGGTCATCCTATACTTTGCTAGGGAATGTGATGCTAACTATAATTATAGATCAATCCAATAAACCTTCTTGAGGCAGTGAGGAGTCGCTCGAAAAGTTGGTATGATCCTATCCTACACTGGCTACATAGTTTATGGTGCTTTGAGTTTAAATGAACTCTTACTCAATTTAGTGTTCGATACTACTCCCAAAATAAGCAATATCAATATGCTCATATAACATTTGAGTTGGGATAATACTCAAAAAGACCCTCTTTAAGGGATAAATGAACTTTACTTATATGTTTGAAATGCCTCTGAAAACTCTTTATGCTTTTCTTGAAATAATACTTTCTTTCTCAATGTAAACTAATACATTTGGGACCAAAAAAGTTCTCTTAAAACTCTTCAAATAATCTATATTTAGGTTGTAATCATGAAAACTATATCAGAAATCATATTGTGATCTGATCAATGATGACTTGAAAAGTCATACTGCATAAATATTGATGGCATATCTAGATGCCATACTGCTTAAACATTGATGACATACCCGACTGTCATACTAATCATGAGTCGTAGTGTTGTGAGGCAGTGCTCAAATAACTCTTTCATAAACATATCTTTACTTCTATGCATATGACTTTAAATATGAGACAACTTACTTGAAATCATGCATAACCTGTAAATACTCAAAAACTCAATGTATGGAAAAAACTCATATAAAAACTTTTATAAACCTGACCTTTATAAACAAAAAGGGTTCATGTGATACGAAGCATGAATAGCACTTTAGAATTCCATATGCATAGGAATCGGAACTCAGAATAGAAATAGAAACAGAAACCGAATTCATATTTCAAGAAATTGTGGGTAGAACCCTAAACATAGCCTTTTTATGACTGAATTTAGATGTAGGGCGTGAGAACGAACTAGTCCAGCACTATAAATAGTCTTACATACATGATTATGAAGCTATTAGACTGAAAACTTTGATGGAGACTTGATTTTTCTTGAGCATGAGTAAGAACACTACCTTTCTTGAATGAAATCTTTGGTCTTGAAATCTTGATGCTCGATCTTGATAAAAGAAATTCCTTTATGGAGTTTCTTGAGTGGAAGAACTCAGGAAAACCTTGGGTGGAAGGCTTCTTTTTGTATCTTGAATTTTTGATTTGAAGGTTTTAGGATTCTTGATGGAGAAGAGGAACCCTAGGTGAGTTTTGAGAGAAATTTTGGAGACTTGAATGTTTAGATTAATGATAATGAGAGGAAAACTGGTTAATTGGATGATATACTTGATTAAAACACCAAAAAAAATGACTTAGAATAGGGCTAAAACTCTTAAGAAAGGACCAAAATAACCCTGGAATACGTGCAGAAAGTTTTTGGAAAAGAAAATTGATAGAAAGCCTTCACAAAAGGCTCTACCTTTCGTGGAACATTTCACCATCCGTAGGTCTGGTCGTAGAACATCGACTGCCTGACAGGACTTCACTAAAACGGGCATAACTTTTCACTCTGAACTCCAAATAAAGCATACTTGGTGGAGTTGGAAAGAGGACTCATAGACCTTTAATTTGATAGGTAATACGCCACCTAATTGATGATATGCTGAGAGATATGATCATTTGAAGTTGACCTAAGTAGAATCTAATATCAAAACTTAATTGTTAAGGAAGCTTTCAACTCAACTTTGTGCTAGTGGATTCTTGTGACCTTAATTCATGTCCAAATCTATTCTCACACTAAGGGATTGACCTTAACACATATACACAATTAAGAATCACTCGGTACGACCTTATACGCAAATGAAGAATGATTTGGGTCTTAGCTTAGAAATTTTTGGAGTGTTACAATATCTCCCCTTTGGGATCATTCGTCCTCGAATGTCGGTTAAACTAAGAATGGAAGGGAAGGAGTTACTCCTACTATCTTTTGAACTTCTTAACTTGCCTACTTATATAGACGGAAATGATTCATATGAAGTGTTTTGAAACTGGATCAGAGCACGCTTGGCTCGAACGCTCACATAAGATTTCAAGATTATAGGTCATGACTTGAACTTTGTATGAAACATAGTAGGAGCATCAACTCTCTTCCATCTATTATTAATCAACTACTATCATCAACATCACTATCAAAACTGAAAAGGGATCACTGAGAGGACTTAGAGAGAAAGAACATAAGCAGGATTCGTTCAAGAAATTTAAAATAAGAATATGCATGACAAAACATTATTTTGTTAGCCATTGAGGGTAAATCATGAATTCGAAAGATTGAGCATACTATGAGACATGAGTGCTTATATGAATAGATTCATATCAAGAGGCTGATATACGTAACTTTATAGAGTAAGGTTGAGATCAATGGGCTAAAGTCTTCGCCACTTATTCTTGAAGTTGAGCATAGATGTGAATCTATCTGATGTGTGTGAGTGTAGTTCATAGACATAAGGCTAATATTAGAGACATCAATTGGATGTTATAACGATGGAACTTTGAGGAGTACGCTAGATTATGAATGGATCGATATATCACTATAAGTCTTTTTGAACACATCACTTTTTGATTCTTAACACTTGACTTGGTTCTTCGCCTTAACATCTCTCCCTTAGGTCTGAAGTCGACACTTTAAAGTTATGGATCTATTCCATCTTCTCTTAACTAATCTATATTCACTTTACTCTAATACTCGGGAAAATGCCAATCTCATGTCTACAGAACTCTCCATGCACATGTACTAAGATTCCTTCTAAGGCTTCTTTATGAGATACTTCTCTTAACTTATTCCGGCTTCTATAAAAGACTTTCTATAACCGTCACCCACATTCACATATAAAGTCGCTTAATCTAACTCTTAATAGTCTGACTTCTCCTTCTTAGCCCACTAATACTGTCCTTCTAAGTTCATATCTACCTAACTGGAGGATACCCGAACTATACTTGAAAGACTCACCATTGGCTATATATAGTCCATTCGACCAAACTCTTAATGGTAATAAATAATGCTTACATCAGTTTACTCCACATTGACAACTCAAATATACTATCTAGGCAGACATGAAAAATCGTAAATTTAAGTAGAACCTCGTCTGACTACATACGATCTAGGGTATACCTCTTAATGCTCTTGTTAATCTAATGACATAGCCATACTTCATTGTTCTCATCTAAGGGTCATAATACCAAACTTGTACCACTCATATTTATTGCAAAGTAACACCTTATTTCTTCACCTACTTCATGTCAAACCTACTAGATCAAATCTCAAAATTAACATCATCACCCTCATGTTGCCATCCTTTTTATCATGATACTTATCTCGAATTCAAGCTTAGTGTCTAGTGCTAAACATGGATATCAATATAACTGCTCACATACTATACTAACTTACGACTACTAGATAAAATTAAGAAACACTCACCCACTAAGACCTCATGATAAGTAATCAATCTTTATCTCCTATTCTACATATTTACATTTTGTTGTCACATTCTTTTCACAACCTAAGTACTATTTACCCATTCACTATACATCATTGCCTAATTAGTCCTATAACCCTCTAAATACCATGGGACTCTCCCTTCAAAAATCATAACCCTAGCTTAGATCTATTACCTCATGAATACTTTGCTCTTCTATTCAACACCATACTTGGTCTTCACTAAAGCAATGACACATCAACATAAACTCATTTCTAGTTAAAGTATACTCTAACTCATCCTAAACAATAACTATTCATCTACGTTCTACCATGAAATCCATACAACAATATTACTTATTAGCCTATAATATGGGAAGAACACCTCGCTAATTACTTACTGGGTACGTGGCTACATCTACATACTCTACTCAATAAATATTCCCATTTCTAAGGTTACTACACTTCTAAATGTATACTTCTAACTCTGGGGACTTCTACTACTACTAACTTATAACGTCACCACTAATACTATCTTTCGGGTGAAAAATACTACCCAAGCATTCTAGAACACGCTATGCTCTTAAGGGTCTCACCTAGAACAAGGTTTGGAGAAGAGAATCTAAGAGGACATCTTGCTGTTAGCTCGAACGCACGATTTATATGAAGAAGGATGCATTCTTTCGAATAAATACACTTAATGCACACTAATGGGCTTCTCTCAAACCCTGTGCAATCTCTTTACTTTCTGAAAACTTTACCTAAAACTAACTCATCGATAATGATTTGGTTTTTGATATTTCAACCACCTTGAGTATGAGGAGTAGTCAATTGGATTGGAGAAACACACAAGTCTGAATAAGTTTCTTAAAGGACAACTCTATCGCACAATCTAGAGTATGAAAGAAAGGAAACTTTTCTTAAAATGTGTATAGACCCTCATTTATAGAAGTGGGTCCCTCACAGCCATAAATAAAATCTTATTGACACAACTTCATAGACACCCTAGGACACTTCAACTATGTGCTCTGATACCAAGTTTGTCACGCCCCAAGCCTACACCGTAGACATGGCCGACACTCGAGAACCATTACTGGTCCCCAAGCGAACCCTTGGCCTGACTAACAATAGACATGAGACTCAATATGATACGCAGAAGCCTTAAATATATGAGCATTTAAATCATTTAAATAAAAGCTTTGAAATAATTTCCTGAAATACTTAACATGAATAAGTTCCAAAAAAATCATCCGGAGAAAAACATTGTCACACCCCTTTTACGACATCGGAGGAAAGGTTTTTCCAATTTAAGTGACAGTATTGACTAGGGATTATTTTTAATTTTTTCAGAGTCGCCACTTGGAATTGAGTTATAGTGTTCCAAGTCACCTTTTTTTTTAATCCCTCATCAAAAGGAAATGACTCTTTATTTATGGTCTGCGAACTAGATATTTGGGTAAGGAGATGGGTATTGAGACTGGCTTACCCGAGTAGAAAACTCGAGTCAGGGAGGGGCAAATTATCAGTAGCAGTGCTATTCCGACTTCATTGCTGGTCCAACCCCGCCTAACATGTGTGACTAAAAATCCTTCACTGGGTGTCAAGACACTCTAGCTTTATCTCAAGAGAAAATAGGATGCATAGCTGCATTCCTGTGATTGTGTGTGTAGTGTTATTAGAGACTCAGAGGGGGTGCGTGAGAGAAAACAATCACCAATACAGTTCAACAATATCAAAGCGATAAATGAGCAGCAAGTAGCACCATAGACCATCATACACAATATATCCAAAAAAATAATAAAATCAAGTAAAAGTGAATATTATAAAGCTCAAATTCTTGTTATTTCTCCTGCAGAGTCGCTAGAGATATCACACCCCTTTTACGACATCGGAGAAAGGTTTTTCCAATTTCAGTGACGTTATTGACTAGGGGTTATTTTTAATTTTTTCAAAATCGCCACTTGGAATTGAGTTATGGTGTTCCAAGTCACCTTTTTTTTTAATCCCTAATCAAAAGGAAATGACTCTTTATTTATGGTCTGCGAACTAGAAATTTGGGTAAGGAATTCTGTTGACCGATTGGAAGGTATTAGGCATCCCTCTAGTCCTGTGGTTCTAGCACAGTCGCTTTTATTAACTTTTACTTGACTAAAATAATTTTTGGATAAATTATGTTGCAGGCCATGATTTGCTCATATTTTTATGGGAAAATGCACAAGTACCCCCCTAGAGTATGACCGAAATCCCAGAGACACACCTAAACTTAACTAGGGTCCAATTAACCCCCTAAACTAATTTTTTTCATATTTTTGTGCACCTTTAGTGCTGACGTGGCACCTTCAATCACATCAAGTTGGTTGTGTTTGTACACACGCGTCTGCCACGTGTGTAAGTATTTATTTATTTTTATTTTTATTTTTTTGTTTTTTTTATTTTTCTTTAAAAATTTTAATTTTTTTAAAAAAATTATACTAATTTTCTTTATCGTGTATTTAATAAACATATTATTTTTGCCTTGTATCTAAACTTTTTTTTACCTTCATTAATTGGTTTTTCTTTTTATTTATTCTATTGATTTTATTTACTCCTTTTGATTTAATTTCAAATGTCTTATATTTAAAATAAGTTAATTTTCCACGGATATCAAAATAAGTGAAGAAAATCAAATAAAACATAAAAAAATTAAAACGTTAATTATTTTTTAACGTTTAAAAACATAAAAACATAAAAAAAGTTATAACTTTTTAATTATTTTTTAAAAAAATACACATAATTTTTTTAAAATAATTAAAAGTGAAAAGATAAGAAATTAATGAAAGAAAATAAAATAAAAAGTTTAAAGTGAGAAAGAAAAATAAATATTTTACAAAGAAAGAAATAAAAATAATTAAATATATATAAGTTTAAATATCAATAATAAAGTGTACTAACTAATTATAAAGTTACCAATTAAAAAAGAATATGTGTCCAATTTGTTCACCCATCACATGCTTTCAAAGAGTGTGCACACTCTCTGTGCCACGTCAGCGTTTATGGTGTATTTATTCCATTTTAAATTAGTTTGGGGGTAATAGGACCCTAGTTAAGTTTAAGTGTGTCTCTGCGATTTCGGTCATAGTCTAGGGGGGTACTTGTGCATTTTCCCTATTTTTATTGTTGAACTTTTATTTGGTCTCCAACTAGATGCGTAACCGCATTCTTGGTCTTGACATTTAGAGACATAACTGTCTTCTTCGCATCACACCTAATAATTTTATCTATGAGTCTCTTATTTTAAGTTAATAAAAGTTAATTATATTTTTGGATAAGGTGCGTCACCGCATCCTTGAATTTCTTTTAAGTGTCTCAAGAAAAATATGTGTAACCACATTCTTAATCAAAACAAATATTTTTACTTGCCGAAAACTCACCTAGTGTTAAAAGTACTTACTCGTATTTTTGTGAATTCAAGACAACTAATCTTTTTGTTCCATTATTATATGGATCAATTATTTTTTAATTAAATTAGTCCTCATATCAAAGGATCCAGCCAACCCATAATGGAGTAGATTCAAGTTCAATAACATAACCCGTTTGTTTGTTTATTATGTAATGACTCATCTATTCAAAAATACGTAAATTAAAATAGGCAATTGACGTCAACATTAAGCTACGACAATGTCATAAAAATAATGGCTTAGGCACAACATAATTGAATAACAACGAAAAATAAAATTCTTACCTAATAATAGGATTTTATTCATCTTTTAGGAATTTATACCAAGAAATAACATAAATATAACTCAAGATGCCTAATCATTTGAACAATTTATTTTAACTCTCAAACTGAAGTCAAGTTAACTCTCAAAATAAATCAAGATGTCAATATTCATTTCAATCAAATTATGAATAAAACAAAACTATAAAAAACTAATCATATAATTACATCAAATTCCATAAATAAATTAAGAGATGAGGTAAAGTTAACTACTGCAAAATCTCGACCGAAGCTCGATTAGAACACCCACAAATCTTTTGTAGGTTGTATGTGATGGTATATATATTGTGTTTATATGAAAGTAGTAATGAGAAAGGAAGATAATATGTGAATGTAGAGTTGTCAAAATGGGCTGGCCCAACCCAACCCGACCCTAACGGGCTAGAGAGTTAAATGGATTAGGACGGGCTGACCCTTTTAATAAAGGGCCTATAACATAGCAGCCCAACCCAGCCCTAAGTGGGCCACGGGTTAGGACGGGTTGGCCCTTCAACCAAAAAATAGACAATATTGACCTCTTAGAAAAAGTATCGAATGTTGATGTCTGATAAACACAACATCAATACATACAAAAATTCATTCATGAAGTACACACACTTCAGTGAATGGTTACAAAACAACAAAATAGCTAAGATACAACATTCATAAGATTCATCCAACCAAAAAACATTACATGATCACTTTTTCCATAGACAAGACAACAAAGGAGAAATGAAAAATTAGGCATAAAAACAAAAATAGAAGAGGTTAAAAATTCATAGTTGTTATAACTTTAATAATATATATATATATATATATATATTGAATATTTTTAAAATTCACGGCCCACGGGCTGGCCTCTGAGGCTCGCGGGTTGGGCCTACGAGGCTAGCGGACCAAATGAGGTTGGGCCAAAAGGTCTCGTTCCTAAATGGGCTGAAAAAAGTAAGCCCAATCCCATTTAATTCAAGGGTTGGGTTGGGCCGGCCTAACGGGCCAAGCCCATTTTGACAACTCTATGTGAATGTGTTGGTGGGTTTTAGAAAGAAAAATAAAATAAAATAAAATGTGAAAGTTTTTTCTTCTTTTTGGTTCCTGCGTTTGGTTGTGTGTTGATGTTGGTGTTGTTTTTTTTTGGTATTGTTGATTGAAAAATGGGTATGTTGCAGATGGTTTTCTTCTTTTTTTTGCTGCGTGGATGTGTTGATTTTTTTTTCGGTTTGCAGATGGTTTTTTTTTCTTTTCTGTGCGTATATGTGTAGTTGGGGTACGTGGGAATGGGGATTTTTGGTATGTTGTAGTAGTATCTCGTAGTGTTGCTGTGTTGTTGTAGTATATAGTGTAAATGTGGTATGGTGTTGTGTTGTTAGTGAGGATGAGTGGAGTGGATAATGTAAGTGGGTGGTTAAGGGTAATGGGGAATGGGTAGTAATTTTAGGATTAGTGGTTAGTTTAGATTAAAAAATAAAATAAAATAAGATATAATAATAATAATAATTATAATAAATTAGCTAACTATTTTAAATTAATAAAATACAAGAAAAGTTAAATAGCTAAAGTAAAAATGTAATTAAGGAAAATAAATCACTAACTTATTAGTGAAACTTAAAGTTGTCATTTGTTTCAAATAAAATTGAATTTACCTAAAAATGGGAATCTATTTTTTGTAGTTATTGAATCTTTTAAAATAAACTTAATAAAATAAGATGAAAAATAAAATATTTAATTTAAATTTATAATAAATATTTAAGGAATAAAAAAATGGTGTAAAACCTGAGGTTTCGTAAAAAATTATGTGTCTACAAACATGAAAAACATCTAACTCTGCCTATGTATGAATCTTCTATTGTTCAAGATATGTGTTGGCATAAGACCCAAGACACCTCAAATACTGCTAAACAAAATATAAAAATAGAGTCCTTCGGAAGAAAGGAGGTCTCACAAAAAGGTATCAAGAAGCATGAAGTGATCTCAATGGAGCGCCTGTTGATGATCCTAAACACATGTATCAACATCATAAAAGATGTAGGTCAAATGGCATTAGTACATTGAATGTATGAGTATGTAATATGACTAAATAAAACAATAGTTGAACGGATGACTGAATAGATACCAAGTAAAATAATATATTAACAAGTAGTGAAAATCATGACAATAAGATATGGAATAAAAGCAATATGAGAATAGAACACTCTACTCTGTGGGGAGTTTCTCTAACCCACAACCATCGCTATGAGCCTAGCGATGATAAACATTTCATCGACGTTGCAAGGGTCATCCTATATTTTGTCAGGGTATAGGTGATGAGTGGTAGATTTGCACTCATTTAAGGTTCATTTAGCTCAATAATTATTGTCCTCAACGCCTAATTTTGTCCTATTCTGATAGAATGTTGATGATTTGCAGCTATAAAGGCAATTGGACAAGGCAAGGACTGATGTTTGAAAGAATGACCAAAAATACAAAAAGAAGTGCAAAGTGAACATTGTTGATCGCCTACATGTAGGTTGGATCGCCACTTGAGCATGATCTCGCCCAAATTGACAGTGCATAATAGCCTTCTGTCTATCAAAGAAGGTCGGCAGACTCTAGTAAAGATGGCTTTGCACCGAATGAGAACGGTGACCCTGGTGCACATCACCCAAAGTGACAGTGTGCAAAGCAAAAATGTATTGCTTGAAAGGCGAACCAAGGTGGTACTCATGATTCACCGAGCGTGAAAGGCTGACTCAATCAAGTTCTCCAACTGAGGTTCAAACACCTGAAGCCTAGAGCATCATAAGGAGAGCTGAGGAAAGAAGGGTGATTCGCTGAGTAGGTTTGGTGAGCCCAACTAATGTCGCCGAGTCAGTAGCTAAGTGGATTTTGGGCAAAATTTTGGGAAAGTATAAATAGCCCAAAGGATACCATTTTTAGAGGTTCGAAAAATAGTTCAGAAAGTTCTCTTTTGAGAGGTTTAAAGAGTTTGAGAACACTTTACCTTTGAAGAACACTTTTCTAGTTTTTGGGGTTTTACAACTTGGTGTTGAATTTCGATAAATTTAAGTTGAATCCAAAGTGGGTTTTCTCTTAATTACTTGATTTCTAGTTACCCATGGCTGCTTTCATGGAAGGTATAATTTCTTTACTTTTTGTGATGGGTAGCTAAAATCCCAAGGTCTAGGGGTGCTCAAATAGGGTTGGGTATTGATTTAATGTAGCGGGTATTGTGCTATGCTCTATTTTGTTGCTTTTCATACATGAATTTGGTCTAATTACCATGGGGTTAACTTAAGGGTTAAGGTTGCAAACTTAATTCCTACTTCTGATCTCCGGTTGATGCTCGAAAGAGATTGATTGGAGTGGGTAATTAGTTCAATACTAACAATTTAGGTTTGATGTATGTAACTTGCTTGAAAGAGAGGTTATGGGTCGGATCTATTTGCCTTGTTCTTGAAAGAGAGAATAGAGTAATGTATTACATTGTTTAGGATTGGCATTTAGATGAGACCGAAAGGAGATTCTATGCATAGATTCTTCGAGATCGAAAGATGATTACCGTCAATGAAGATGACTTAGCCTATTCATGAATGTTCATCACTATATAGCAGCACAATTGCCCCTATGTGATATCGATTTCCAATCCCCGCACCCCTAGATTGCTTGTTAACTCTTGATTTCGTCTATATTTTAGTTCAATTGCGATAATTGATAACCAAAGCCTTATATTAATAAGATGGTGGTATCATCCACCCAATTGTTCTTACTATTATAAATGAGCTAAATTAAAGTCAAAATTTCTAGATAAGAAATTCTCCACGATATACCATTCCTTGTGGGATTTGACCCCAACTCTTTGTTGGGTTTTTACTGACTACGATCGCTCACCCTTTTAATTGGTTTTGGAGAGTGATTTGAGCATTATCAAAAATGGCGCTGTTGTCGGGGAATGGTAGTTGAGAATTCTAATTGAGAAATTAGATTTTAGTTTTGTTTATTTGTAGTAGATTTGTTCTTTGGTGTTGTTGTTGGCTGATTTGTAAGTTAACAAAATGAGTGACCATGGAATTTACAACGATAATCACTATGGTAAAAATGACAACATGGGTGATTTAAATGACATGCCCATTAATGTCATTCAAACCACGGGAGCAATCTAGATACCTCCTACAATCGAGAGGAGTGTGTTTCACATCACCGAAATTATGATACAATTGCTCCAGATGAAAGGAATTTTTGGGAGTCTAGCTCATGAGGATCCCCATGAACACCTTAGGAATTTCAAGGAGGTATGTGGACCCTTTGTGTTCAAGAATATCTCTCAAGAATCCATAAGGTTGAGGTTATTCCCATTCTCTTTAATGGGAGAGGCTACGAGGTGGTTGACGAAATTGCCAAATAATTCTATCACTTCGTGGGAAGAGCTAACTGATACCTTCTTGGAGAGATTCTTTCCAACCTCGAATATGGTTAAACTTCATCTCCAAATCTAAAATTTCAAGCATTTGGAGGTGAGCCTTTGCATGAGACATGACTGAGGTTCAAGAAGTTGCTCTTGCAATGTCCAACGCATGGCGTTCTAGACGATTTGCTACTGAAATACTTTTATTGCAACCTTGATTCAGTCAATAAAGGTGTGGCTGATCAATTAGTCCATAGTGGATTAATGAGACAACAGTATGAGGTGGCTGCTTTGTTGCATGATGATATGGCTAAGGTTAACCGAGCATGGCACATTAGAGAAGACCGAGTGCCTACTCTACAAGTGGGTTTAACCAAAGAACAAGTCGAGAAGGACCATGAAAGATATGAAAACATGGCCAAAATAATGACCCAAATCAATTTGTTGTCTAAATATGTCATGGGAGGTGGAACCAAGTCGGTGAATGTAGTTGGTATCAACAGTGGGAAGTGCCCGAATGATGCCAAATTTGAGGCATTATACAATGAGGAAGTTCAATACTTGGGAAATCAAGTGGGGGGGTTCTCACACCAATTATCAACGACAAGGTGGGAACCAAGGTTGGAACAAAGATAGAGATGGTGGTTGGAAAGACTGGCGGGGTGGAATTTAGAGAGATAGGGAGATGAAAAAAGATAGGTATGTGCCTTCCCATGATCGTCCACGCCCAAAAGAACCAATTGGGTCAGAAGGAAGCTAGACTGAAGACATGCTTGCAAGGATCTACAACAAGGTTGAAGGGTCCGATAAGGAGTTGAAGGAATTGAAAATGACTTCTCCACTTTATCGCAGGCAGTGACTTCTCAATCTGTTTCCATTAAGTAGCTGGAGACCCAACTGGGTCAAATTTCCACTCATCTCAATTCAAGGCAAAAGGGAACATTGCCTAGTGACACCATCTCGAACCCCAAGAATGATTGTTGAGTTTGAGGACTATGTCGTGCCACGACATTAAATAAGGAACTTCTTGGGAGGCAACCCAAGTCTTTACTTTTGTTTTTATTACTTTTGAATAACATGCATTGTGAGTGTAGGTTGAAAAGAGGTTGAAATATTGACAAGGGAAGAATAGGCGATACCAAGACCCAGACGGCAATGCGCCAAAGGCATTGTGCAGACTCATTTTTATCCGCCTTTTGAGCTTGAATAGATGGAAATGCGTACTGTCAAAATCGACGATCACAACTCCCAAAGGCAATTCATCGAAGTGCACTACACAGACTCCATCGAGTCCACTAAAGCAGCCTTTAGGTTTGGTAATTATTCATGCATGTTCGGGGAGTTTAAGCTCCAAATGGCGATTCACTGAACACGTTCAGTGACGTTAGTTGAGATCCCCAAACGGGCCTGATATAAAAAGGCCAAGGGTCCTTTCAAATTCAAAAAAATCAAAACCTTTGAGATTTGAGAGCCTTTTTTATTCCCTTCTCTTGCTCTGCATATTTTTGAGTGTTTGTGAGTCTCTTGCAATTATTTACAAAGTTCGAGGAGTGCATTTTCTTGGAGTTCATGTCAACCCAACCCCGATCCCTCATTTTTCTCAATTATTTTCGACCTTAAGGTTGGTTTTCGAATTCTTGTTGATGCTTTTGAGTTTGAAATACATTTAGGGTGCGTGCTTGAGCTCTTTAACTGCTTTTGTGTGTTTGATTTCGATGGATAGCATCATATTGTATGATTTGAACTGTGCCCATGAGATTTTGATTGTGAAAGCCTGTAAAAATGTGAATCGTGATTGTGTTGGTTAAATTGTGGAATTGAATTGATAAATATGCTGCCTAATTTAATGTGGGTGAAGTATGAGTAGCCCAGCGTTGACCCAATTGCATGATTTTGCCCAATGATAGACATGGTGACTACTTTCTTAAGGGCAAATCATCAATTAGTGCAATACTTAGTAATATCTGGGGGGAGTCTGAGTACCTCTGGGTAGAAAAGCATATAGGTTGATTGTAATGTTGGGGGAAAATTAGTATTTATTGTGTGTGTTGGTTTAGCTATGAAAATTTGGCACTGGGCTAAACACTTCCTGTTCGGCAGGCTTGTCTTAGCTTGCCAAGGAGGTTAGGTGAATCACCGAGTAAGCTCTAGATCGCCTTCTTTATCATATGCATGGCCTTGGGTACTGTCCCATTTGGCGGGCTTGTCTTAGTCCACCGAACCCATATGGCGAATCACCGAGTGGGAAAGGACATCGCCCTTGATACCTGTGTCTTTCCCTTTTGCATTGTTTGTTTTGATGAACTTGTCTTAGCCCGCCAAAACTGACTCGGTGAATCGCTGAGTTGGCATTGACTTCGCCTTGTATGCCTAAGCTCTGAGTTAATTGATATTGTCCATTTCGGCGAGCTCACCGGAGTTCACCGATCCTGTTTGACAATCCACCTTCTAGGCGAGCCTCAGGAAGATTTTTGAAAAGTGATTTAATGTGTGTTTAATTTCAACTAACCTTCACAACTCCTATGTTTGAATGTGTGCTTTGCAGGAAATGGCACGAACCAAAGGCAAGCAAGTAGTGTCATCAGACACTGCATAAGACTCCTCTCCTCTTCCTCCAAAAAAGCAAAAAAACATCTCAATTAATGAGCCTTCCGAGGCCTCTCGTGCACGATAAAAAAAACCCTCAGATCCCTACCAGCGGGGGCAAGAAAGTGAGAAAGCATATTGCAAAGAAGCAAGTGAACATCCACACCCAGTTAGCGTCACCCCCACAAGATGCTAATCCTGCATCCCGTGTTCTCCCAATAATAGCTCCAAGAGCTTTGAATAGGCTCAAGGCAGAAAGAGAACAGACTATTCTGGAGGAGTGTTGACTCTCAACTGATGGAGTCATGAGTGACTACCCGGCTTTCTGGGCCGCGATAAAATTTCACAAGTTTGAATAGTTCACTAAGGCCAGACAACCTTATGTGCCAAAGTGGGTACGAGAGTTCTATTATGCCTATGCCAAGGCATCGTCAAAGAAGAGAAAGGGCACTGTCTAGAAGACAATAGATAAAGTGAAAGTTAAGGGAAAGATGGTTCAGTGCCATGCCAATGAGATTAACACAGTATTATGCACCCCAAACAATCATGCTGATAATTACAAGACCTAGAGGACTAAGGATTTAGATACATTAAAGTGGTGGTCAGCCCCTATGATTTCTGATGAGTCTTCTCCCTCTTGGATGGCTGAAGGGGCGAAGATCGAAAAGAAGGACCTAAACATTGTGGCACGATACTGGTTTGAGTTTATTAGCAGTGACATTATGTTGTCCCAAAACGAGTCAATACTCCGGCATCCAAAAGCAATACTAGTGGGCTTCATTATTGAGAAAGATAAATTCAATATGGGTGAAATCATTGTGGATGATATACTACTACAGGCGAGGCAGGAGCAGACATCGCTCCTATTCCTGGTGCTCATTACACAGTTATGCGAGAGAGTGGGAGTTCCCTTTCGGGGGAAGACAGATGTTAGGATCACATCGGTCTCCTCCTGTGATATTTGGAGGATCGAGGCTGAGTATTTGCGAGATGATGCAGCTCGGAGGAAGACGCCATCACTAGATTACGCCCGTGGTTGATCCCACTACTCTGGTAGTGAGGCTAGCACACCTACTTCTTCTATGGAGCAGGCAGTTATTTCTACACCTTCCTCCACTGCTACCCCTACTATTTTTGTGTCTACTACTGTAAGGCCTCCCCCTCTCCTATTATCCGTCTTCCTTGACCCAGGCCATGATTTACCAAATGGGTAGCCTTGCCCGATCAGCAGATGTTAGAGCTACCTAGGTTGAGACGAACATGCCAAGGCTCATTGACCAGGCCATTAATAAGGACTTGGATCCTTTGATAGAGAGGGTGGTTAAGTGTGAGGGGATCATTAAGAGTCACAACGTGAGATTAGATGATCTCAAAGCTAGGTTAGATGCTCGAAAGAATGCTGAGGGTAGCTCTAGTGCGCTACATTCCATGAAAGATGAGATTGCTACTCTGAGGGTGGAGGTGGTCTAGTTACAGTCGACAGACATCTCCATGATTTAGGGTGAGGTTCCCCTTCCAGATGCACCTGCTCCTATGCCTGAGATGCCAAGTATTGTGCCTCCCTTTAGTGAGCAGCCTGAGGTTGCTATGCATGTTGAGTCTGTTGATGCTGATGGGAGTGAGAGGGCTGAGGAGACGGATGAGGAGGAATTGCAGGCTTAAGAGCATGGGATTGCAGACACACTAACCGAGCTATAGGAAATCGAAGAGGTCATTCTTCAGGTAGCCCTAGAGAGATCTCTTCGAGAGACTTTTGAGGTTGGTTTTAGTGGAGTCCCTCTAGACCCCAACTTACCTCCTACTGTTGAGACGGGCATTAATGCTCCAGTTGAGCCTTCTCTACCGCCCCAGTGTTCTTATTGCCAGGCATCAATGCCTCTCTTGAGGCATCACCATCTGAGACTCTGGACGAGAGTGTTCCACAGACATAGCCTGTCAGGGGGACCCTTTATCTTAGCCTCCTCGTATTTTTTTTTTATCTTGTATTGAGGACACTTCATTCTTATTTTTAGTAGGGTGAGGGCCTTCGTGCCAATATTCCCCTTTTGATTGTATTTTTTTATTTTGTGTTTTGAACAGTTGTAGTATTACTATTGTTTATGTTAGAGTGCTCTTTTGAGTAAAAGTATCTCTTTATTTCTTTTTCTTTCTCTCTTTTTGTTGCAAACCCCCCATGAGTTTAAAATTGTGAAATGCTTGAAGTTTTCATTGATAACAATTTAAGGATTGATTTTGTTCAATATCGATGTCTTGAATAGTACTCATGATTAGCATGATTCATAGTATTGGTGTTGTGAGAATGAAATCAATGTGATTGCACCTTTGGGCGATCTCTTTGAATCTTTTGTTGACTAGTTGTGTTATGATGTAAGCCTTGCAATGAACATCGCACGTATGCTCTTGATCTTTTCAGGATGTGCTAAATGAGTGTATTTTGAAGTGCCATGTGTGGTGAGGGCTTACTTGAAATCATGCATGTGGAGTCCTAAAATTTGCCTTGTTAGTCCAATTGTGTGAATCTTGGTGAATGTGAAACATGAGCTTGGGCAACAATTGAAAGAGGGAACAAAATTGTCCATAAATCCTTTGTGACTACCTTGTGTGGGTGAGTCCATTTTGGCACCATTGGACCCTAACCTATTTGTTGTCAATCAAAAGAAAGCCTCTTGAACTAAATTATCCCTACCTTCTCACCAAAAATCCTTTTTTGAAGCATTGTGATGTTTGAATAGCCAACTTAGGCCAAAAGCCTAAGTTGTGGGTGTGGAAAGGAAGGAAGAATGAAAGCCAAGTGAAGGGCAAAGAAAGATGAAATGAGACTCAACTTTGAAAGTATTATAAAAAGAAGGAACTCCTTATTAAACACAAATCATAAAGATGAAAATGCCTTGGAAAAATTAAAATGAAAAAGAGAAGTGAGTGAAATAAATGGGAATTCCAAATAAGTTGAGTGACAAGTCAAGAGTTGAGTTCACAAATGAAAAAGAAGGAAAAGAACTTAAGAAGAGGTTGACGATGATTGTAACAATGCTTTGAAAAGGTAAAGTCACCAATACAAATTGACCATACCTTAACCCTCAACCCCATTACAAGCCTAAAAGACCCTCGAGATCTTGCATGAACTAGGTTATGTGATGATTGAAAAATATGGGCAAACCTATGGGACAAAGCTTGCATGTGTTTCTCTTTTGAGAGAGAGAGATAGAGAGTTGCTTTGATTCCTTATACCTTTGTTGATTTGCTTTGTGAGAGCATGGAATTGTTCTTGATGTGAGGGCACTTGAATGCATTTGTTGAAACATGTTCTTGCACTAGACAAAAAGCTAAAGTGAGCTTGAGCTTATTTTGAGACTAGCTAGTCATCATTTGAAGCTTTTTTTTATCATGATTGAGGGTAACATGTTATTGAGAGTAGTCTTGCTTTGGCGCTTGCATATTAGCTCTTATTGAGTACTATTGTAGACACCCTTATTGAGCTTTTTGTGTTCTTGATTTACTTGAGGACAAGCAAAAAATTAAGTTGGGGGTGTTGATGAGTGGTAGATTTGCACCCATTTAAGGTCCATTTATCTCAATAATTAGTGTCCTCAATGACTAATTTTTTCCTATTCTGATAGAATGTTGATGATTTACAACTATGAAGGCAATTGGACAAGGCAAGGGCTGATGTTTGAAAGAATGGCCAAAAATACAAAAAGAAGTGCAAAGTTAACATTGTTGATCGCCTACATGAAGAGCGGATCACCAACTGAGCACGACCTCTCCAAAATTGACAGTGCATAGCACTTGTGTCTATCAAAGAAGGTCGACAGACTTCAGTAAAGACGGCGATGCGCCGAATGAGAATAGCGACCCCGATGCACATCGCTCAAAGTGACAGTGTGCAAAGCAAAGATGTAATGCTTGAAAGGTGAACCAAGGTGGTACTCAGTGATTCACCGAGCATGAAAGGCTGATTCAATCGAGTTTGCCAACTGAGGTTCAAACATCTGAAGCCTAGAGCATCATAAGGTGAGATGAGGAGAGAAGGACGATTCGCCAAGCAAGTTTGGCAAGCCCAACTAATGTCGCCGAGTCAGTCGCTAAATGGATTTTGGGCTAAATTTTGGAAAAGTATAAATAGTCCAAAAGATTTACCTTTGAAGAACACTTTTCTAGTTTTTGGGGATTTACAACTTGGTGTTGAATTTCGATAAATTGAAGTTGAATCCAAAGTGGGTTTGCTCTTAATTACTTGATTTTAAGTTACCCATGGTTGCTTTCATGGAAGGTATAATTTCTTTATTTTTTGTGATGGTGGCTAAAACCTCCAGATCTAGGGGTGCTCAAATGGGGTTGGGTGCTGATTTAATGTAGTGGGTATTGTGCTATGCTCAGTTTTGTTGTTGTTCATACATGAATTTGGTCAAATTACCATGGAGTTAACTTACGGGTTAAGGTTTCAAACTTAATTCCTACTTCCAATCTCCAATTGATGCTCGTTGGAGTGGGTAATTAGTTCAATACTAGCAATTTAGGTTTGATGTCTATAACTTGCTTAAAAAAGAGCTTATGCATTTAGATGAGACCGAAAGGATATTTTATGCATAGATGCTTTGAGATCAAAAGATGATTAGCGTCAATGAAGATGACTTAGTCTATTCATGAATGTTCATCACTATAGAGCAGCACAATTACCCCTATGTGATATCGATTTTCATTCTCCACACCCCTAGATTGCTTGTTAACTCTTGATTTCGTCTATATTTTAGTTTAATTGTGATAATTGATAACCAAAGCTTTATATTAAGTTGGTCGTATCATCCACCCAATTGTTCTTACTATTACAAAAGAGCTAAATTAAAGTCTAAATTTCTTGATAAGGAATTCTCCACGATATACCATTTCTTGTGGGATTCGACCCCGACTCTTCGTTGGGTTTTTACTGACTACGATCGCTTACTCTTTTAATTTATTTTGGAGAGTGATTTGAGAGTTATCAAAAGGATGCTAACTATAACTATATGGATCCATCCACTAAGCCTTCTTTGAGGTAGTGAGGAGTCGCCCGAAAATTTGGTACGATCCTTTCCTCTGCTGGCTACGTAATTTATGAGGCTTCGAGTTTAAAATAAACTCTTACCCAATTCGGTGCTCGATACTACTCTAAAAATAATCAATATCAATATGCTCATATAACATTTGAGTTAGATAATACTCAAAAAGACCCTCTTTAAGGGATAACTGAACTGTACTTTATCTGTCTGAAATGCCTCTGAAAACTCTTTATGCTTTTTTTGAAATAGTACTTTCTTTCTCAATGTAAAATAATACATTTGGGGCCATTAAAGTTCCCTTAAAACTCTTGAAATAACATGTATTTAGATTGTAATCATGAAAACTGTATTTGTAATCATATTGTGATTTGATCATTGATGACTCGTAAAGTTATACTGCATAAACATTGATGGAATATCTAGATGCCATACTGCTTAAATAATGATGATATACCCAACTATCATACTAATAATTAGTCGTAGTGTTGTGAGGTAGTGCTCAAATATCTCTTTCATAAACATATCTTTACTTCTATGCGTATGACTTTAAATATGAGACAACTTACTTGAAATCATGCATAAACTGTAAATACTCAAAAACTCAATATATGGAAAAAAACTCATGTAAAAACCTTTATAAACCTATCTTTTATAAACAAATAGGGTTCATGTGATACGAAACATGAACAACAGTTTAGAATTCAATTTGCAATAATGGCAGTCAAAATCTCAATGATTAAGGAATCGAAACTCAGAATAGAAACACAAACCTAATTCAGATTTCAAGAAATTGTAGTTAGAACCCTAAACATAACCTTTTTATGACTAAATTTAGATGTAGGGCGTGCTGACGAACTAGTCCAATACTATGAATAGCCTTACATACCTGATTATGAAGCTATTAGACTGAAAACTTTGATGGAGACTTAATTTTTCTTGAGCTCGAGTAAGAACACTACCTTTCTTGGATGAAATCTTTGGTCTTGGAATCTTGATTCTTGATCTTGATAAAGAAATTCTTTTATCGAGTTTCTAGAGTGGAGGAACTTGGGAAAACCTTGGGTGGAAGGCTTCTCTTTGTATCTTGAATTTTTTACTTGAAGGTTTTAGGGTTCTTGATGGAGAAGAGGAACCCTAAGTGAGTTTTGAGAGAAATATTTGAGACTAGAATGTTTAGATTCATGATTATGAGAGGAAAACTAGTTAACTGGATGATATACTCGATTAAAATACCAAAAATGATTTAGAACGGGGTTAAAAAGCTTGATAAAGGACCAAAATAACCCTGAAACGCGTGCAGAAAATTTCTAAAAAAATTGTAGAAAGCCTTCACAGAAGGCTCCACGGTTCGTGGAACATTCCACCGTCCGTAGGTCCGGTAGTAGAACATTGACTGCCTAACAGGGCTTCACTAAAACAGAAATAACTTTTTAGTCCGAACTCGAAATAAGGCAAAATTTTTGGTGTTGGAAAGAGAACTCATAGACCTTTAATTTGATAGGCTATGGGCCACCTAATTGATTATGTGCTGAGAGATATGATCATTTGAAGTTGACCTAAGTAGAATCTTATATCAAAACTTAATCGGTAAGGAAGTTTTCAACTCAACTTTGTGCTATGGGATTTTTGTGACCTTAATTTATCTCCAAATTTATTCTCACACTAAGGAATTGAACTTAACACCTATACAAAATTAAGAATCATTCGGTACGACCTTATACGCAAATGAAGAATGATTCAGATTTTAGCTTAAAATTTTTCAGAATGTTACAAATAATACATAAATTTACTCATAACTAATCCATACATTACATAACTATAAAAATTTAAGGTGAAGAAGAGAACCTTTGTGGCTCTGGAATGACGCTATCTGCCCAAAGTCCCATGGAATTCTTGCAGTTTTACAATGGCAGACACTCTGTTTCAGACAATGGGAAGCTAATGGAATATTGAGATGCGATAATTGATAAATGGAATAGTTTTCGATATTTGTAGTATCTTTTTAACATGATTATTTATTTTGTTGCCTTATTTATATATATTCTGACAATTAACTTGAACTCACATTATTATTTCTATATTTACCTTTTAAATTCCTCTTTCACTATTTTTATTTTCTTACTCTTTGAAACGGTCAAATCTTCTATATTATGTAAAATCTATTATTATTTGTTTATAATAAAAAATTAAATTCTTGAGGTACGTTTATTATTCTAACATATATTATATTTTTCAATTGAAAATTTTCATTATTTATATTTTTACTTCATAAGGTTTGTGTGCATCCTACGATCCCTAGACTTCACTTATAAGATTATACTGATATATTATTATTGAGACGGCGCTGACCAGGTGGATATTGTGTAAAACTATCAAAAATTTGTAGTGGTACCCTATTTAATAAAGAACCCACAACTAATTAATGATAAGTCGTAACCAACAAAAATTGTTGTTAAGTGGTAATTATTCTTTCCTAGTTGATTAATGGCTTTGTGAGATAATAATTGTCAATTGAGTAAATATGTGTGAAATAAACTTTATGATTGAACTTGAGGCAACAAAGAATGTAATTGAATTCTTGAGCAAATCATGTAGAAAACTTACCTTTTTGGTTTAATTTAGCTGTTTTTTCCTGCCTTATTGCTCTTGCTTGTCCTGTATAATAAGAGGGCTGCATATTTATTCTACAAAAACTGAAAGTCTTTTTTTTAAAAAAAAAAACTGAAGTTGTTATATCTAATAACAACTAGAGTCCACAAGTGTTCAAAACAAAAGTCAACAAGGAAATAATTTCAGTAATTGTTTTTTTTTGTTTTGTTGATAATCTACATTAACAACATGTAGTAATATTTTGTATTAAAAAGTCAACAAGGAATACTTTTATTAAAATATCGTAACAATATTTTGTAAGCAATATGTTACACAAAAAATAAAATATTCATTATTTTATATTTATAGTAATCGTTAATAATGTCATGCACATGCATAGTAAATTTTAAGTATGAATATTTAAAGAAAAATATATTTTAATGGTGTCATCATTTATAGTCATATATAACTTCATGAGAAAAGGCTACTTGTGTTTTTCTTTTTTACATTCATACTCTTTTCAGAAAAAATTTAATCGGATTTGGTTAAGAAATACACTATCTTTTTATTGGCACACAAAATCATTAAACTAACAATTAAATGAGATTTAAAAATTAAATGTCAATAACAGCACTTCACTATAACAATTATGACATGTACTCACACAAACACCGGCACTATAGAGAAGTTTGACTGTACAATAGCTAAAGTAACTGCTACTTTGAGAAGGAAGGAGTGTAAGATCATTTATCGCTCCTTAAAGATTTCTTAAAAAATTGTTCAATTATTTATCAAGCAAGGAAACTTTTAAAAAGAAAAAAAATGCTTAGAACTATTTGATTCTCTTAAAAATATCATTTATTTCGAATCAAATTTAAAAGGTTGAAAAATCACTTAAAATATACCGTAAGAAGTGGTAAGCGGCTAGTGTCACTATTTTATTACCTAAACGGGTTTAACTAGCCGTGACATTATTTCATATATGATCCATTCTATGAACTGAGATGCGTTTGGATTGTCAAGTTAAATACATTACATCATTTTATACAATTAGTAAGGGGTCTCGGGTTCGAGCCCTGGATATAGAGAACATTTTGTTGGGAGCGCCACTCTCAAATGGGCATTGTAGTGCTATTGGGAAAAATCATACAACATTGATATTGGACTAGAATTATAAAGTAGTAAATAACTTATTACAAACACTGTGTCGTGGCAAGCCACTGCTTTGAGAGCGATTTTGGCCTGACTCCGGTATAAATTGTTGTAGCCTGTCGCTCTCCAAGGTTCCACAGTTACTCTCAAACACGTGCACTCGAGGATGAAAGTTTGGAGGTTGCCCAAAAAATATTCTAAGAAGAAGAAAAGAGGAAGATGTTTTCTTTTCTTTTTGGTGGTGTATAATGTTCACAAAAGGCACTACTTATATAGGATATTTCAATAGGTGTTATTGTAAAGTCAAGAGTTAATTTTGATAACGCATTGTTAATGTTAATGACATTAAAGACCATTACATCACATTCTACAGAAACTCTTCTTTTATTTTGAAACGAAAATGCTATTCTCTTTGTAACATATTTTGCCTTTGTATCTTTACATTACACTTAATTAATAAAGTTAGAATTAACTCAACAATAGAATTAACTCAACAAGTGCGCTGTCCGAATTTGATTGGATCTCAAATGCAGGCATTGGACACTAGATGGGAAACAAAAAAAAGAGTCAAAGTCAATGGATTAGCTATCTTTCCAGTTACTCCTTCCATTCTAAATTAGTTGTCATATTTATTCTTTTGAAAGTTAATTTGATAAAAAATATATATTTTTTAAAATGTTAGTTAAAGTTTATATAATTTGACTTTTAAAAAGTAAATGTACGTCAATTAATATAATACAAAGGAGGTACGTACTAGGTTTCAATAATCATCATGTGGCTCTGATAATGCTAGATCAACATGTCTTTCATATTACAAGTTGTTAATAGTAAACATATGGATAGTGGCGATATATTTCATATTTGAAAAAAAAGTTGATTTATTTTTATTAGAGAAAAACAACTTGAAACTCATCTCCAATTTTATTATATGAGAGATTGAGTATTGTGATTTGATGCATTTTGATGCTTATGTGTGACTTTCTTGTTAATTGTGATTGATGCACTTGTTACGTGTGATTGATCTACTTGACATTGAGATTGACTTACTTGATGCTTGTTGAGTTGTGACTAATGTATTGTGACTATTGAGCTTCATGAGCTATTTATTATAGAACTGTTAGGTTGGACTGATTTATGTGCAGGTTGTACTTTGAGGAAGTTCGATTGGGATGAAAGGAGTATTCATTTTCTAGCTAGGTTCCTTCGTTTATTAGGTTTCTTGTTGGGTACTGTGTTATTGGTACTCACTCCTTACTTCTACACATATGTAGATTCTGAGCTCGGTACTGTGTGATCGTCCTTCTTCTTCTACTTTCCGAGGCTTGTCAAAGGAATATTAAGAGGTAGTTGTCTATCATCCCGGCGAGCCCTTTTTTTCCTTTTCTTTATGCTTTGTTCTATTTGAGAAACAAAGGATGAGACTTGTGCTTATTTATTAATTCCACACTTTATACATTAGTTGCTTGTACACGTAACAACCAGGCTTTGGGGTATTAATAGAATGTATAAGTTTTCTATTTTTATCTTGTTCTTGCTTTATCTTTTCGCATTTCTTTTGTTTCGTTGGGTTGAGGCTGAGTTGTCTTGGTGGGAATAGACAAGTGTCATCACGTCCATTTTTGAGTCATGACAAATGGTATGAGAGCCCCAGGTTCATAGGTCTCACGTGTGTACAAGCCAAGTCTAAGTAGAGTCTTGAGGATCAGTACGGAGGCGTCTATGCTTATCTTTGAGAGACTATGAATTCTGTTAGGAAACTTCCTTTCATTCATTCTTTCTTATCGTGTGTTGTTACCTTCGCTAGTGCTAAGTTATCATGTGTTGTTTTGGCTGATGCCGAGGACTAGAGCTTCTGTTTCGAGTTGTAGAGGGGGTAGTCCCCGAGGCTGTTGTTGAGACCCTAGCTAGGGGCAGAGTTAGGGCCCAAGCTAGAGACCTTGCTCGTGGAGTAGCACCGGTTAGAGGTTATGCCCGTGGAGTGGCACCAGCTAGAGGCAGAGCTAGAGAGGTTTCTCCTGAGCCATAGGTTGATGTTGTTGAGGACTAGGTTCCTCCCGAGTTTGGAGCTCCTTTGTTTCAGGAGACTTTGTTGAGGATGCTAGGTGTGTTAGAGAACTTCTCTTAGGGTGGTGCGACAGGTACACCACGGGGTTCTTAGACGAGGGTAAGGGTGCAGACCCTAGGTCAGTATCATCAGGCTCCAATTATTCATGATTAGGTGGGTCAGCCACCAATGGTTCCTATACTGGCTGTTGGTACACAGATTGCTCCCAAGGTTATTTTGACAGTGGCTGATCAGTAGTGATATGAGAGGTTTTAAAAGATAAAACCACCCAGTTTCAGGGTGGTAAGAGTGACGTTGCTCATGATTTCTTGACTTTGTGCCAAGAGATGCTTGAGGCAGTGGGTATGGTGGATGCTCGTAGTGTCTTGTTTGTCGCACTTCATCTTCATGGATGCACCAGAGAGTGGTGGAGGACTTTTGTGAGGTCTAGACTAGTTAGATCTCTCCCAGCTGAGTGGAATGTGTTCTCTAGTGATTTTCGGGACCGCTTCATTCCCTAGAGCATGAGGGAGGAGAGTCGATTGAGGTTTGAGAGCTTGACTTTAGGTTGTTTGTCTGTGACCGAGTGTGAGGCCCATTTCTGTGAGCTTTCTAGGAATACTATGACTATTGTTTCGGATGAGGCAGAGAGAGTCCACAGGTTTGTGAGAGGGCTGAATTTCTTCATCAGATCGTATGTGTTCAGAGCAGTCAGAGAGGGGGCTTCCTTCCAGTCCATTGTGAGCACCACCAAGGAGGCGGAGTTGATGGTTTTAGAGGAATTTGGGGAGCCCAAGAGGGCCCATTCATATGGTCAGTTTTTTGGTACCTCATCTGGAGGAAGAGGTTCTTATAGAGGTAGTATCTTCTTCCAGCGTCGTGGGCCAGTTCGTGCATCTATGACAACAGTTGAGAGTGGGCAATCGGCCCGAGGATCTTATGGTTCTGGCCGAGGTTGCCATGGTAGTTCGTCCAGTTTGCACCATCAGTTATCCATGCCAAGGCCTTGCTATACTTGTGGGGATCCAGGTCATTTGATGTGACAGTGTCCTCTAAAGATTCAATTAGGACCCCATCATTCTTATTCAACTGCTCATGCTAGAGATTCAGTGTCTCCAGCTAGGCGTCGAGGCAGAGGTCAGTCCAGTAGAGGTGGCAGGAGTTCCAGTAGGGGTGCTCCAGCTCCACAGGTTGGACGTAGAAGTTCTACTCACACTGCAGATGGCCGAGAGGCCCAATATTATTCTTTTGCAGGGAGGCCTGAGGCCGAGACTTTTGATGCTATGATCACAAGTATTATCCCAGTTTTCCATTGACCTGGGTCTGTATTGTTTGATCCGGGGTCTAATTTCTTGTATGTGTCTAACTATTTTGCAGCTGGATTTGATATGATGTCTTATTTCATACTTGTGCCTATTCATGTTTCTATACCAGTGGGTGAATCCTTAGTGGTGGATCGAGTGTATCGATCATGTCTTTTTTATTTGGCAGGGTATGATACTTGGGTAGAACTAATTATTGTGGAGATGGTAGACTTTGATATTATCTTGGGTATGGATTGGCTTTCTCCGCATCATGCTATTCTTGATTGTTATGCTAGGACCGTGACTTTAGCGATGCCTAGTGTCCCAAGAGTTGAGAAGACATGTGCTAGTGGTTCTTAACCTAGAAAGGTTATCTTCTTTATTTGAGCTTAGAGGTTGGTTGATAGAGGTTGTTTGTCCTATTTGACTTTCATTCGAGATACTAGTGTTGAGCCACCTCCCATGGATTCTGTGCCCGTGGTTCAAGTATTTTCATATGTGTTTCCTACCGACCTTCCAAGTGTTCCTCTAAATAGGGATATTGATTTTGCTATTGACTTGGAGCTAGGCACCAAGCCCATCTCTATTTCTCATTATCGTATGGCTCCAGTTGAGTTGAAGGAATTGCAGGATTTGTTGAGCAAGGGGTTCATTCACCCTAGAGTTTCTCCATGAGGTGCTCCTGTGTTATTTGTGAGGAAGAAGGATGGATCCAGGAGAATGTGTATTGATTATAGGTAGTGGAACAAAGTGACCGTGAAAAACAAGTATCCTCTTCCTCGTATTGATCATATGTTTGATTAGCTTCAGGGTGAATCTCTATTTTCTAAGACGGATTTGAGGTCCGGCTATCATCAGGTGAAGATTAAGGCATCAAATATCCCTAAGACAGCTTTCAGGACTCGTTATGGGCACAATGAGTTTCTTGTGATGTCTTTCGGTTTGACTAACCCCCTGCAGCATTCATGGAGTTGATGAATGGGGTGTTCCAACGATATTTAGATTTCTTTGTTATAATGTTCATTGACGACATCTTGGTGTACTCCAAGATCGAGGAGGATCACGACCAACATTTGAGGATAGTACTCCAGATGTTGAGGGAAGAGAAGCTTTGTGCCAAGTTCTCAAAGTGTGAGTTTTAGCTTGATTCTGTGGCATTTTTAGGACACATGGTGTCCAAGAAGGGTATTCATATAGATCCAGCCATGATTGAGGCAGTGAGGGGTTGACTAGACCTACTCCAGTTACTGAGATGCGAAGTTTTGTGGGACTTGCAAGCTATTACATAAGATTTGTGTTGAGTTTCTCCACCATTACATCTCCTTTGAATAGATTGACTCGACAGAGTGTGAGCTTCCAGTGGTCTGATGAGTGTGAGGAGGGCTTTCAAAAGCTCAAGACCTTGTTGACTTCGGCTCTTCTTTGACTTTACCAAGGAGGGTGTAGACTTCACTATTTATTGTGATGTTTCTGGAGTCGGGTTAGGTGTTGTTCTAATGTAGAAGGGTAAGGTGCGCGCCTATGCTTCTAGACAGTTGAAGACCCATGAGAGGAACTACCCTACCAATGATTTAGAGTTGGCAGCCGTAGTGTTTGTGCTTAAGCTATGGCGACATCATTGGTATGGGGTTCATTGTAAGGTTTTTCACGAATCATCGGAGTCTTCAGTATATCTTCAGTCAAAGGGATCTGAACTTGAGGCATCATAGATGGCTTGAGCTACTGAAGGACTACACCATCACCATCTTGTATCATCTAGGGAAGGCCAATGTGGTGGTTGGTGCTTTGAGTAGAAAGACTTCTTGCATGGGATGTCTTGCCACTATAAGTGTGGAAGCGAGACCATTGGCTAGGGATGTTCATAGGTTAGCCAACAGTCTCATTCGATTACATATTTTTGAGGAGACGGGTGGTTTGATTGCTTTTCTTGAGGCCTGTTCTTCCTTAGTTGAGCAGATTCGTGAGCTTTAATTTGATGACGAGAAGCTATGTCTCATTTGAGACAATGTGATGAGAGGGGAAGCCAATGAGGTTGTCCTTGATTCTAAGGGTGTCTTGAGGATAAGGGGTAGGATCTATAAGCCTGAGGTGGGTGAGTTGATTATACTGATTCTTAAGGAAGCCCATTTTTCTTGATATTCCATCAATTAGGGGGTGGCAAAGATGTATCACGATCTGAGACAGCACTATTGGTGGTGTGGGATGAAGAGAGATATTGCAGGTTTTGTTTCGAGGTATTTGACTTGCCAACAAGTCAAGTGTAAGCATCAGCGGCCTGGAGGTATATCTCAGAGGATGCATATTCCTACTTGAAAGTGGGAACGGATCACTATGGACTTTGTTGTGGGACTACCTACCACCATGGGTGGTTATGACTACATTTGGGTGGTTGTTGATAGGATAACAAAATTCGCCCATTTCATACCAGTTCGGGTGAAGTATATGGCGAAGTAGAGCTTTATATCAGTCAGATTTTGTGACTACATGGAGTCGAAATTTCTATTATCTCTGATCGAGGTTCTTTGTTCACTTCCCATTTCTAGAAGGAATTACAGCATGGCTTGGGTACTCTGTTAGATATGAGTATAGCCTTCCATTCTCAGATAGATGGTCAGTCTGAGCGGGTGATTTAGATGTTGAAGAACATGCTCCGAGCTTGTGTGATCAATTATAGTGCTAGATGGGATCAACATTTTCCCTAGTAGAGTTCGCCTACAATAATAATTACCATTCCATTATCCAGATGGCCCCATTTGAGGCATTATATGGAAGATGGTGTAAATCTCCGATCAGATGGTTTAATTCAGTTAAGATGGACTCATTAGATACAAACTTGATTAGAGATGCTATGGAGTAGGTTCGTATAATCCAGGGTAGACTGTTGACAACCCAAAGTCGACAGAAAAGTTACACGAATCAGAGAGTTCAAGCTCTAGTGTTCATAGAAGCTTGTCATGTTTGGCTCCGAGTATCACCCATGAAGAGTGTGATGAGTTTTAGAAAGAAGGGCAAGCTTAGCCCTAGATTCATTGGACCCTTTGATATCTTGAGCCGAGTGGGAGAGGTGGCCTATAAGTTGAACTTGCCACCTAGTTTTTCAGTTGTTCATCTTGTATTTCGTGTCTCCATGCTTCAGAAGTACGTGCCGAATGAGTCCTATGTACTTTCTCTTGATTCAGTTAGTTGGGTACATACTTATCTTTTGAGGAGGAGCCTATAGTCATTTTGGATAGGCAGGTCCGGAAGCTTAGGACCAAGAAGATTGCTTCAGTGCAGGTGCAGTGGAAGCACCGTTCAGTTAGTGAGGCGACTTGGGAGACAGAGTCAGATATGCGTGCGATATCCTCAGTTTTTTTAAGCTTCATGTACTTTCTTTTACTTTATGTTCGAGGAAGAACATAGTTTTTAGTGGTTGTTAATGAAATGACCTGGTTGGTTATTTTTGGAAAGTTTCATGAATTTACCATTTTCCCCTACCAATATTGACCCCGAGTCTTTTATGATTGAGTTTTAAATTATTTTTTTGAACTTTGAGTTTAAAGTTGAGAATTTCGTAACATTTGAGTTTGAAAGGCTAATATTGCTAAAACGAGGTTTTCATTATCTTTTGGAGTTTTGAGTGTTGGAATGGAATTCTGTCGATTCCATCAAACCCGAAATGGGGAATTTGATCTGTAAGAGTTATCGATTTTAGATTCGTAGTCCTTTTGAGGATTTGAGTTCCTAAGTTGTATTGTGGAAATTTAGCCTTTGGGTTGACTTTGGTCAACATTCAAAATTCGGATGCTCGAATAAGAATTTTGAGAGTTTCGTTAGATTTGAGGGATGATTTTAGGACTTTGTGAGGTCTTGATTGAGTTTTAAGAGGTTTCGAGCTTGTTTTGGCCATTTTAGGCATTGTGTTAGTTTTTTGTAGTTTTCAAGGAGGTCAGGTCAATGAGACCTCAGATTCATGTTTTCGACTAGTCCATTGAGTCCGGAACGTCGAGTATAATTGATTTGCTTATGTGATTTGTGTGTACGGGATTCCAAATGAATCCCGAGGGTCCTTTTGATGTCTTGAGTGTTGGCTATTTTTTCTGGTGCCTGAGTTCTGTACACTTTGCTTTTGTGATAGGCCTTCCACTTAAACGACCTTCGCTTTTGAGAAGGCGTGATCACTTAAGAGGAGGCCAGACTTTTCGTGGGGTTCGCTTAAGTGAACCATGGCTCGCTTTAGCTATGGTTGCTTAAGCGGAGCTTGGTTTGCAAAAGCGAGACCCCCAATTTTTGTGGGGTTTGCTTAAGCGACATCAAAAATGGTTTTTGGCCTAAAAGTTTTAGGGTTTGTCCCGTTTTCCATTTTTGAGCTTGGAAAACCCTTGGAGGCATTTTTTAAGTGATTCTTGTGCTAAATCATTTGGGTAAGCTTTTATGATCCTAAAACTTCATTTTCCTTTGATTATTTATAGATTTTAATAGCAAAATTTGGGATTTTGATTGGTAAATGACAAGATTTTTCAAGAACTTAAGTTCTAAACTACAATGGAGATTGAGAACTTATTTTTGAGTCATTTTTTCGAAATGGATTTCACCAATGAGTTTCTAAGGCCTTGAGTAACATTTTCAAGTGTTTATTTTTTGATTCAAACCTTATTTTCGGGATTGTATTTTGAGTTTATTGACCCATTTTCAAAGAAATTGATGTGGGTATTGTTGTTTCCAGAAATTTATTGTGAATACTTGATTGTTTTAGATTGTGTGTCTTTGGACATTGGTCGGAAGGGAAAGACTCAACTATTGGAGTGATTAATTTATTGATTTAAGGCAAGTGATCTCCTAAACCTTGTAATCTAGTAGAATTCGTGTATTTCCTTCATTGTTTGTGTGTTGGGAGTAATGGGAATGAGGTGACGGATTCATTGTTCCACTTGATTAAGCTTTAAAGAATAAAAAGGGGTTAAATGAAAGATTATGTGTTGATCATAATTCTTGTGAATTTCCTTGTGATGACCCCTACTTGATTGATTGATGAATTGCTTGAATGCATGAAAGTTAACTTGAATTGCATGAATTGTTGTCTCTTCTATGTGGTATGATATTGCTTGTGTGCATTGATTGTTGAACACCGTGATGAGACATGTGAGGGTTATGATGTTGAGGTCATTTTGAGCAAGTGTTTATGATGTTGAGGTCATTGTCGGCAAGTGTTATGATGCCAAGGTCATTTCCAGCAAGTGTTTATGATGTTGAGGTCATTTTTGACAAGTGTTTATGATGCCGAGGTCATTTTTTGCAAGTGTTTATGATGCCGAGGTCATTGCCAGCAAGTGCTAAGATGTCGAGGTCATGTCCGGCTAGTGAATTGATATAAAGCAGATGAAAAATGGTTCCAACTAGTGATTTGATATAAATCCGATGAAAAATGGTTCTAGCTAGTGATTTGATATAAAGCTGATGGGAAATGATTCCGGCTATTGATATTGTGCCGATGGGAAATGGTTCCGGTGAGAGATTGAGTATTGTGATTTGATGCATTTTGATGCTTATGTGTGACTTACTTTATAATTGTGATTGATGCACTTGTTACGTGTGATTGATCTACTTGACATTGAGATTGACTATTGTATTGTGACTATTAAGCTTCGTGCGTTGTTTATTATAAAACTATTAGGTTGGGCTGATTTTTGTGCAGGTTGTAGTTTGAGGAGGTTCGATTGGGATGAAAGGAGTATTCATTTTCTAGCTAGGTTGCTTCGTTTATTAGGTTGCTTGTTGGGTACCGTGTTGTTTGTACTCACTCCTTGCTTCTACACTTTTGTAGGTTCTAAGCCCACTACTGTGTGATCGTCCTTCTTCTCCTACTTTCTGATGCTTGTCAAAGAACTATTGAGAGATAGTTGCATGTCATCCTAGTGGGCCCTCTTTTTCCTTTTCTTTATGCTTTGTTTTATTTGAGAAACAAAGGTTAGACTTGTCCTTATTTCTTAATTCTGCACTTTCTGTATTAGTGGCTTGTACACGTGACAACCAGGTTTTGGGTGTTAATAGAATGAATAAGTTTTCCACTTTTATTTTGTTCTTGCTTTATCTTTCCGCATTTCTTTTGTTTTGTTGGGTTGAGACTGACTTTTCTTGGTGGGAATCGTAAATTTTAAATTCTTCTGCCTCTATTTGATTGAGGAATACTTTATTCTCTAGATGAGTAATTTATTATATTGAAAATATTAATTTTGCAAGATATGTTTAAATTTATTATGTGATTCCATCATATTAGT
This sequence comes from Solanum appendiculatum, assembly GCA_018342035.1. Lineage (NCBI taxonomy): Eukaryota > Viridiplantae > Streptophyta > Magnoliopsida > Solanales > Solanaceae > Solanum > Solanum appendiculatum. Next base: position 738,466 of record JAGDQO010000948.1, read on the forward strand.
CAAAGGCAAAATTACAAAATTATATTTTTCCTCTATCATGTAATGCTAGTTTGACTTTGTTAAGTTTGTTTGGTAGATGGAACATAAGATAAAAATAAAATAATTATATTTTTCCTCTTTCGTGTAATGTTAGTTTGACTTTGTTAAGTTTGATTGGTAGAAGGAACACAAGATAAAAACGAATTCAGTTAATAAGTAAATAAATTAGGTGTGTCAAAAATGAGCCCAAATATAGGTAATCCGCCTAATTCGCCCAAAATTTTAAGGGTTGGACTCAAGATAATTTGAATTGAGTTCAATCTCAACTCATTCAAGCCTTAACCCATTTAAAGAGAATCCTCAATTGAGCCCAATTTAATCTCCAATCTCAACCTGTTTTAAGACTCTTTATTTGCGTTTATGTAATGTATGTTCTTATATTGAAGGTATGAATTGCTATCTGTTTTATATCTTTTAGGATTTATCTATTCATTTGTAACTTTAAAAAAAAAAAAATTCTTGAGTTGAAATTCAAATTGTGGGTTAAATAACAATATATTAAAATTATTGAGATTAAGTGGGTCAAGTTGGACGGGTCATGACTCAACCCAACTTTGAGCCCAACCCATTTGAGTCTAAAGTAAACTTGGACGGGTCAAGACCCAACCCAATTTTTATTTTAACTCATTTTAATATCTCTAATAATTTTAACCGAACCTGCCTATTTGACACCCCTAAAATAAATCTATAAAGATAAATGATGAAATAAATAATCAAACCACAAAAGCTCTAAAGGGCAAAAGGCCTTTTCCTAGCAGGAAAATTTGTCATATTTGCTCCTTTATTCGCATATTAAAATTAATTATATTTATCTCTCACTTGTTAAAATTATATTGTGGAAGAGACAAAAGTTTACATTTTTCTACTATATTGTGTAATATAAAATTATGTTTGATAAATAAAACAAATATATGTGTGTATTGTAATATAGGGTCTTAATTATTATTGTGATTAGATTTTGGATAAATAATATAAATTTCACTAGTTTAGGACCTAATTATGTGCCTTTTCTTAAGTTTTTGAAATTACCATTCGTGCCTGATTTTGATCCCCAAATACATGTATCTGGAACGTCTAGATACATGCATCTCGGATATATATTGGACCAAACTTAGGTATAATTTGTTCCAGATACACTGTATCCAAGTGGATTCTCATGTATCTAGTATTCACAGACTTTCTCATTCACGCCTCTCCTCTCTCCCTCGCCCCTCTCCCTCTCTCGCTTACCTCTCTCCTTATGTATTTGTATTTTTGAATGTATCTGGTATCCCATATACATACACTGTATCCAAGTGGATTCTCATGTATCTAGTATGCACAGACTCTCTCATTCACGCCTCTCCTCTCTCCCTCGCCCCTCTCCCTTCTCGCCCCTCTCCCTTCTCGCTTACCCCTCTCCTTATGTATTTGTATTTTAGAATGTATCTGGTATCCCATATACAAGTATCTATTGTGATTCAAATGTATCTAGGATATGCTGGCTCTTTTCTCGCTTCCCTCCTATCTCACTCGCCTCTCTCCGTTTTTCGCTTGCCTTTCTCCCTATGTATCTATATTTTAAAGTGTATTTGATAGCAAAAATACATGTATCTAGGTGTATTTGACTTGAAATCTGATATGAGATAATTAATTAGTGAGACAATATGTAATTATTTCAAATTATAAGAAGAATTTGTTAATATGATAGGATTGTTTGTGTAATTGAATAGTTTTTCTTATATTTTCCCATTTAATTAAGAGTAATTTTGTTTGGTTAGTCCATTGATTTGAGCTTCAAATGATAACCCAGTTTTTTTAGTTCAAGATGTTATCTTATCCTAGAGGTCTAGTTTGGTATCACATGTCAAATGACCGAACATGACAAGTTAAACAGAAGAGCTAATAGGATCGTACCACATGTCAAAATGACATACATATTAAGTCAAATCAAAATCTGAATGCATTACATGTGCAAATAACATATTCCAACCAATCAAATATATTATCATGTCAACTTAAATTTAATTGACTCAAAAGGAAAGAGAAATGTGTTACAAGATTCAAAATATATATATATATTTTAAATGGTAAACTAAATATGCTATAAATAGAACACAAAGGAAACAGAACATCATCATTAAGTGACTTATTGAGCATACACAAAAATGAAGATATGGCTTTCAAAGTGTGGACTTTTTTCCTCATATTTATGATGATAGGGCTATGTAAGTCTTTTAATTGATTTGATCTTTTAATAACGGAATATCATACACTTCTCTATAATATTTCTAAGTTAGTTTTAAAAAGCTTCTTCTCCTCAAATTAGAAATGTATTTTCTATTAATTATAGATTATAACATTTAATTTGATAGGTGTTTCTGTAACACCCCATAACTTTCCCTTTAAGAATCTGAATATTTTGTTGTAAGTATCTAAGCTTGAACCGAGTGGTGTCCTACTTGTGCTTATGTGTTAAGGTTCATTACTATGAGTGGGAAGTGTATTGGGAGTTGTTTAGGGTCATAAAAGACCTCTAGCACTAAGTTGAGTTCAAAACCTTTGTACCGGTTAAGTTTTTGCATTAGTTCTCCTAGAATATAACGAATTTGGTGGCCCATAACCTATAAAATTAAAGATATTTGAGTCATCTTTCCAACTCCACCAAGTTTGCATCAATCCGAGTTTGGAGTAGAAAGTTATGGCTATTTTACTGAAGCATGTCGGCACTAGGCAACTCGGCGAGCTGAGGGTCAATTCGGTGACTCGCCGAATGGGTTCGACGCATCGCCGATTGAGCTCGCCGAATGGACTCGAAAACCTCCAGAAACTATTATTTTAGGCTATCTGAAGCTCCCATTTGGCGGTTTGCCGAATATGTCAGTGATGGGGTCTCCAGGTCGCCGATTTGGCCGACGAGACTCATTAAAAGGTCTTTTTTTTTTTCAATTTTTATGATTTTCTTACATTCTTAGAAGGGTATTCTTGACCTTTTACCCTCAATTAACTTCCCTAAGACTATCTTATACCCTAATAACCTCTCCATTCACGCCCAACCCTCAGACAAATCACATTCGCACGTTCTAAGTTCTCTCAAGGAAAAAACTAGGGTTCTTCACCTTCAAGCCTCAGTCCAAGGTTTCAAGTCAGTGTTTCCCTTTCAGTTATGTAAGGCTATTCATAGTGTTGGACTGAGTTCGTCTACGCGCCCTACATCTCAATTCCGTCATTAAAGAGTCAAGTTGAGTTCTAACCCTAATGCTATTGAGTTTTCAAATGAGTTATGATTTCCATCACTGAGTTCCATATTTATTTATCAAGATTGTGTATATCTAAATGAGTCTTATTCTCGAATCGTTGTTCATGCCTAGTTTCACATGAACCCTAGTTGAGTTACTACATTGCTTCCTATAATGCACTGTTTTTAATTGAGTAAAGAGTATTTTTTTTATGCTATGAGTAAGAGAAAAGTTTTGAGGAAACATGAGCGTCCATGAGTGCATTCATTTGAAAAGTTTTGAGGAAACATGAGCGTCCATGAGTGCATTCATTTGAGTTTTGAAAATTTTGAGTCATCCATTATGATGCATCATTTTAAGAATAAGTTTTTTGAAGCTTTTACATTACTAGTCATTATGTATGATTTCTAGAGTTCGAGTAAGATAAAGTATCACCATTATTCACTATGCATGATTTTCAGAGTCTTAATGAGTATAGAATCGAGCATAAATAATGTTTTCGAGAAAAGAGTTTGATGAGATGTGAGTGAGTCTTAAAAGCATTTTTGAATGAGAATGAGTTGAGAATGAGTTGAGTCCGAGTTGAGTCTGAAAGGTTCTTAAACTTCTATTATTTTGAACATGAGTACTTTGAGTATAAACGATTGATTTAGATAGAGTCTTGAGGAGATATGAATGAGTTATGAGTACAGAGATACTTCAGAGCAGTTACCTCTTTTAAGAGGATCTTTTGAGTAATTACCTCAAATTGAGAAAAGAGAATGTTTTTAAACATTGAGCACGAGTATATATATTTATTGGGAGTAGTATTGAGCACCGATATGGGGGAGAGTTCAGACAACTCACCGCCCCCATAAACCATGTATGCCAACATGGGTAAAGGATTCATACTTTTTACATGATTTCCTAATGCCTTCGTGTAGAGCTTAGTGAATCCACTTGGTTGAGGTGTTCTATACCCCGGCAAGGTATATGACAGTTCTGGCAGCGTGAATACTGTATCATCACGTAGCTCATAGTGATGGTTGTCGGTTGGAGAAACTCCCAAATAGAGTAAAGAGTACTTTCATTGTATTTTCACATACAATTTTCTTTGAGTTATTATATTATACTTTGTGCAACTTTAAATGATATTATCTCTATTTATGCTTTACATTGAGTTGAGTATTTCTTTCAGTCTGGTCAGTTCAATATATGTTATTATTGCATTCTGTTGATAAGAGTTTAAATGATTTTTCCATCATGATTTATATTATATTTCAGCGGAGTTACTATCAGAGTTTCAGTTCAGTTATTTGTTATTCAGCTACATTACATACTCGTACATTCCATGTACTGATGTCATTCGACCTGCATCTTTTATGATGCAGATACAAGTACTTAGGATCCTCAATAGGAGTTTCGTTGAGATCACTTCATCCGCTTGTCAGTATTTTGAGTAAGGTTTCCTTGGTTCCGGAGGACTCCAGTTTATAAGTTGTTAGTAATAGTTATCTTGAGGAGTCGTGGGTCTTATCCCGACACTCATCTTGGTACATTAGAGGCTTCATAGATAGACAGTTTTGGAGAGTCTTTCAGTTACAAATGTTTTACCTAATACTTTATGCTTCATACTCAGTATTTTCATATAGTTTTGAGATTCAGTAAGTTGTATTAAACTTTTCTTTAGTTTTTTTGCTTGTGTATGCTTGAGTTAATCTTCCGCTTGTAGTCAGCTAGGATGAGGGTTCGCTTGGGGACCAACAATGGTTCTCGAGTGTCGGCCACGTCCAGGGTGTAGGCTCGGGTCGTGATAGTTTCGCCAAAGATTGAAGCAAAAGACACTCCCATATGTTGTTGCAAGACAGATGCAGACTGTAAAATCCTTTGTGGCGATATCTCTCCCTATTATTGTGCTCGTGTATGGTGTGAATGTGGGCATCAACGCCCTCCTCCAGGTCGCATTGCAAAAACTTGTGAAAACATAAATTGACGAATTAAAATTTCATTGGGTGAAATTGAAAGGAATAATATAATTAGAATTTAATTCCTATTTCTATGTAACTTGCAACAAGGCATTAGCCGAATAAGAAAGCTTATTTGTTTTTTTTTTTATGTCATATACCTTTCTTTTGATAAATAATCTCATATTCTCTTTAGAATGATGTTGACTTGCGACAATCATCTGTACTTAGCAAAACATAGACTTCTTATATTTTTAGGGGAATTTCGCCATAAAAAGTTCACTTTCTTTTTGGAGTTGAACTCCAAAAAATACATTTAGCCACAAAAATTTGGAATTCAACTTTAAGTTGAATTCAAGAATTTTAAGAACAATAAAAAGTTGTTTTCACTTCTTTTTTTTCTAAATTACTCATATAGATTTAAAAACAACTCCAATTTGTATTCATAGTCAAATACAACTCTATTTTTAAAATATTTTTTTTACTTTGAAAATAAAAATTATTTTTATCACATTTCACAATAAACATGGTCAAACGTCCACTAATTAACCAGCCATGAAACTATTATGGAGAGATTTGGTTGTAAAATAAATGAAATATTGAGTCATGAGCATAATCGCTTATTATTTGCAGTTGAATAACTACAATTTTTTTTCTTCTATAAGATTATGATGTAATTTTCAGATTGCTATAGCACTTCATTAGTATTTTTTAGCATGAGAAGTTAAGTACATAAACACCATATTTACTATATACAAACGTCAAATTATACAAATAAATTATGAGTTGAGCAAGCTAATATTGCGGGATGCTTTGTTTACTATAGGAATAATTTAATATCTTGTACTCCATCTGCTTCAATTTATATTCGTATATTTTGAATTTGAAATGTCAAACAGTTTTTTATCATAATTTTTACTACACCTTTTAAATTTTTTTAATTATTGTTATTATGACATGTATTATTTTTATTTTTTAAGTATGTAAATTTTATTTCAAAAAATTTAATGATTTCATGTTAAAATTTAAATTTTGATTCCTAAAATTTGAACTATACAACATAAATTGGGATTGAGGGAATAAATGTTAATTTTGCAAAAATTATTTATCATTGAAATTTTTTTTCGTATTTTTGTTTTCAAAAAAAACTTTACAGGAGTATTATATGATTATATGATCTATTTAAGATCTATAAAAGCCACACTTTGATATTGCAAGATTTGTGTAAATTTATTATATAATTTCATCACCAGTCAAAGGCAAAATTACTTAATAATGTTTTTCCTCTTGCATGTAGTGCTAGTTTGACTTTATTAAGTTTATTTTGTAGAAGGAACATAAAATAAAAATAAATTCAGACAAGAAGTAAATTAATCTACAAAATAAATGATGAAATCTCAAAAGCTCTAACGGGAAAAATGCCTTTTCCTTGGAGGAACAATTATCATATTTGCTCCTTTATTCTCATACTAGTTAATTTAATCGTGCTTCGCTCGATCATTAAATCTTTTAGTGAGTCTATTACGTGATGATTTTGTAAAGTAGTTCATAAAAAAACAATATGACAAATGTTTTAATTAATTTGGATCAATAAAAGTCATGTCTAATACTTATCATTCTATTTTTAATTAAAACACAAAAGTATTATTACCATAAAGTAATAATGTCTGATTAAAAAGATTTTAAAATTTAGTGAATCATAATAAAATAGACAATTTTGTGTCGGTCCTTGCTCATCAAAACTGCATAGTAATAGGAGTAGTAAATAAGTTAAAAATATATTCTTTTGAAAGAATAATAAAAAGGAAAGGAATTTACAGACTCTTAATTATATATAAAATTGAACAACATGTAATTCAATATTTTAATCACATAACAGAAGCAATTTGCGTCGTCACAAAAATGACTAATGTTTTGCTTATTATCTTTCGAAGAACGTTAGAAGTTTTTCTATAACACTCTAAGACGGTATCTTTCTATACTCAACCATTCATTTCGTTATGAGTTTACTCATATTTAGGAAAATTGTGTATTATAGCAAATTATTAATTCAAAATAAATGCTATAATCACAGTTTCATTTAATTTCAATTCGCAGCAAACTCTCTTGTCATTCGCCTCTCTCCCCTCTCCCTAAATCTGCTCGCCACTCTCCCTCGCATCTCTCGCTTTATACAAACACAAATGTATAAATTGTGTTTGTGTTTGTATAAAGCGAGGGAGACTGTATATACAAATACAAATACATATCTATCCGTCGTATACACTTATAATTATACAAATACAAATCGTCCCCTGCCCAGTTTTCTTTTGCATTTCTCTCTCTCTCTCTCTCTCTCGCTTTATACAAACACAAATTATACAAAATACAATGTATAATTTGTATTTGTATAAAGCGCGAGAGAGATTTGATATACAAATACAAATGTTTTAACTCGATTCAATTGTATACGAATTCAAATTTTATGCAGATATACAAACACAATCATTGATGCATATACATATTAGTTACATATATACAATTATCTAACCGATATACATATACAATTCACCTCTCTCCATTCTCTGCCCTCTCTCGCTCTCCTCTCTCCTCTCTCTCCTAATCTCGCTCGCCACTCTAGCTTAACACAAAAAACATACAAAATCGCCACAAATTTTATACAATATTGCGATTTATACAAATGAGATGCTCCATAGCAAACATACTTTCTCTATGGAGCATAAATACCAAAACTGTAGGTATAGAACACTAATATGATTTTTATCTTTGTTATTTCTAGAATTTACTCATTGAGGCCCACCCGATAATTAATCAATTGAATTTTGATTCCTCTGCTATAAAAAGAGAGAGAGTAAAAAAATAATGGGATTCGAGAATATTTATATTTGACTAATTACCCAATGCCAATATATCTCTTGTTTTAAAAAAAAATTAAGACCAAAACTAATTAAACAAAAATGTATATTAGTCAAATTGTCTGAAATATGTGAATCCAAACCGTATATATATATATATATATATATATATATATCAAAATATCGCAATTAAAATACCAAAAGTTCATCGCCTTTCTGAAAAATTATAAATTAATTTTATAGTATATGCTTCAACACTCAGGAATAAATCGTATTAGATGAAAAGATTCCCTGTTTCACAGCAACATCTGATTCCTCCAAAATACAAATAGGCTTTAATTATAATTACTCTTCTCAGTTCTAATGGGATATTCTAACCATAAAAACACATTTATTTTATTTTTTAAGTCTTTAATTTGTGGAAGTTGTCTGAAGTTGGATCTATTAGTAGTAGTTCATGGTTGTGTTTGAAATCTGGGTTTAATTGTGTTGCTTGTATATATCAAATTCTTTGATACAGATGTATGATTTTATTCTTGAAAGAGCCTGTTAAAAATTCCATATATTTCAAATAAATCAGAAAAAGTTTACTAAAGCTATATTCATTTGTCTATAATTTTTCAATATTAGCATGGAATCAAATGGTTAAAAAGTAGAATGGTCAATAAAAGTTTAAAGTATAAATTGATCAAGGATTTTCAGAATCACACAATAAGAAGGAAATTCTTTTTTTGGAGACCATTGGCACACCAAATTGAACGATTTGTAATTGTTTTTATACATTTAAAGCAGTGTGACTCTTTATTTTTCGTTATAACTTTTCACTTGCTCATACAATTTTTCACTGCCATCCTTTCTATTAAGTTACAAGGACACAACCACCTTTTTGAAAGGTTGCTTAAAATTAGTTTCCTTCCTCTTTTAATTTGAGGAATATAAATTAAATAAATAGAAAGAAAAATATTTTTGTTGCTCTTAGGTATCTCCAACCTTATACTCTATTTTACTCTCCAAATATAGAATTCTCTATTTTTTCAGACAACCAACTCTAACCCAATTTTCTATTTTACTCTCTAAAAATTTTTTTTTTTCTCTCTCTTTATTATTATATTATTATTTCTATTTCAATCTTATTTTCTTATTCATAATATAAATCGTTTCTTTCTTTTTCCCAAATAATCACTTTATATAATTTTCATGTGATATAAAATTATATTTTTTAATTTTTTAATTTAATATAAAATTATATTTTATTCTAAATTTCTAAATAACATAAATTGCAAGAAAATATTATATATACAAAGTAATGGAAAAATTCAAATAAAAGTGAAATACAATTACATAAACACTCAACTTTCAAAATTATTACGTTGCTCCCATAAATGTTCAACTAATGCATTACAGAGTTCAAAATGAGTATTTTTGTCCTTATTTTTTTTATGTCTAGCTAAAAGTTGTTCAAACCGGAGATTTTAATCTACCACTATTTATGTCGTTGGAGTTGGAGCCTCTACGCCATCTTGAATTGGTGCATTAACATCACGTTCATCCTCGATTATCATATTGTGCAATCATGTAGCATTTTCTTTCTCCAAAAACATGACGGTCTTGCAATAATTGCAAAACGTGATTGCAAAACTCCGAATGCACATTCAAAAATTAATAATAAAATCAAATTATATAACTGACAAAAATTAAAAAAAATTAAAATATTATTAATTCGGGATGAAAGTAGTATATACTAAATTATATATTTTTAAAAATATTATATTAGATTTAAAAAGAATTATTAATATTAGATATTTAATTAATGACATTATATGTAAAATAATATGTTAATTAGAAAATAATAGAAATAATAATAAAATATTGAAAAAGTGAAATAGAGAATGTGAATTTGGAGAACTACTATTCACCTCTCTAAAAATGAAGAATAGAGTCTAAAATAAAGAGGGGTTGGAGTTCTCATTCTCTATTTTACTCTCCAAATATAGAAGATGGAGAGTAAAATAGAGGTGGGTTGGAGATGGTCTTAGAGAGCGCCACATCACCGGGTCTAGGATCCTTTTTTTTTTTATATATATATATAAGATTTTTTTGGAAAACTCAATCCAATGTATAACTAAATATTGTTTTGAAAAAAAAGATGAAAAAAGTGAATTGTATATTTGGACAAACAGGAGCATTTCTTACACTTTTGTGGGGAAAATTTATCTTTACTTGCAAATTGTTTTTTGTTAAGGAGTCAATCCATGAAAAGATAATACAAATTTGACTGAAATTCATGCCAATAATTGTTTTTTCTGATTTGAGGAGTCAATCCATGAAAGGTGCATAATCAGATAGAAATAAGTCAAATCTACTTGAACACAAATGTTGACATTTTTAACAACTATGCGTCCTATGCTGGACACTATCCAATGTTGGCGTATTTTTCCATTACAGAAAATGAACCAATTTTATGCAGGTTTGTGCTTCGTTGAAAATGCTTATCGTTTGTTGGTTATAATGTGCTAGTTGTTGTTCAATCTGTATTACTAAGATACTTAGAATAATAACTTTGTAAAACTTCTTAAGAAACAACAAAATTTAAAATATATTTTTCAAAATTAACAAATTAAAATCAGTAAAGAAAATATAATCTACAACCAGGGGCGGACCCACATTGGTTCAAGTGGGTTCAATTGAACCCACTTTGTTGAAATTTTTTGTATTATATATACATAAATTATTTGTAAAGTTGTGTATATAAACAAACTGAACCCACTCTACAATGAATAAAAGGGCATGGATTAGTGGCGCATGGGTTCAATTTCACCCAGCAAACCCCAGTTCGAATTCCAATCTAGGGTGCTTAATTCTTTGTTCTTTTTTGTATTTTCAAGTTTCAAGTGGTGGGTCCAGGTACTTTTCCTTTTTAAAAGTTAGGTTTTAAATATTTTCTCAAATCTATATTATTTGACCATTTTCCTTTTTACATGCATATTAAGAAATCATAAAGAATAAGATAATTTTACTAATTCATCTCTTAAAAACTTTTTGCGAATTTTACAAACAAATATGAACACTTTAAAAAGAATTAATTCCAAGGATAATATATGAAAAATTTGATTAATGCTTTCTTGATTTAGTAAGGTGGACAACTAATATGACACAACTATTTTTAGTAAGATGATCAACTAATATAGGACGGGGGAGTAGTACTTAGTTTAATTTTTTTGTAATATACAAAATTGTGTATTTGTTTTCCTTTTTACTTGGTATAAAGAAAGTTAGGTTAGTTAATTTTTATTTATTTCTTATTTTACTAATTTTTATTTATTTATTTATGGATTTCAAAATTGCTATAGTTTTAGTGTTATATATAAGAATAACAAGTAACTTGTTAAATAGAAGTAAAATAAAAATTTAATAAAGTATATTTTTTTGTTAGGAATATCACCTCAAACTAACTTTTTAAGGATATAATGAAAAAAAATGATAATTATTATTATTGAGTGTCGCCATGGTTATTTGTAACTTGAACCCACTTGAATAAAATCCTAGGTCCGCCACTGTCTACAACAAACTAGAAACAATGTTGAAGAGAAGAAAATCGAGCCCACTGAATGCACAATGTGTCTTTAAGGAAATTATTCCCCTCAAGTACCCGAGGTTAATGGAATATATCCTCCCAGGATAGAACGATCTTACTCACCGGTGTACTAGTACCTAAAACCACGATGTCAGTGAACCACTCTGTAACACCTCGCAACTCTATTATTAGAATATGATTTTTTCGTCATAAATATATAAGCTTGAATCGAGTGATGTCCTACTTGTGCTATGTGTTAAGGTTCAATCCTATGTGTGGGAAGTATATTGGAAGTAGTTTAGGGTCATAAGGGACCTCTAATACTTAGTCGAGTTCAAAACTTTCCTATGAATTAGGTGGCCCATTGCCTATCAAATTAAAAGTCTATGAGTCCTTTTTCCAACGCCACCAATTATGAATCATTTTTAGTTTGGAGTAAAATGTTATAGCCATTTACCAAAGATTACCACAACAAAGTTTTCAGAGTCAGTGACCTACGAACCTCATCTACATGTCGTAGATTGAATGACGACTCTTACTGTTCACTCGTGGAAAAAGTCCTAAAATTCTTTTTTTGGGTCTAATTCCTACGGACCTAGTACGAGTCATAGAAGCATCTATGGACCATAGTTTGGTCTCGGAGAATGAAGTTCTGAAACTCAAAATTTCAGTCTGACTTCCATGGATGGGATCTACAGTCCGTAGATCAAACCACGACTCATAAATGGCCTCGTAGAAAGTTTCCAGAAGCTTTTTAATTGGGGTTTCTTTGTCTTTTTCCACTTTTCCTAAGTCTAAGCCACAATATTATGCATATCCTAAAAGAGTTTTCATACTCAAGACTTAGTTCCTACATTCTTAACTCCCTCAAACTCAGAAACTATCATAAGCAACACAAAAAATAGGATTTCAAGTCTTTCAAGCAAGTTATTCTTTCAAATCTCAATCTCTCAAGTATGTAAGGCTTCAATGAGAGTATTCCTTTCGCTCTCATGCCTAAAGTATTTTGATTATGTGATGAATTATGTTTAAATCTAGGGTTTTATCCAATCTTTTTCAAGCTATGATTTTTATGTAAAGTTAGAGTTTTTATGGAAGATTTCTCATTCATATTAATAAATTACTATGATTTACATGTTTTATTATATGATTATGATTCTCTAAGCACGTGTCAAGATTATTTATGAAGTTATGAAAGCTACTTTTGAGCATTTACAGGTTATGCATGATTTCAAGTAAGTTGTCTCATGTTTAAAGTCATATGCATAGAAGTAAAGATATGTTTATGAAAGAAATTACTTGATTCGTTTGGTTCTTGAATTGTGACTATTGAACTGTGATCATTGAGCCTTGTGAGCAGTGCACTGTAGAACTGTTAGGTTAGGCTGATTTCTGTACAGGTTGTAGCTTGAGGAGGTTTGGTTGGGATGAAAGGGGTATTCAAATTCTCACTTTCTGAGGCTTGTTGAAGGACTTGAGAGGTAGCTGCTTGTCATCCAGGTGGACTCTCTTTTTCCTTTTGCTTTATGCTTTGTTCTATTTGAGAAGCAAATGACGAGACTTGTAATTATTTCAATTCCTCATTTTTTGTATTAGAGGCTTGTACACATGAAAACCAGGTTTCAGGGTGTTAATAGAATTAATAAGTTTTTCGCTTTTATCTTGTTCTTGTTTTATCTTTCAGCATTTCTTTCATTTTGTTGGGTTGATGCTGACTTATCTTGGTGGGAATAGACAAGTGTCATCACTTCCATTTTTGGGTCGTGACAAATGGTATCAGAGTCAGGTTCATAGGTCTCACGTGTGTTCAAGCCAAGTCTTAGTAGAGTCTTGAAGATCGATATGAAGACGTCTGTACTTATCTTTGAGAGGCTATGAAGACTATTAGGAAACTTCCTTTTGTTCATTCTTTCTTATCGTGTGTGGTTACCTTCACTAGCGCTGAGTTGCTGCGTGTTATTTTGGCAGATGTCGAGGACTAGAGCTTCTGTTTCCAGTGGTAGAGGGGAGGCAGTCCTCGAGGCTGTTGTTGAAACTCCAGCTAGGGGAAGAGTGTCACGACCCAAGCCTAGGGCCTAGATGTGACCGGCGAATGGGGAACCCAAAGGAACCCCAAACAAGCCTCATAGCGTATCATTACACATCCTTGGTCGCGGAAGCAATTAAATGACCATAAGCGATAAGCATAATCAAGGGGGAAATCGGGACTAAGGGAGCAAGAAGAAAAAAAAAAGAAATGATACATAAATACCATAGATGAGTCAAGCTCAAGCATAATACACAACTTGTCCAACACCACCTCTAAACATGAGTACTTAGCGGGGGCCAAGACAAACTACCGGGCTCACCCTCATAGTCAAAACATAACTAAAAAGGAAAAGTTTTATACATAACAAAAGATCATGAGCAACGTCCCCGAAATGGAGGACTCACCAATAACCACTATAGAAAATCATACTAGCCACGCGGAGGAGGATGGTCAAGCGGTGCTCCGGTCCCTACATGGTGACATCATGTAGGCATAGAGTATGCGTTAGTACATTTGAATGTACTAAGTATATGGGATGCAATGCAATGCTACATTAGATGGACATCATAGGAAAAATGCGTAATCATACCCAATGGATAGCATATTAATAAAATGATATGTATAATGATGCTTACATAAAAAATCATATTTAGTGGGACGTAGTACATGTGTGGCGAGTGACCATCAATATAGTATTTCCAAGGCCTACCACCCCCTTGGAGAGGCGAAAGAGGTACAAACCCCTCAATATGGTTACACGGGCCTACCACCCCCCGTGCTAGGGACCAAGGTACAAACCCCTCGATATGGTTACACGGGCCTACCACCCCCCGTGCTAGGGACCAAGGTACAAACCCCTCGATATGGTTACACGGGCCTACCACCCCCCGTGCTAGGGACCAAGGTAGTAACCCCTCGATATGGTTACACGGGCCTACCACCCCCGTGCTAGGGACCAAGGTACCAAACCCTCGATATGGTTATACGGGCCTACTACCCCCCGTACTTAGCATGGTCGACTACACACTTTATTTAGAGAAAATTCAATACATGTGTCCTTTCATCATCATTCTTCAGTAATTACATAAACCATCCGACTCATAGGACGTACCTTGGACCTTCCCTTTCCTAAGAATTCTATAAATGGGCATTTTATCAAACACAAGGTGGGCAATTGTTCATGTAAATGAAATCATGTATTTCAAGAATACTAAGTCCAACCAATTCCAAAATCCATTTAAATCAGCCCACCAACAACATACATATATATATCAACCTTCATAATTTGATCATGGAAGCATGTAAACCATAAACATCACATAAAAATTCCATTTCATGATAATATGGAAAAAGGACCATAATAGGGTGTATAGTAGTAATTCCGTAATTCAAGAGTTCATAATTGATCATGAGGACCCATAAACTTGAAGTAGAAATAGAGGATAAATGATTGGACTTGTGGAAGGGAAGGTTTCCACAATCAAACCCACATACCTCAACTTTGGAGAATCCTTGATGAAGATTGGAATGGAGAATCGAAGCTTGAGATTGAGTCTTGCATCCGGAATTAGAGCTTGAGATGTTTGAATTTGGTTGAAGATCTTGGTGGAATTTTTGGAGAGGGCTTAGAGAGTGATTTTGGAGTTTAGAAAATGACTAAGTATGGGACATATCCCCTTTTTATAAAAAATGACTCCAACCCGCCTCAAAAAAACTGCTCACTGGAAATTGCAAATCTGCACAGACAGGTTTTACGAAAATGGTCATAAATCCCTCATCCTAACTCGGACTAAGGTGAAACCAAGTGCGTTGGAAAGCTAACTCAAAGAGCTTTAATTTGATAGTTTGCAGCCCTTCCAGTTCCTTGTGTGCTAAGAGATATGCCCCTTTAAAGTTGACCCTCCACATCGCAATTTTTGCGATTTTCGAATTTTGATACGGTTGCTCTAAAATTCGGGTTAGACCCATTTCCCACTCAATTTGACCCCACGAATAAGAATATGAAGTCGAATTTCCGAAATCATGCACGGATTTTGAGATATATGGAAATTACAATTATAGGTGTTTCCGAAGCACATTTTCGGGCATTTTTGGGGTCGTTTCAATAATCTCTCCCTTGGAACATTCGTCCCCGAATGTAAAGAAACGTACATTGAGAGACAACAAACATGGCAATTTCAGCCCACATAAGATGCAACAATGCACTTACACCTTATTCAAAACCTCACATAGTTGTAACCCAATGAACTTGTCCAACTTTAAGCCTGAATGTATTCATTGAACATGGGGGCTGAAATAAGACCTGCAGATTTTATAAAGGGCTTCAATCAATACCTTAGGCTCGAGTGGAGTGGAAAAGATAAGGATATCGCCTTTGCATGTCCGCTTCGGCCTCCCAAGTAGCACTTTCAACTTGGTGATTTCTCCAAAGGACTTAATGGAAGCCACATCTTTGTTTCTCAACCTCTTCACTTGTCTATCTAAAATCTGGACCGGAACCTCTTCATAGGTCAAATTATCTTCAACAAAACCCACAACATCAAGAGACACAATGGCATTCGGATCACCCACACACTTCCTCAACATAGACACATGAAATACCGGATGAACCAAATCCATCTCGCTAGGCAATTCCAACTCATAAGCTACCTTGCCAATCTCCTCATCACCTTATAAGGACCCACGTATCTTGGGCTCAACTTGCCCTTCTTACCAAAATGAACCACACCCTTCATGGGTGTCACTTTCAAATAAACCCAATCACCAACTCGGAATTCAAGAGCCCTTCTCCTCACATCTGCATAGGACTTTTGGCGACTTTGGGCCATCTTCAACCTTTCTCTAATCAACCTAACCTTCTCAAGAGCCTCCATAACTAGGTCTGGTCCTAACAAGGCCACCTCACCAACCTCAAACCACCCACCCGGTGATCTACAACGCCTTCCATAGAGAGCCTCAAAAGGAGCCATACCGATGCTAGAATGATAGCTATTGTTATAGGCAAACTCAATCAATGGAAGATGATCATCCCAACTACCTTTAAGCTCCAATACACAAGCCCTAAGCATATCCTCAAGTGTTTGGATAGTCCTTTCGGCTTGTCCATCCGCTTGCGGGTGAAAGGCCGTAGAAAGCTTGACTTTCTTCGTACCTAGGCCCCTTGGAAAAAGACTTCAAAAGTGGACAGTAAATTGAGTACCACGGTCCGATATGATGGCATACGAGGAATCCCATGCACACCTTACCAAGTCATGAAATATATAACCTGATAATCTTCCGCCCCATATTGTTGTCTTTACCGGTAGAAATAGCCGTTTTGATCTTCCTATCAATCACACCCCAATAGAATCAAAACCTTTTCTGTCCTTGGGTAAACCAAACTACAAAATTCCCATATTAATTTCTTCCACTTCCAAAGTAGGAATCTCTATGTCTTGGGTAGACACCCGGCCTTGATGTTCGGCCTTGACTTGTTGACAACTATGACAACCTGAGACGAATTTGGCAATGTCTTTCTTCATGCCTCTCCACCAATACACATCCCTCAAATCTCTATACATTTTGGTGGAACCGTGGTGGATGGAGTAGGAAGAATTATGAGCCTCCTCAAGAATTTTCTCCCTCAAACCATCAACACAAGGCACACACAACCTACCTTGGTACCTAAGGCCACCATCTCCCCCTTGGGAGAAAACTTCCACCTTGCCCTCTTTCACCAAGGCCTTCAATTCAAACAAGGAAGAATCAAGATCTTGTTTTGCTATCACCTCATCAACCAAGAAAGACCTAGCACCATCAACAACGACCACCCCACCATTACCAACCTCTTCCAACCTAACCCCCAAACCTCTGACAAGATGTTACCTCCCTAGCCAATTTCCCTACTTCCAATATCAACATGAGCTAGGCATACCCATAAGGACACCCTACTCAAAGGCAATCCGCCACCACGTTTAGCTTTACCGGGATGATTAATGGCACCACTCATACATAATCTTTTAAGAAAAATTTCTAGCATCCTTTCTTTGTCTCAAGGTTGAGATCTTTTTGGTGAAGACATATTTGGAGACATCTTATGATCAGTTGACACATTAAACATGTACCCATACCAAATATGGACGCCAAATTCTTTAAAGCAACACCACCGCGGCTAATTCAAGATTCATGCGTTAAGGATAGTTCTTTTTTCATTGCACATTTGAGTTGTCTAGAAGCATAGGCTATCACCTTACCATTTTGCATTAGGACACAACCCAAACCAACTCTAGAAGCATCACAATACACAACAAAACCCTCAAGCCCATCCGGTAGTGACAATATAGGAGCGGACACAAGTTTATCTTTCAAGGTTTGAAAACTCCTTTCGCACTCGTCGGTCCACTCAAACTTAGCCTTCTTTTGTGTCAACTTAGTCATGGGAGAAGCAATAGAAGAAAACCCATTCACAAATCTCCGGTAGTAACCCGCTAAGCCCAGAAGCTCCTAATATCCGACGGGGTCAATGGCCTAGGCCAATTTCTAATCACATCGGTCTTTTTAGGGTCTACCTTAATACCATCCCCCGACACCACATGACCTAGGAAAGCAACCTCCCTCAACCAAAATTCACACTTTTCATACTTGGCATACAACTCCTCCTCTCTTAATCTTTGCAACACAACCCTCAAGTGACCCATATGTTCTTCCTCACTATGCGAATAGATTAAAATATCATCAATGAAAACCACAACAAAGGAATCAAGGTAGGGTTTAAAGACCCTATTCATTAGGTCCATGAAGGTAGCCGGTGCATTGGTCAACCCAAAGGACATGACCACAATTCATAATGTCCATACCTAGTCCGGAAGGCTGTCTTGGGAATGTCACCTCCCTCACCTTCACTTTGATGATACCCGACCGAAGATCAATCTTAGAGAAGTGGCTAGCCCCTTGCAATTGGTCGAACAAGTCATCAATCCTAGGAAGAGGATATTTATTCTTGACGGTGACCCTATTGAGTTGCCGATAATCAATACACATCCTAAAGGACCCATCTTTCTTCTTCACAAACAACACCGGTGCCCCCCATGGTGATTGGCTAGGCCTAATAAAACCCTTCTCCAACAAGTCCCTCAATTGTTCTTTCAACTCCTTTAACTCCGCCGGGGCCATACGGTAAGGGGGAATAGAAATGGGTTGAGTATCGGGGAGGAGGTCTATGCCAAAATCTATTTCCCTTTCTGGAGGAACACCGGGAAGGTCATTAGGAAAGACATCAAGGAATTCATTTACGACCGGAACCGACTCTATAAGAAGGGTTTTGGACTCCATATCCCTAACCCTCACGAGGTGATAGAGACACCCCCTAGAGATCAACTTACGGGCTTTAATGCAAGAGATGAATCTACCCTTGACTACCACATTTTGGCTTTCCAACTCAAGAATGGGTTCACTTGGGAATTGGAACTTGACCCTTCGGGTTCTACAATCAATAGAAGCATAGTATGCATGCAACCAATCCATCCCAAGAACAACATCAAAATCGACCATGTTCAATTCAAAAAGATCACAAGGCAATATTTTATGCAAGATGCAAATAGGACAATTTCTATAGACCTTCCTAGCAACAATATATGCACCAAATAGGAGTAGACACCTTATATGACTCACGCAACGAGTCGGGCTCCTCTTCCTCTTGTATTAGACATGATCTTGCATAGCAAAGAACAACCGTTAGGGAAGAACTTAATTCAACTCTACAGCACGACTTAGAACATAGAGAAGGGAAACATTTCCTAAAACGTCTCATAGCCTCCTACTCAGAGTTGTGGTGCACAACACAACCATGAATCGGACTCTAATCAACGCGGTGTGTTGGACTCCGAGGATCATTCAACCTAGGGCTCTGATACCAAGTTTGTCACGACCCAAGCCTAGGGCCTAGATGTGACCGGCGAATGGGAAACCCGAAGGAACCCCAAACAAGCCTCATAGCGTATCATTACACATCCTTGGTCGCGGAAGCAATTAAATGACCATAAGCGATTAGCATAGTCAAGGGGAAATCGGGACTAAGGGAGCAAGAAGAAAAAAAAGAAATGATACATAAATACCATAGATGAGTCAAGCTCAAGCATAATACACAACTTGTCCAACACCACCTCTAAACATGAGTACTTAGCGGGGGCCAAGACAAACTCCCGGGCTCACCCTCATAGTCAAAACATAACTAAAAAGGAAAAGTTTTATACATAACAAAAGATCATGAGCAACGTCCCCGAAATGGAGGACTCACCAATAACCACTATTAGAAAATCGTACTAGCCCGCGGAGGAGGGATGGTCAACGGTGCTCCGGTCCCTACATGGTGACATCATGTAGGCATAGAGTATGCGTTTAGTACATATGGAATGTAACTAAGTATATGGGATGCAATGCAATGCTACCATTAGATGGATCATAGAAAAATGCGTAATCATACCCAATAGATAGCATATTAATAAAATAATATGTTAATGATGCTTACATAAAAATCATATTTATGCGGACGTGTACATGTGTGGCGAGTGACCATCAATAATAATTTTCAAGGCCTACCACCCCTTGGAGAGGCGAAAGAAGGTATAAACCTCATATGGTTACACGGGCCTACCACCCCCGATTGCTAGGGACCTAAGTACAAACCCCTCGATATGGTTTTACACGGGCCTACCACCCCCCGTGCTAGGGACCAAGGTACATAACCCTCGATATGGTTACACGGGCCTACACCCCCCTTGCTAGGGACCAAGGTACGAACCCCTCAATATGGTTACACGGGCCTACCACCCCCCGAGCTAGGGACCAAGGTACAAACCCCTCGATATGGTTATACGGCCTACTACCCCCCGTACTAGGCTTGGTCGACTCACAACACTTATTTAGGGAAAATCATATACATGTGTCCATTTCATCATCATTTCAGTAATTACATAACCATCCGACTCATAGGACGTACCTTGGACCTTCCCTTTCCTAAAAATTCTATAAATGGGCATTTTATCAAACACATGGTGGCAATTGTTCATGTAAATGAAATCATGTATTTCAAGAATACTAAATCCAACCAATTCCAAAATCCATATAAATCAGCCCACCAACAACATACATATATATATCAACCTTCATAATTGGATCATGGAAGCATGTAAACCATAAACATCACATAAAAATTCCATTTCATGATAATATGCAAAAAGGACCATAATAGGGTGTGTAGTAGTAATTCCGTAATTCAAGAATTCATAAATAATCATAAGGACCCATAAACTTGAAGTAGAAATAGAGGATAAATGATTGGACTTGTGGAAAGGAAGGTTTCCACAATCAAACCCACATACCTCAACTTTGCAGAATCCTTGATGAAGATTGGAATGGAGAATCGAAGCTTGAGATTGAGTCTTGAATCCGGAATTAGAGCTTGAGAAGTTTGAATTTGGTTGAAGATCTTGGTGGAATTTTTGGAGAGGGCTTAGAGAGTGTTTTTGGAGTTTAGAAAATGACTAAATATGGGACATATCCCCTTTTTATAAGAAAAGTCTCCAACCCGCCTAGAAAAAAAGGCTCACTGGAATTGGAATTTCTGCACAGACAGGTTTTACGAAAATGGTCATAACTCCCTCATCCTAACGCGGAATAAGGTGAAACCAAGTGCGTTGGAAAGCTAACTCAAAGAGCTTTAATTTGATAGGTTGCAGCCCTTCCAGTTCCTTGTGTGCTAAGAGATATGCCCCTTTAAAGTTGACCCTCCAAATCGCATTTTTTGCGATTTTCGAATTTTGATACGGTTGCTCTAAAATTCGGGTTAGACCCATTTCCCACTCAATTTGACCCCACAAATAAGAATATGAAGTCGAATTTCCGAAATCATGCACGGATTTTGAGATATATGGAAATTACAATTATAGGTGTTTCCGAAGCACATTTTCGGGCATTTTTGGGGTCGTTTCAAAGAGGTAGGGGCCGAGCTAGAGGCCATGCTCGTGTTGTAGCACCGGTTAGGGGTTGTGCCCGTGAAGCGGCACCAACTAGACACAGAGCTAGAGAGGCTTCTCTTGAGCCACAAGTTGAGGTTGCGAGGACCAGATTCCTCCCGAGTTTGGAGCTCCTTTGTTTCATGAGGCTTTGTTGAGAATGTTAGGTGTGCTGGAGAACTTCTCTCTGGGTGGTACATCAGGTATGCCACAGGGTGCTCAGCCTCAACCCAATGAAACGAAAGAAATACGAAAAGATAAAGCAAGAACAAGATAAAAACCAAAAACTTATTCATTCTATTAACACCCCAAAATCTGGTTGTCTCGTGTACAAGCCACTAATACATAAAGTGCGGAATTAAGAAATAAGTACAAGTCTCAGCCTTTGTTTCTCAAATAGAACAAAACATAAAGAAAAGGAAATAGAGAGCCCGCCATGATAACAAGCAACTACCTCTCAATAGTCCTTTGACAAGCCTCAGAAAGTAGGAGAAGAAGGACAATCACACAGTACCAAGTTTGGAATCTACACAAGTGTAGAAGCAAGGAGGGAGTACCAACAATAAGGTACCGAGCAAGAAACCTGATAAACAAGACATCTAGCTAGAAGTCGAATACTCCTTTCATCCCAGCCGAACCTCCTCAAACTACAACCTGCACAGAAATCAGTTCAACCTAACAGTTCTACCATACACAACTCTCAAGGCTCAATAATTACAATCCAATAGTAACAATCCAACAATCAACACGAATCAAGTAAGTCAATCTCAATGTCAAGTAGCACAATCACAAGTAAGACGAGCATCGATCCTAGTTAGAAAGTAAGCCAAACATAAGCATCAAAATGCATCAAAACATAAGAACCAACTCTCGCCGGAACCATTTCCCATTGATTTATGTCAAATCACTAGCTGAAATCATTTCCCATTAGCTTTATATTAAATCACTAGTTGAAACCATTTTCCATCAACTTTATATCAATTCACTAGCCGAAAATGACCTCGGCATGACAAACACTTACGAGAAATGACCTCGACACCATAAGAAAATGACGTCGGTTTCATAACACTTACCAAAAATGACCTCGGCATCATAGCCATCACATGTATCATCACAATGTTCAACAATCAATGCACACATGCAATATCATACAACACGAAAGAGACAACAATTCATGCAATTCAAGTCCACATTCATGCTATCAAGCATTTCATCAATCAACCAATAGGGGTCACAACAAGGCAATTCACAACATTATGATCATCACATAGCCTTTTCATTTCAATCCCTTTATATTCATCAAGATTTATCAAGTGGAGAATTAACACTTCACCCATTCCCATTACTCCCAACACACAAACAACAAAGGGAATACACGAATTCTACTAGAATACAAAGGTT
>JAGDQO010000949.1:0-276365 GCA_018342035.1 Solanum appendiculatum
CATGAGATGCAAGGACCAAGCTAAACATGACAAGGTATAGGAAGCATAAAGCAAAACCATGGTCAAAGCAAGCTAAGCATCTTTACTTTACTTGAGAAACATTATACCAACACTTTTAGTTCATTGTTTTTTGGGAAGTAGCCTTAACTGACATATAAGACCATGTGAGCTATCAACATAGAATCTGGTGTATAACCCAACACCGATAGGGCCATCCTACTTGCCAAGGTAGGACCCTTTACTTAACATATAGCTTACGTGAATCCACTAGCTAGTGTCTATCATAGACCATCATCCTATGGTGGCACATAGTCTATAGGACATGGGTAATCGCCACTTGTCCACTCTGTGCTAAGCACAATTCCCACGGATTAGACATAGTTCAATTATCATAAGTATACATGGGTGATCGCCTCTTGTCTATGTTAGGGAACATGGGTGATCGCCTCTTGTCCCTTCATTAGAATAGCTCCTTAAGAACATGGGTAATCGCCTCTTGTTCGTTTCAAATTCATAGTGTGAGTATTACGTGAGAAACCCTTTCACAACTAACCATAACATCAACATATCATAAACTTTGATGCTTCAATCTCAAAGCACCCATAATTCATTATTAGCTTCATAAGAAACATACATGATTTCATATACTTCATCTTTACTTAGTTCATTATGCTCATAACTTACAATTCATAGAGCGTACATGGATTCATAGGAATTCATCTTAAATCATGCAATTCAATGCCAACTCATGCTTAGAAGACCATGAACAAGGCAATTTGATCATATTTGAAGGAACCCACATAATAGAGGAAAATCATAGTTTTGATTGATCATGCTTACTTTCATAAAATCATCCTTAGTTCATTCATAATCTCATCATAAAAATTCTAAGCTTAGGAATCATAATTCAACATGAATTCATAGAGATTTCATAATATTCATCACTTCATAATTCAACCCACCAATAAAAGTATAATTTTGAAACTGGGGAAATTGGCATGGGTTCGTGAGAATTCATCAAAATTCATGGAATTCAACTCAATTTATACTCCATAGTTCATAAATCAATCAATTCAATCATCATTACAAGGAACCCATGACATGGAAAAAAACCCCTAATTCAATTGAAGACTTCTAACTTGAAAATTGGAGATTTTAGGGATTCCATGGAGGAAAGGGCTCCATGGATGAACACTGTCATACCATAGGGTCTCAGTTCCTTAAGCAATTTGATGAAGGAAGCTTGATTTCTTGAACCCTAGCTTGCCCTCTTCTTCTTCTTCTTCTATCTTCTAAAGAGAGAATATTACAGAGGAGAATTTGGGGGAATTTGTAAAAGTGGTTGGAAAAGGGTAGATTTTAGGATTGAATAGACTTATATAGTGTTAGGGAATGAGGGAAACCGACTTAAGTTAGTAAATAAGTCATTTAGGTGAAAAGACCAAAAGACCCCTTTAAAATAATTATCGGGCCCCTACCTACGGTCCGTTGGTTAGACCTACGACCCATCCTATCCTTCTATAGGTAGGTTCAGAGACTATCTATTTGGACCCTGCAACAACGGGTCCAATGTACGGCTCGTGGGTCAATCGGCGGGCCGTCCTGGTAGACCGTCGTTAAGGTTCTGAAACTTGACATTTTGAAAACTTGGTCTTGCCATTTACGTTCCCACCTATGGGCCGTAAGTCAACCTACGAACCGTAGGTAGCCTCCGTCGTTACTGGCAGTAACCCAGAAATCAGGAATTTTCCACCCTTCCGAATGCGGAGTATTACATTATCTCCCCTTTGGGAAGATTCGTCCTCGAATGAGAATCAAGGCATCATAAGGAGGGTAAGAAACAAAAGCTAACAACCCAACCTAGAATGCAATCACATAATGCACATGTCCGAGGAGGAAAACATCAACTCTAAGCTAAAGCATGTTCAACACATCATTTCATGAAGATTTATGCAACTCATACTCAATGCACATAATCATAGATAAATCAATCAAGCTAGCTCATTTTCACAACATTAAACTCTTCATGAACATGCATAATCAAGGAATCATGGAAATAACTAAAACACATGAAACCAAAAGAATGAACCATGAGAAACTAGGTACCTCAAGCTAGAGTAGGATCGGAAGGAAAGAGATGAGGATATCGAGACATCATATTGTCCTCGAACTCCCAAGTAGCACCCTCAACTAATTGATTCCTCCAAAGAACCTTCACGGAAGCAACTTCTTTATTTCTTAACTTCCGGAATTGCCGATCTAAAATCTCAACTGGAACTTCTTCATAGGAAAGACTATCCTTTATGCCAAGATCCTCTAATGGCACTATAGATGTCGGATCACCAACACATTTCTTCAACAATGAGACATGGAAAACCGGATGAACCGATGTCAAATCATTAGGTAAGCCAAGTTCATAAGCAACTTTACCAACACGTCTCAAAATTTGATATGGGCCTACATAACGGGGACTAAGCTTCCCTTTCTTCCTGAATCTCATTACACCCTTCATGGGTGAAATTTTCAAGTAAACCCAATCATCAACATCAAATTCTAAATCTCTCCTTCTAACATCGGCATAGGACTTTTGTCGACTTTGAGTCATTTTCAACCTTTATCTAATAAGCTGAACTTTCTCCATAGCCTCATGTACCAACTCAGGGCCTATCAAAGCAACTTCACCAACTTCAAACCAACCTATAGGAGATCTACACCTTCTACCATAAAGAGCCTCAAATGGAGCCATGCCAATGCTAGAATGGTTGTTATTATTATAAGCAAATTCAATCAAAGGCAAATGATCATCCCAATTACCCTTGAAATCAATTACCTAAGCTCTCAACATATCTTCTAACGTTTGGATAGTATGCTCCGCTTGCCCATCAGTTTGAGGATGGAAGGCCGTACTAAGCTTAATGCGAGTACCAAGACCCTTTTGGAAGGACTTCCAAAACTGAGAAGTAATTGGGCACCACGATCGGAGATAATGGATAAAGGCACTCCATGCAACCTAACCATTTCCTTCAAGTACAGCTTAGCATAATCCTTCACCGAATAAGAAAATTTGACAGGAATGAAATGGGCTGATTTCGTCATACGATCCACAATAACCCAAATGGAATCATATTTTCGCCGGGTGCGTAGTAAACCAACAGTAAAGTCCATATTCAAATCTTCCCACTTTCAAGTAGGAATTCTAATATCTTAAGACAAACCTCCCAGCTTTTGAGGCTCAACCTTCACTTGTTGACAATTAGGGCACTTAGCCACAAACTCCGCAATATCCTTCTTCATCCCATTCCACCAATAGATCTCCCGCAAATCACGATACGACTTGGTAGCTCCCGGGTGAATGGAATATCGAGAACTATGGGCTTCCGATAAAATTTGTCCTCTTAAGTCATCAACATTAGGCACACACAAACAGCCTTGATATCTAAGGACACCATCTCCCCCTTGGGAGAAAGCCTTATTGCCCTTCTTTAGAACCGTTTCTTTCAACTCAACTAGTATCGGATCAAGTGCTTGCTTAGCTTTAACATCCACCACAAAGGACGATTCTGACCCATTTTGGACAATCACACCTCCCTCATCGGAGTCAACCAACCGAACACCTAGCCGAGCTAGTCTATGAACATCCCAAACCAATTCTTTCTTACCATCCTCAACATGAGTAACACTACCCATAGATAACCGACTAAGAGCATCCGCCACCACATTAGCCTTACCAAGGTGATAGAGAACACTCATGTCCTAGTCTTTTAACAACTCAAGCCACCTCCTTTGGCGAAGGTTCAGATCTTTTTGTTTAAACACATATTGCAAACTCTTGTGGTCGGTGAAGACATCAACATGCACCCCATACAAATAATGCCCCCATATCTTTAAAGTGAACACAACCGCCACTAATTCTAAGTCATGAGTAGGGTAGTTCCTTTCATGAATCTTGAGTTGCCTTGAAGCATAAGCAATAACTTTTCCATTTTGCATGAGAATGCATCCTAGCCCAATCCTTGAAGCATCACAATAAACCACAAACCCATCGAACCCTTTTGGTAGATGAAATATCGGGGCCGAGGTAAGTCTATCTTTCAACTCTTCTCACACGCTTCGGACCAAGTGAACTTAACCTTCTTTTGAGTCAAAGCCGTTAATGGGGAAGTAATCGAAGAAAACCCTTCAACAAATCTCCTATAATAACCGGCTAAACCTAAGAAACTATGAATATCCGAAGGTGACAGAGGTCTAGGCCAATTCCTAACCACATCCGTCTTCATGGGATCTACCTCAATACCTTTACTGGAGACAATGTGTCCAAGAAAAGCCACGGACCTTAGCCAAAACTCACATTTACTAAACTTCGCAAAAAGTTGTTGATCCTTGAGGACTTGCAACACAATCCTCAAATGATCAGCATGCTCATCCTCACTCCTTGAGTAAATCAAGATATCATCTATGAACACAATCACAAATATATCAAGATATTGTCTAAACACCCTGTTCATCAAATCCATAAACGCGGCCGGAGCATTTGTCAACCCAAACGACATTACTAAGAACTCGTAATGACCATACCTAGTTCGAAGGCCATTTTCGGAATATCATCTTCTTTCACCCTTAATTGGTGATAACCCGTACAAAGGTCGATCTTAGAGAAGTAACTAGCCCCTGAAGTTGATCAAACAAGTCATCTATCCTAGGAAGAGGATACTTATTCTTAAAGGTAACCTTATTCAATTGACGGTAGTCAATGCACATACAGAGTGTACCATCTTTCTTCCTTACAAACAGGACCGGAGCACCCCATGGAGAAACACTTGGTCGAATGAAACCCTTATCCAACAAATCCTTCAATTGTTCTTTTAGTTCCTTAAGTTCTGCCGGAGCCATTCTATATGGAGGAATAGAGATAGGTTGCATATCGGGGAGAAGGTCAATACCAAAGTCTATTTCCCTTTCGGGAGGAATACTAGGAAATTCATCGGGAAACACTTCCGGAAACTCATTAACAACGGCGAGCGAATCAAGAGTAGGGGTTTCGAAATCCACATCCCTCACCCTAACAAGATGGTATATGCAACCCTTAGAAATCATCTTTCTAGCTTTTAGACAAGAAATAAATTGACCTCTAAACATAGAATTTCCCCCCTTCCACTCTAGGATAGGCTCATTTGGGAATTGAAACTTGATCATTCGGGTCCTACAATCAATAGAGGCATAACAAGAGTGCAACCAATCCATCCCAAGAATGACATCAAAATCTAACATATCAAGCTCTACAAGATCGACATGAGTGACTTTATGGGATAAGGAGATGGGACAATTTCTATAGACCCTCTTAGCCATGATAGATTCACCAATCGGAGTAGAGACATGAAAAGGATCTAATAACACATCCGAAACAACATCAAACATCATAGCCACATAAGGCGTCACAAAAGACAAGGTAGCACCGAGATCAAGCAAGGCATAAACATCAAAGTGAAAAACTTTCAACATACCGATAACCACATCGGGAGAACTTTCTTGCTCATGACGAGTTTGAAGTGCATAGAATCGATTTTGCTTCTGATTCCCACTAGAACTCGATGGATGTTGAGGTTGAGTGCGTCGATGGTTATCCCCTTCATTCTTAGCCACCAAAGGACAATCCCTTATCTTGTGATCTATATTGCCACAACCAAAGCATGCATTTGAACAAGCTAGACATTTACCCTCATGCTTTTTCCTACACTTAGCACAAGTAGTCGATGAGAAACCATCACCATTCCCTCCTTGAGGCTTAGGGTTAGGCACCCTATCCTTGTTGGACTTAGGAGGAGCATTGGAGGAACCTTGACCGGAGAAATTTTGTCAAAATCTAGAGCGACCATGTCCATCGGACCTTGAGTGTGAAAAATTACCATCACCGGTCCTAGCCCTCTTTGCCTCTCTAGACCTTTCCTTGAGTTTCTCCTCTTCTATTTGTTGAGCATACACCATGAGACGAGAAATATACATGCCATTGACAAGCATGGAGGTACGGCACTCTTTGACCACCATTTTGGACACTCCCGAAACAAACTTACTCATTCTTGCCCTAGGATCGGCAACCATAGAAGGAGCATATCGAGACAATTGTGTGAACTTCAATGCATACTCTTTCACACTCATGTTTCCTTGATGGAGGTTGATGAACTCAAGCACCCTTGCCTCCCTCATCTCAAGGGAAAAGAACCTATCAAGAAAAGCAACCTTGAATTTCTCCCAATCAAGAGGACCCTCATTAACCGCCCTCTCACTCTTCCATTGGTTGAACCAAACTTGAGCAACACCCTTAAGTTGATAAGCGGCCAACTCCGCATTTTCCTCCGGCATCACACCCATGATCATTAGCACCCTGTACACCTCATCGATGAACTCTTGAAGATCTTCCTCTACCTTAGAACCATGAAATTTCTGAGGGTTCATTCTAGTGAAGTCCCTCACCCTTGATGCCGTCGTACCCACATATGGGTTCACGGGAGCCACAACCTCTCTATTGTCTTGAGCCATCACGGCTTGAGCCAATGCTTGAAAAGCAGCCCTAAACTCCGCATTAGTCACTTGTTCGGCCAAAGGGTTGGCCGGAACTTGAGGAGCTTGAGGAGGAGCTTGTTGATCCGCATTCTCTCCTGTGTTTCATCTAGCATAAGATCTTCGGGTTGCCATATCCTGAAACGCAAAGGATAGGGATTAGGAGAGAGATATAGGGTTAAACTAAATGGCACGACTTAGGCGTAATGAAAGAAGTGAAGTTTCTTAAATATTTTATAGCCTCTCATTCATAAATGTGGCGCACTTCACACTCATGAACAATACTCTACTTGACGCGGCTCATAAGACATCCTAGGATCTTTTCTAAAACCTTGCGCTCTGAATACCAAGTTTGTCATGACCCAAGGTAACCCCCTAGACGTCACATGGTGTACGAGACCCCGAAAGGCCTCATTCAAGCCACTTGACATACATACTTACAAGATCATAGAGATTAAGAGTTTAAAAGACAATGTTATATCAAGTTTTTAAGAGAAACAGCGGAAGTCTACAGCTCATGTCTCAAAGCCAATCTAACACAAGAATGGAAAATAATGTTTGGGACGTAGCCCAATACAATGCCAAAATGAAATAACATGAAAATAAGAAATAACTAGGCTATGTCCTCGAATAGATGAGGACTCACCAAGTCTTCACAATTCTTCTACTAAGCTCTAGCCGCAAGTGGATGGTGAATCGACATGCCCTACATTAACAAGTCAATGTAGGCAAGAGTATGCGTTAGTACAATCAAGTACCAAGTATGATAGCAATGCACAAAACACTTAAAACATGCTAAAACGGGACATTTTCATGAGATGCAAGGACCTACCAAAACATGACAAGGTATAGGAAGCATAAAGCATAAATCATGGTCAAAGCAAGCTAAGCATCTTTACTTTACTTGAGAAACATTATACCAACACTTTTAGTTCATTGTTTTTTGGGAAGTAGCCTTAACTGACATATAAGACCATGTGAGCTGTCAACATGGAATTCGGTGTATAACCCAATACTGATAGGCACATCCTCCTTGCCAAGGTAGGACCCTTTACTTAACATATAGCTTACGTGGATCCACAAGCTAGTGTCTATCATAGACCATCATCCTATGGTGGCACATAGTTTATGGGACATGGGTAATCGCCACTTGTCCACTCGGTGCTAAGCATAATTCCCACAGATTAGACATAGTTCAATTATCATCAGTAGACATGGGTGATCACCTCTTGTCTATGTTAGGGAACATGGGTGATCGCCTCTTGTCCCTTCATTAGAATAGCTCCTTATGAACATGGGTAATCGCCTCTTGTTCGTTTCAAATTCATAGTGTGAGTATTATGTGAGAAACCCTTTCACAATCAACCATAACATCAACATATCATAAACTTTGATGCTTCAATCTCAAATCACCCTTAATTCATTAATAGCTTCATAAGAGACATACATGATTTCATAAACTTCATCTTTACTTAGTTCATCATGCTCATAACTTACAATTCATAAAGCTTACATGGATTCATAAGAATTCATCTTAAATCATGCAATTCAATGCAAACTCATGCTTAGAAGATCATGAACAAGGCAATTTGATCATATTTGAAGGAACCCACATAATAGAGGAAAATCATAGTTTTGATTGATCATGCTATGATACTTATAACAAGCCTCGTACTGAGATACTGATAAAGAACCCTGCTCTAGCTTGTCAAACTCATCTCTGCTCTGATCGTGAAGGCTATACGACACAAACCTCTCAAGGAACACCCCAGTGAACTGCTCCCAACCCATCATAGGAGAACCGGCAGGTCTGCGAGCAAGAACTGATATCCACCACTCCTTCTCCACTCCCACAAACTAGTAGGAAGTGTAAGCCACTCCATGTGCCTCTAAAATACCCAGGTTGAACAACCTGTCCTGGCACTCAGTCAAGAAATTATAGGCCTTCTCCCCCGCTGTACCGTCAAACCTTGGAGGGGCCAATCTCAAAAACCTCTCAAAACTCTTTGCTCAGACACTAACATGGTTGCACTAGCAGAAACTGGCGGGGTGGCAAATCTCGGAGGTGCAATAGAGTGCCCCGGAGAAGAACCAGGAGTCTGAAACCCCATACTAGGCCCCTAAATTGGCGGGGTAGTACCAACTGTAATAGGGGAGTCTGAAGTGCCCGGTAGAATAGCAGGAGTAGGGGCACCATCCAATCTAGCCAATAACCGGACAAGCAACTCCTGGAGTGCTGGGGTACTTTCGGGAACTGAAGGAGGTTGGGCTGGCCTCTACTCCTAAGCCTGCTGCTCAAAATCATCCTCATGCTCATACATAGGCTCAGGTGATGCCTCCCTAGTCCGTCCTCGAGCGGGTGTTTCTCCCCTCGCTCGACCATGACCCCTACCTCCTCTGCGCCTCCTGCCTCACCCATGGACTGGGCTCAGGCAGTAGGTACGGCCTCACCCTCGGCGACTCTGGCTCTAGTCCTCACCATCTATGCAGAAAGAATAGATTAGAGGTATACAACACTTTGATATGAATGAATCGCATAAAAGGAATCAATTAAAGGAATTTATCCTAGTAAGTATCTTGTAGCCTCTCGAAGATAAGTAAGGTCATCTATGTACCGATCCGCAAGACTCTACTAGACACCCTGCTCTTTAACTTATGAGACCGGTGAACCTAGCGCTCTGATACAAATTTGTCATGATCCAAAAACTGAGGTCAGGATGGCACACATCCCAAAACCACCGTGATGTGTAAGCCGAACAATAAAACACATACGAGACTCCCAAAGAGGAAGTCAAGCCACAACTGAAAATAAGAGAATAATTGTAATGACCCTCCAAGTAATTTCTATGTTAATGCCTTCTTTCTATCGTTTAGAGCGTTCTTGTAGCGACCCCAAGTCATTTATGACTTGCTGCACTGACTAATCGGTCGCCTGGTTGTTCGTTTGAGTTTTATGCCTATTTTTCTGTTTTGGAGCTTTTGAACCTTGAAAAGTTGATTTTGGTCACAATTTCAGGTGAACGACTTTAGATGAGAATTCCGACAATTCCATCAGCTCCGGAGCGGCCAAATTAGGCTAGGAGCATGGTTTGCCCAAGTCCCGGGGTTTTCGGTGTGATTTTGGGGCCAGTTAGCTCTTTAGTCTTTGAAATTTGGTTTAAGGTTGTTTTGGTCAACATTCTTGGAAAACGCACTCGGATGGAAATTCCGACAGCGCGGTTAGTTTTGGAATGCCGAGTTACCGAGAGCTTTCGATCTAATTTTGAGACCTCCGGTAGAAGTTGGCTAAAATGGCTCATTGGGTGTGGGACCCACTTTTTATCGAAACGACCTCGTATCGAAATTTCTACTGCGCCACTGAGTCCAAAATGTCGAATTCGAGGGGGTAGCATATTTCATTTGCGTGCATGGGGTCCCGAACGAATTCCGAGCACCCCATCGGAGTTTTGGAATTCTCCAAAACTCAGCTGGTGCAGCTGTCAAAAATGCAGACTCATCTACTCTCCGTGTTCATGGGATAGGCTCCGCATTCGCGGAGGTGTGGGAGAGTCTACTCGACGTTCGCGGAGGTATGTGAGTCTGGGTGCATCCCTGTTCTCCGCATTCGCGGAGGTCATGGTCCCTGAGCTCCGCATTCGCGGAGGCCTGTTTGGTGAGAGGTTTTTGTGCTCCTCATTCGCGGAGGGTTATCTGCGTTCGCAAAAGTCTATTGGGTGAGGTGAGGAGTTGTTCTCCGCGTTCGCTGAGCACTGGCTGGCTCACCTCCACGTTCACGGAGCATTGACCGCGTTCGCGGAGAGGAAGGACCTGGCAGTGTCTATTTAATGAGGTCGAAGCTCCCATTTTGGAGAGCTTCAAACCTTCATAAAAATCTCCTCGGTGGTCGGTTTTTAGCGATTCAAAGTCTCAGGTGTGCAGATTCTCGTTGGCTTCATGGGTTTTAAGTTGGGGTTCGTTGGGTGTTCCTCATTTTCCGTGAAATCGGGGGTAAGTTCTTTGTTGGCCTATTTTGTTTAGTTTTGTGAATTGTTGTTGTGGGCTGTTAGGAGCGGATCCGATCGGGCAATCCATTTTGTGATTCGTGTTTGGGGAAGGATTTGGGACCTTTTAACGGAGTCAATTCCAGAAAATCCAGAGCGGGTCCCACTTTGTCCGATTTGACTCCAAAATTGGTCTATCTCCGAATTTGTTGATTTTAGTGTCTAAAAGACCGTATTGACGTTGTGATTCTATTTTTGATAGCGTGGTAGCAGTCTAAGGGTGTTCAAAAGGGGAAATCTTTGGCTAAGTGAGTTGGAGCGCTCGTGATCGGCTTTTTGGTAGGTTACGACTTCCCTTCCTTCTAGATTGAGCTTGATTGTGTAAATGCTGGTTGATATTTGTGAATTCGGGGTGGCTAGCTAGGTTTCCCTGCTTATCAAATTTCCTATTTTATAGTGGACTGTTGGGTTGTTATGGGCTAGTATCATGTTGTAGGTTTGGTTGTTGACTTGGATTGATGGTATTTACGTTATGGGCTATCTGTTGGGTGGTTATTTGCTGATGCATGAGTGGGTCCGGGTCTTTGGATTCTGTGCTGGATTGATTATTGTGATTTTGGACTTAGGATAGGTTAAGGTAGTGTTGCCTTAGTCCTATGCACCCGTTGACTTGAGTATGTATTCGAAGGCGATTCAGATGGACTAGGTCCTTGTAGACTGATATAGCAGACTTGGGTCTGATAGTGTGAGCCTTGATTTAGGCGTTCTCGTGGCCTTCGATTCATCTGATTCTCTCCACTTTATTTTTTGAGATCGTGGGATGCTGCCGAAGGATGTTGCGTTGAGTCGATTCATGGTTGGATTGTGATAGGTTGGAAGCCTTCATTTGAGATACTTGTGAGCGGCGGCCCGTGATGGTTAGCCTTGCGTTGTGTGGTTCGTAGTGACTTTATCTGGTGTGAGGTGCATAGCTCCAGTTCGAGACTAAGGTTACGCGATTAGCATCCGGTATTTCCAGTGCTAGGCGGACGGGGGTAGGTTATTCGCTCTTATCCGTAGCTGACGTTATACGATTGCAGCCCGTTATTTCCAGTGCGAGTCAGTGGAGCGTAGGCTACTAGTCCCAGCCCGTGATTGACATTACTCTGATGGAATCGGTATTTCCAGTGCTAGACTGTTGAGCGTATACTTATTAGCTCCCGTTCGAGACTGATGACACGCTGTTAGAGTCCGTTATTTCCAGCTCAAAGACCGTAGAGCGGGTGATATTATTCCAGCATAAGGCCGAGGTTACGCGGGTGGGATTCGGTATCGCCGGCTCATGACTAATGATTTGGGTTGCGCCCATGTGTTGATGATTGAGCTGGGCTCTGATATTATTCTAGAACGAGGCCGAGGTTACGTGGGTGGGACTCGATATTGTCGGCTCGTGGCTGATGATTGGGCTAGGCCCAGGTGATGATTTTTGGGTCCGGGACCCTTGGTTGGAAACTTCTGGAGTTGGTGTTCCTCATTTCTATAGTATAGCTCTTCTGTGTACCTGTCGTGCTTATGGGAATCCCTTTAGGTTTTACTTAAACTTGCTCACGAGAGTGCCCAGCGGGTCTTATGGGGGGCCAGTTGGGTTTAGTTAGATATCCTCAGTTTAATTTCCGCTTGTTCTGTTTTGGTTCTATTGACCTCTGTTATTGTTGTTGCTGATTCTATCTTGTCTGCCTGTCTTTACCTTTCTTGCTCAGTCGGCCTATAATGCCTACTGGGTACCTATTGTTTTGGTACTCATGCTACACTCTACGTCTGTATTCATGATGCAGGTCCAAGCACCAGTTATCAGCGTTGAGGTCGGGCCTGGAGCTGTCTTTTCAGTAGACTAGGGTGAGCACATGGCGTTCTGGGATTACCTGTCTCCTTCCATATATATATTTTGGCTTGTCTTTTGTTTTCGAGACAGTTATTTCTGTTGTCCACTTTTGGGACTTGTATTCTGGTTAGTAGTTATGTACATGTGACTTCCAGATTTTGGGAGGTATTGTATATATCATTTTTGTTTGGTTTAGCTTCAGCCTTCTTTTATGTGTTCTTGTTGTATGCTTCCGCTTGGTTTGGACTAGTTTCCACTCTTAGTCCCATTATTGTTAAGTTCCGAGATAGAGTTTGGCTTGCCTGTCGGTGGGTTCTAGGCGTCATTATGACATGAGAAATTGGGTCGTGACAAATTGGTATCACAGCCTGGGTTCGTTGGTCTCACTTGTATAGAACTAACATCTAGTAGAGTCTTCAGGATCGGTGAGGAGACGTCCATGACTTATCTTCAGGAGGATACATGATGTCCTTAGGTTGTTTTCTTACTTTGTATCCTTTCGTGTGTTGCTGTCTAGTTGGTTTGTTGAAATCTCACTTGTTCCATTATGTTACAGGGATGACTCGTACGCATAGAGGAGGTCGACGTGGTGCTGCGGCACCAGATCGAGAGAGAGAGAGGACTCTGGAGTCGGAGCCTCGAGCAGAGTAGATTCCTCCTCAGCCGATTGGGCTGGGACTAGCCCAGCCACCACCAGCATCAGCTATGGCTCCTGATCTTCAGGGCATGCTTTCCCAAATTCTAGCTGCTATTGGGAGTATGCAGCAGCAGCCGGCCCCAGCACCAGTCCTAGAGCCGGTTCAGGCAGAGTAGGACCAGCCTACAGTAGTGGCACCAGAGGTTCTTCAGCCGCCAGCACCAGCAGTGGTTCAGTTGGACCAGTTGGACGGGGTTATGCCTCTGTGAGAGCAGAAGATGCTTGGGGTGTTTCTTAGACTATCACCGCTGAGGTTCTCAAGGGCTGCGGGGGAGGATGCCCACGAGTTCTTTACTACTTGTCGTGAGAGGTTGCAGACCAAGTTTAGTGGAGTCCAGAGAAGCTGACTTCACAGCTTATCAGCTAGACAAACCAGCCAGACACTGGTGGCATTCGTTCATTGGGACCAGGCCAGCCGGAGCACCACCAGTATCGTGGGAGATGTTTTCTGAGGCTTTTCTGGCAAGGTTTATTCCACGGAGCGTCAAGGATCGACTTTGTGATGAGTTCTCGAGGTTGGAGCAGGGCTCCATGACGGTGACTGAGTACGAGACCACATTTCTGGAGTTGTCTCGTCATGCCACCATGATTCTACCTACAGAGGAGGAGCGGGTCCGATGCTTCGTTAGAGGGTTAAGACTGCAGTTGAGGATTGAGTCGCAATCTTTGTTGGCAGTGGGCTTTTCCTTTCTAGAGTTGGTAGGCCATGCCCGTACTATTGAGCATCTTCGTCGTGAGGCCCACGGGGGCAGCGACAAGAGGGCTAGATCAGATGACAGCTTCAGTGGGACCCATCGTAGGTCGAGGGATACTCGAGGTCGGGGTTACCAGGGGTTCCAGCCAGGGTAGTCTAGCTGCCCGTTTCAGGCAGTATTGCATACCTCAGAGGGAGATCAGCCTCGTCAGAGCGGTTATAGTGTCAGTCCGAGTCAGGGCTGAGGCGGGTTTCAGACATGTGCATCAGGTTGGAGTGGCCGACCTCCAGCAGTTAGTAGGTCTTCTCAGGGTTACTTCACCTGTGGGGAGCTGGGTCATTGGGCCAGGGGTGCCCTTCATCTATATCAGATTTACCAGCCCCTCAGGCAGCGAGGCCAGTGTCAGCAGTAGAACCCCCAGGCAGCGAGGCCGGTGTCAGCAATAGAACCCCCAGCTAGAGGAAGGGGTCAGCAGTAGGGTTCTTGAGGAGGCCCTGGGAGGCAGGACTGGTGGCAGAGTAGATGCGCGGGGTAGAGGCATCCAGGGCCACTTTTATGCAGCTCCAGCCAGAGCAGAGGCCAAGGCGTCAGATGACGTGATCACAGGTACAGTTCTCTTATGCCATCAGCCCGCTTCAGCCTTGTTTGATCCAGGTTATACATATTCTTATGTGTTGGATTACTATGTGCCTCGTTTGGGAGTGAGTCATGAGCCCTTATCGGTTCCATTGCGTGTTTCGACCCCAGTAGGGGATTCTTTAGTAGTGGATCGGGTTTGCAGGTCCTGTGTGGTGACCATTCGGGGGCAAGACACTCAGGTTGATCTTATTGTGCTGTGTATGGTAGACTTTGATGTGATTCTGGTATGGATTGGCTATCTCATCACCGGGTTGTCTTGGACTGTTATGCCAAGACCGTGACTTTAGCCATTCCTGGTATCCCATCGGTGGTGTGGCAGGGTTCTTGTAGTCGCACACCGATTGGGGTGATTTCTTGTATTCGGGCCCAGAGGCTGGTGGACAGCGAATGTTTGGCTTACTTGGCTTATGTCAGAGATGTGAGTAGGGAAGGCCCTACAGTTGATTCAGTGCTTGTTGTCTGAGAGTTCGCAAATGTGTTTCCTGCCGACCTTCCTGGCCTACCCCCAGATCGGGACATTGACTTTGGCATAGACTTGGAGCCGGATACTTATCCCATCTCTATCCCACCGTACCGTATAGCACCTGCAGAGCTTAGGGAGCTCAGTGATCAGCTCCAGGATCTCTTGAGTAGAGGGTTCATCAGACCTAGTGTATCACCTTGGGGTGCCCCAGTCTTGTTTGTGAAGAAGAAGGACGGCACCATGCGGATGTGTATCAATTATAGGCAGTTGAATAAGGTGACAGTGAAGAATCGTTATCCTATGCCTCGTATTGATGACCTATTCGACCAGCTTTTGGGTGCTGCCATGTTTTCTAAGATCGACTTGAGATCTGGTTATCATCAGCTGAGGATTAGAGCAGCGGACATCTCTAAGACAGCATTTAGGACACGCTATGGCCATTATGAGTTCCTAGTTATGTCTTTTGGGTTGACTAATGCCCCTGCCGCCTTTATGGATTTGATGACTCGAGTGTTCAGGCAGTACTTGGACTCCTTTCTCATCGTCTTCATCGATGACATCTAGGTATACTCGCGGAGCCATCGTGAGCATGAGCAGCATTTGAGGATAGTGCTCCAGACTTTGAGAGATCATCGGCTTTATGCCAAGTTCTCAAAGTGCAAGTTTTGGCTTGATTTTGTAGTATTCTTGGGGCACGTGGTGTCCAAGGATGGCATTATGATGGATCCGGCGAAGATTGAGGCTATCCGTAGTTGGGCTAGGCCCACTTCTGTGACTGGGATTCGGAGCTTCATCAGATTGGCAGGGTACTACAGACGCTTTGTTGAGGGTTTTTCCACTTTAGCGGCGCCTTTGACTCGGTTGACTCACCAGGATGTTCCCATTGTGTGGTCAGAGGAGTGTGAGAGTAGCTTTATGAGGCTCAAGGAGTTGCTTACCACCGCTCATATATTGACTCTTCCAGTTGAGGGCGAGGGCTTCACGGTCTATTATGACGCATCCGGCGTTGGTTTGGGTTATGTTCTGATGCAGCAAGGCCGGGTTATTACTTATGTGTCGAGGTAGCTTAACTTGCACGAGCGCAACTACCCCACTCATGACTTGGAGTAGGCGGCGGTAGTTTTTGCGCTTAAAATTTTTAGGCATTACCTGTATGGAGTTCATTGTGAGATCTACATTGATCACAGGAACCTTCAGTACATCATGACTCAGAGGGACCTTAATTCGAGGTAGCATCGGTGGATTGAGCTCCTGAAGGACTATGACCTCTCTATTCTATACCATCCGGGCAAGGCAAATGTAATAGCGGATGCCTTGAGTCAGAAGGCAGTGAGTATGGGTAGTCTAGCCTTCCTTTCTATTTCGGAGCGACCCTTGGCTTTGGACATTCAGTCCTTAGCCAACCAGATGATCAGGCTTGACGTGTCAGATTCCAGCAGGGTTTTAGCATATGTTAGAGTTCAGTCATCTCTACTTGATCAGATCTGTAGCCATCAGTTTGAGGATGAGTTTTTGGTAGCACTCAGAGATAGAGTGTTGGCACGTGATGCCAGTCAAGCTTCCTTAGATTCAGATGGGGTTTTGAGGTTTGTTGGACGATTGTGCATTCCCAGAGTTGGTGATTTGATCCAGCGGATCCTTAGCGAGGCCCATGATTCCAGATACTCTATTCATTCGGGCACAGCTAAGATGTATCGTGATTTGAGACAGCATTAATGGTGGAGTGGTATGAACAGGGACATCTCAGACTATGTGTCCCGTTGTTTGTGTTGCTAGCGGTTTGAGGCCCTATAAGGTAGGCGTTGTCGCACTCCAGTCGGTTGGTTTGGGTCTACGGAGCCTAGGCCGCATGGCACAGATTTTTTTCAGGAGTCCTTGGAGCATGTGAGATTGATTCAGGATAGGCTCAAGACAGCTCAGAGTAGACAGTGGAGTTATGCAGACCGCAAGCGTCGACCGTTGAGTTTTGTCGTGGGTGACAGAGTATTCCTCCGAGTATCGGCCATGAAGGGCCTAATGAGATTTGGGAGGCGGGGCAAGCTTAGCCTCAAGTATAACGGGCTTTTTGAGATTTTGAGGGCAGTTCGCGAGGTGGCTTATGAGTTGGCTTTACCTCCAGCATTCTCAGCCGTTCATCCAGTTTTCCATGTTTCGATGCTGCGTCGAAATGTTCCAGATAAGTCTAATGTGCTACAGTATGATGATGTTGAGTTGGATGATCGCTTGACTTATACAGAGGAGCCAGTTACTATTTTGGCCAGAGATGTGAGGTAGTTGAGGTCGAGAGTCATTCCTGTAGTTAAGGTCCGTTGGAGGCATCGTCCAGTAGAGGAGGCTACCTGGGAGATCGAGCGGGAGATGCGAGAGCAGTTCCCCAGCTTATTTGAGCCCTTAGGGAACTTCTTGATCCTTACTTTAGTGGATATTTTAATGACCCTCCAGGTCATTTCTGTGTTAATGAACTCTTTCTATCGTTTAGAGCGTTCCTGTAGCGACCCCAAGTCATTTATGACTTACTGGCACTGATTGTTCGGTCGCCTAGTCGTGCGTTTGGATTTTACGCCTGTTTTTCTATTTTGGAGCATTTGAACCTTGAAAAGTTGATTTCGATCACAACTTCAGGTAAACAACCTCAGATGAGAATTCTGACGGTTTCATCAACTCCGAAGAGGCAAAATTAGTCAAGGAGCATGGTTTGCCCAAGTCCCAGGGTTTCCGGTATGATTTTGGGGACAGTAAGCTCTTTAGTCTTTGAAATTTGGTTTAAGGTTGATTTCGATCAACATTCTTGGAAAACGCACTCGGATGGAAATTTCGACAGCACAGTTAGTTCCGGAATGCCGAGTTTGGTCTAGAACGACCCTTTGAGAATTACCGGGAGCTTCCGATATGATTTTGAGACCTTCAGTAGAAGTTGGCTAAAATGGTTCATTGGGTGTGGGACCCACTTTTTATTGAAACAACCTCGTATGAAAATTTTGACTGCGCCATTGACTCTGAAATGTCGAATTCGAGGGAGTTGCATATTTCGTCTTGCGTGCACAAAGTTTCGAACGAATTTCGAGCACCCCGTCAGAGTTTCTTTTAGAGAGAGAAATATTTGAGAGGAGAGTTTAGGAATGAGTTAGAATGAAAGAAATTAGGCTTAGAAAGTATTTATAGGTCTTAGATTAAGGGTATAACCGACTTAGCTTAATAGGTAAACAATTAGGGAAAATACCAAAAAGCCCTTAATTAAAAATTGTCGGGGCCAATCGACGGACAGGATCTACGGTCCATACATCAATTGACGGACAGTCCTGCTCTTCCGTCAATTGATTTAGAAAGTTCAGTTTGGGCTGAAAATTTGGCTAAGTCTGGAAGGCATCTACGGAACCCATCTACGGCCATCAACTGAACTACGAACCGTCCTGCTATTCCGTAGGTCAAAGTTCAGAAACTTGGAAATCCTGAAAGTTCACAGTGCCATTGACGATCCCCACCTATGGCCTGTCAATCCATCTACGGCCCGTATGTGGCCTCCGTAGGTCACTGTCTTCAGGTGAGTTATGCATTTAAAATTCTCTGAAAGCTTGGGGTATTACAGATTCTTCCGATTCTCTCCCCTCTATTTTCTGAGATCGTGGGATGCTGTCGGAGGATGTTGCGTTGAGCCGATTCATGGTTGGATTGTGTTAGGCTGGAAGCCTTTGTTTGATATGCTTGTGGGCGGCGGTCTGTGATGGTTAGCCTTGCGTTGTGTGGTTCGTAGTGGTTTTATCTGGTTTGAGGTGGATATCTCCAGTTCGAGACTGAGGTTACGCGGTTAGCATTCGATATTTCCAACGCTAGGCTGACAGGGGTAGGCTATTCACTCCGGTCCGTAGCTGACGTTATACGATTGCAGCCCGTTATTTCCAGTGCGAGTCTGTGGAGCGTAGGCTACTAGTCCCAGCCCGTGATTGATGTTAGCCGGATGGAACTGGTATTTCCAGTGCTAAACTGTTGAGCGTATACTGATTAGCTCCCGTCCGAGACTGATGACACGCGGTTAGAGTCCTTTATTTCCAGCTCGAGACCGTAGAGCGGGTGATATTGTTCCAGCATGAGGCCGAGGTTACGCGGGTGGGACTCGGTATTGCCGGTTCGTGATTGATGATTTGGGCTGGGCCCATGTGTTGATGATTGAGCTGGGCTCTGATATTATTCTAGAATGAGGCCGAGGTTACGCGGGTTGGAATCGGTATTGCCGGCTCGTGGCTGATGATTGGGCTGGTCCCAGGTGATGATTTTTGGGTCTGGGACCCTTGGTTGGAGACTTCTAGAGTTGGTGTTCCTCATTTCGGTAGTATAGCTCTTCTGTGTACCGTCGTGCTTATGGGGATCCTTTCGGGTTTTATTTAAACTTGCGCACGAGTGTGTCCAGCGGGTCTTATGGGGGGCCCAGTTGGATTTAGTTAGCTATCCTCAGTTTACTTTCCGCTTGTTATGTTTTCGTTCTATTGGCCTCTGTTATTGTTGTTGCTGATTCTATCTTGTCTGCCTGTCTTTACCTTTCTTGCTCAGTCGGCCTATAATGCCTACTGGGTACCTATTGTTTTGGTACTCATGCTACACTCTACGTCTGTATTCGTGATGCAGGTCCAAGCACCAGTTATCAGCGTTGAGG
Source organism: Solanum appendiculatum (assembly GCA_018342035.1). Taxonomy (NCBI): domain Eukaryota; kingdom Viridiplantae; phylum Streptophyta; class Magnoliopsida; order Solanales; family Solanaceae; genus Solanum; species Solanum appendiculatum. Next base: position 19,539 of record JAGDQO010000949.1, read on the forward strand.
TCGGGCCTGGAGCTGTCTTTTCAGTAGACTAGGGTGAGCACATGGCGTTCTGGGATTACCTGTCTCCTTCCATATATATATTTTGGCTTGTCTTTTGTTTTCGAGACAGTTATTTCTGTTGTCCACTTTTGGGACTTGTATTCTGGTTAGTAGTTCTGTACATGTGACTTCCAGATTTTGGGAGGTATTGTATATATCATTTTTGTTTGGTTTCGCTTCAGCCTTCTTTTATGTGTTCTTGTTGTATGCTTCCTCTTGGTTTGGACTAGTTTCCACTCTTAGTTCCATTATTGTTAAGTTTCGGGATAGAGTTTGGCTTGCCTACCGGTGGGTTGTAGGCGCCATCATGACTTGAGAAATCGGGTCGTGACAATAACAATGAAGAATTTCCCAAAACCTGGTGTCATAAGTGTAAAGAGCATCTAAAACAATCCCTGAATATAAATACATCATAAGTCTCCGAATAATAGTAAAGACTGAAATGAAAGATGGAGTTAATGGCAATCCAGAGCACATGATCTCACCACTACTTTGAAAAGAGCCTGCTCGCCAGATAATCAACCGCCACGAGGAGTACCCTGACTAGAATCTGCATCAAAAGGGATACAGAAGTAGGGGTGAGTACAATTCAGATGTACTCAGTAGGTTTGACCGACTGAGTATAAGAAATTAATCAAACTTATGAAATAAACTAAGAAACGCTTCCACCTGCATACAGAAAAGTCCCACTCCAGCATTGGTGCCGCCAGTTTATATAGAACGGCGTGAGTAAAGTAAACATATAAGTCATAGTAATATCAAAGATCATCAAATAAGACACAGACACAAAGATCAATGCAATACAATGAGATGATACAATGATGTGGTGGTATAGTGGAATCAAGGTTGTCGCACAACCTATCGTATACACCCTGTCGAGCTAAGGCTTCCAGACAAGGATCCATGGGGGACTCGCAGTCCGTATACCAAATCACAATCTCAAAATCTCATCAACTTACCACCTAGCTCGTGGTCAAGAATATAAAAAAATGTCTCATTTTCTTTCTCAAAAAGAATCTCCACATTTCTCAACTTTCCAAGATCAATGATATGATGAATGAGGATGAATGCATCACAACACATATGGCATGGAGGCAATAATCAACTCAACATGTAATGAAAGGTTCAAAGTTCTCAAAACACGACCAAATCATGTTAGACACCCTCATATAAAAATAATGGGAAAGAGTTCATTTGAAATATGTAAGAACCATTTAGAAAAGCATTTCATTTCTCAAAGTATACTAAAATTCCCAACTCAACCCCTCTCTCGAGCATTACAAGTCAAATAGTGTTATAAGCCTCTCTCACAGGCAACTCATGAATCGCATGCTCACAACGCAAATAGAGTAACAAATAAGGCCTCCATACGGGCTAAACTGTACAAATAAGCCCCCACACGGGCATCACAATATACTCAAGCCCCCACACGGGCATCACAATATAATCAACAATCCCAAATCATATTACGATCCCATCCCAAAGCCTATGACATATGAACAATCAATTACCCAATCCCAGTCTCAAAGAAGGATAGCCAAACCTACCTCGAAGGCCGAAAACTTCACCCGAACACTCTATCGGAGCTTTAGCCTCAAATATGAACTCCGAAACGATCCTCAACTATTAAGAATGGAAGAATTCATTAAAAGAAGTTCAACGATACCCATATTGCAAGGTTTAAGAACCGGGGTTAAAATAGTCCAAAAATCACCTTGAAAATGAAAAGGGCAAAATTGGAATTTTAGTTGAAAATCAGGTTCTACACATCAAGAGGAGTTTGTGGTTGAAAAACCCATTACAACTGAGTAGGAAATGAATTCGAAATCATGAAATTACTAGTTTCGAAATTTGGGGGAAAACTCCAAAACCCACATTGAGATCTTGAATATTAAAGAGCTTTGGAAGATAAAATCATTAGGAAATGATTTAGAAATGATAAAGAGACTTACTCCAACGAATTTCCTCAAAAGATTGCTTCAAAATTCGTCTTTCCTAAGCTCCAATTGTGTAACAAAGGTGGAAATGATAAAAAGAAGGAAGAAACCCAAAATATTGGCTATTTTAAGCCAAAAAAGGTTTGTTGACCACGCGTTGAGCGCGGTCAAATTGCACCAACATCAATCAAAAAATGTTTTCTAACCCTTGGAACTCATTCGAAACCCTATAAACATGAACCAATAGTGCAAATTGATCAGAAAACATATTTCGATGCCAATGGAATCGTCGAATTTCCGAAAAAATATTGTTATGACCAAAATACCGCTACATACCTCTTTTAGGCCTAAAACTCAACATTTAGCCTAAATACCCAAAACGAATTATAAGGTCTCGGGGCTCTAACCAACCACCCTACTAAACCAAACTCGACGTTCCGGACACAACAGAACTGACAGAATCACCATCCGACGCTCGGATCTCGAAATATTGACCAAAGTCAACTATCTCCTTAAAAACTCCATCCAAGGTCTCAAAATCACTAAAATACCTCCCGATCGCATCGGGGACTATCCAACCACTCCCGGAACACAAACAAAGCATGAAACCCTTAAGGGGAAAGGCCAAAATGGTCATTTCACACCAAAAGGTAATTTCACATGAATTGGAACATTACACGTAGGTCATGCCTGCAACTCCAAAATCTGCATTTTCCCTCTTTTTCAAGTCTGAGGTGTTACAATAAATAAATAAATATAAAGTCTACAACTCAATAGGCTTTGACTAGATTTTTAAAAAATTAATTTAATTATATAAATTTCACATGTCTTAAATAAGAAAAAAAAAACTAATTCCAATCAATTGTACTAGTAAAATATTTACTCCCTTAAGTAAATAGGAATAAATGTCACATCAAATGACAAAAAAAATCAAATGACTATAAATATCTAGAAAAGGGAAGGTAAATCACGTTTTTCCATAAAAGTTTAAGCCTCTCATAGTACTATAATAAATACTTATGTACTTGTCTTCATATTCTAAAAGGACACTGTATTTAAAGACTTTTATTTTTCCTTTGACCTTTTTCCAAAAAGAAAGTACAAGAACCAAACTTTATAAAATAAATAAATTAAAAGGTACAAGGTCACTTAATATACATAACACCCATTTTCACTTCATAACTTTATTTTTATTCAACTTTTCATCTTATTTTTAGATTAAAAAAATTCAAAAGAAAAAGAACACCACTACCTGAGAACGGTGGAAAAAATTCGACACTTTCCTTCTTCTTTATCCAAAATAGTTGGAAAAAAAATCTGATCACCTTTTTTTCCCCAACACAAAAAATAAACACTTCATCGTCAGAAACATTGAAAAATCGAATGTATGTTCTTAGATCAACAATCAGATTCAAATTTTTCTTCTAACAGGTGAGTTCGAATTAACTATAGTTTTATAAAAAATATATATATTGATCTTCATATAAATATTCTTGACACAAGATTTTTCATAACACACAATCAGTACATAATTTCAAGAAATACTATATAATCATCGAGCAATTAACGATGACTCTGATACCATTGAAAGATCTAAACAACATTCGGTACAAGATTTGAGTACCTTTGATTGTTGCGGCGGAATGAAATTCACGAACTGAATAATTTGCTCCAAATCCAACTTTGAATCTCAAGGAAACAAAGTGCAATGCCACATTCTAAGAATCTTCTTGGATGTTTGATATTAATCTTAAGAAATAAATGGTCTATCATTTTTCTTTTTCTTACTGCTTTTGTTTCTGATATTCTTTTCTTCTCAAGCGTGAAATTTTTTTTAAAAGGAGTGGATGTTACAGTTAAAACAATGTAACCATTCCCACTCTTTTTCAAAATAGTGTTTATCCTCTTTTTTAGAAACTATATTGGGTCGAGTCGGATCCACTTGGGTGACCCATGATCCAAAATAACTTACAAAGAGGAAAAGTTAAGGGTGACACTGATAACGTCCAAATATATTTCTTGAAAAGTAATATAAACGGTCGTATGCAATATATTTACCCAACTATGAGTCGGGGTCGATCCCACAGAGAATATGGAAGAATATTGTCAATAGAAAATATTTAACTCGGTAGTCGTTATTAAAAAAGGGGGATTTAAATTGCGAGAAAAATAAAATAAAAAATAAAAATAAGAATAAATAAATAAAAAGAATAACAATAGCTTGGAACTAATTATTTATTTTTATTTAGATTATTAGAAATAACTAGGAACGTGTTCCCCATGATTTCATATCATAGCAAGAATATGGTACTAGTGATCTATTTCCATTTTAAGCATGTATAGTCGATAAGTTAGGTATCCCTAAGTGATTGGTCCTCCAAATAGGAAATTTCACCCCGCAATTTGATCCGTTTACGTGTGTTACTTTACTAACCCTTACCTTTGACCCAGATTAGCCCTCAGCTTATTTAGTTTGGGCTATTAGATAGCGGACTAAATCAACGCTAAATCTCTACTGTTCAATCTCTTTCTCAATCATTACTTCCTTGATCCGGCAAGTAAGAATGAGGCGGGTTCTAACGTTGCGCACCGTTAAAAAGCATTCTAAATGAAGAGATTGACAAATACATGCATAAAAATCAATCAAGAATCACTTTTTGTACATTAACTTGCTTTAATAAGTCATCAAGGCTTTCACAACCTTAGTTATGAAATTTAGCTACTCATTATTTCAAAAACACAATCAAAATTTATTAAAATAAATATGCTCATGTTAATGATAAAAATTTAAGAACAATAACTAAAATATCTTTCAATAATCACGAATACAAATAAATAATAAAGGAGAAGAAAGAATAAACCAAAATTCTCCGGCCTCCACGGCGACTCTTCCAAAGTTCCTAAGGTATAAAGTTCTAACTTATATAATATTTCTTGAGTTCTTGACTCCCCAAAAATAATTTTTTTATGTCCTATTTATAGATATAGAAACCTCAAATAAAATAATTGAATCAAAACCCAATTAAATCGGGTCTTCCGTGTTTTTTGGAAAAGTTGCCGCCTCAAAAATCTGCTAGCCGCCTCAACAAAAGAATTGATGTCTCAATGGCTGACACGTGGCAGCCATATGCAATTTGAATTGTAATTTCAGCCGCAATTTGTTTATATACATAATTATATTATTTAATTAAATTTAATCTATTAAGTTGTCGGCTTGATTTTCCTTCTAGAATCTTCTATTTTTAATTCGTTTTAGCTCCAAACTTCTTCATCTTCACACCAATTTAATCTTACAAATAAAATATACTATTTAGCACAATCTATAAAATTCATGCTCAAAACAGACAAATACAAATAATAAATGTGAGGCAAATAATGATAAGAATATATATTTTTGGCCTCACATCAACACCCCACACTTAAATTTTTGTTCGTCCTCGAGCAAACATTAAAGCTCATCTCAAAAAAATTGAACTCGGAATACCACCACTTTGATTGATACAAACCATTAGGCCATGTTACAAATCATAATATCAAGTACTCTTCCAATCATTATGCAAAATATAGAATAAAACAACAAACTTCTAACCTCCTAACCTCAAAGACGGACTCTACTCATCAAATTAGGTTTGTTCTCCTACTCCATCAAAGAATGCTAATAAAATCACCTATCTATCATGAAACAAGTGCCCTCACAAGAAGAAATAGTCCACACACTCAATTTAAAGAATCGAATATAAATTAAGGACTAAGCATCAAAGAACAACTCTCTCACTCACAAAAGAATTCACATGTGTGCACAAATAACCATAGGCTTGCCCATTATGTAAATCTCCACTAATTAAGTATGCTTGAATAGAATCAAATAGGACTTTAACGGGTTGTAATGTTGGCTAGGGGACAGGTAGGAAACTATATAATAGTGATTCAAAACTTCCCTAAGCACTTTTGATATATATATATATATATATTTTCATCACCCATTATTTTCATCACTTTTTTTTCAGCCCTCCCTTCAATTATTTTCACAAGTAATTCTCATCATATCAAGAATGCTTCAATAATTTTTTTTTCTTTTTCAAGCAAAATTTTTTTTTTATGTCCCACTCTTTCTAAGAGGGCCTTCTCATCACAAGTAACTATCTTTGGTCACAATTTATGCTACAGTGCTCAAGGAAGCAGGGTGCAAAAATTAAGGATTCAAATAAATTGGATCAAGATAAATATAAGGCTACCAAACGAAAGGCTACAAGCTCAAAGGGGTTACTAGTGATATAATATCTGAAAAGGCTAAAATTTACAAGACAAATCAAAGAAAGCCTATTATCATCTTCTAAACAAAGCAATACTATTTATTTCACTTCAATAACATGCAGGGCAAGTTCTAGACTAAAATGCAAAACATGGAATATATGCAAACAACCTCACCACACATGGCACAAGTCTCAATCAAGATGGATCAATTCTACTTCTAAGATAGACAGGATCATTACAACCTATAAATAAGAATAAGTTATGTACAGAGTCACAACCATGAGCCTAGGTGTCAAAAATCTATTTGAAATTTTATTCTTAGGCATTCAAAGAAAAGTACTCCTCAACTCAGGTTTAAATTGTTAATATTAAACAAGTAAAAATGGTCTTTTCTTTTCTCTCCAAATAAAATAAAAAAATTTACCCGGTTCAAAGGGCGTCCCCTCGGAAAAGAACCGAGGTCATAAAAAAACCAAGGGGTGTATGAGATATGCCACTAAAAACTACAATAAAAGAATAATAGAAAAATATTTTTGTATTTTTATTTTTTTTAATAAAATAACAAATAATAAAGAAAATCTTTTTGTATTTTTATTTTTTTTCAAATTAAAAAAAATCCTATGGCATATTCACCCTTAAGCTCACAACTATCGGAAGAATTTTCACCCCACACTTAAAATCATGCTTTGTCCCCAAAGCAATTTATAGAAAAGAGAAGAAGAAGGGTGAGAAATACTCCCTCGGGCCCTCTATGGCCTAGCTAACAACATGTTTTATCTCCTTTCATCAAGGGTCGCGCGCATCCCACACTTAAGCTCAAAACGTGTTCCTTAGCTTCAAAGTTTGGGTACTCATACTTCCCCTAAATCTGCAAAAATAAAAACAACTAAAGAAAGTAACACTAAAAATTAAAAAAAAAAAGAAGCTACACTACGAATTGGGTTGCCTCCCAATAATCACTTGATTTAACGTCGCAGCACGACACCATTAATTTTACTATTTTTCCTTCCACTTTGAGGATATGAATTGCACCCTCAATTTTGCATCAATTTTTCTATTCCGCTCAAGAGGTGGTGGTACAAAAATAAAGGTCTCATGCAATAGATATCGCATTATGCACTTTTTGGATCCTAAGTGAGGAATGTAATTTTCAGATTTTGGAACAATAAATTCAAGAATATAGACACATTGTTCCTCCTCCATACACTCTTCTATAGGCTCAGATGGCTCGATTAATATCTCATCATCTAAACATAGTGTGGAAAATGATTGGAATGAGGTCCAATGCGTCCTAACTCATGAATTCTACTATTTACACACACTAGAGTTTTTAAAAATAATATTATCTACTTCATTACGTAACTCTAGTGTACTCTTCTCAACAGGGACAACATCAATAAAAGTATGATCAAGTAATTCGTCCTCCAATTTTAGCTCCTCAAGTTGGCTTATAAGCATCTTTTCTTCCTCACACATGTTATTACTAAATTGTTGGATGTTAATGTTATACGCATCAATCTTTGCAAACAGCTTAGCATTTAATTTGTAAATATCTAAGCCAAACCTACTAACCTCATGCATGCGCTTAATTATTGATTTATGGGAGAGTATCAACAAATCTTCCATGTCCCCATACAACTTTTCTTGTTGAGAAAAAATTAACCCATAAGAATCGATAATATCACTATATACTTTTTCAGATGACATCTCAAGAAGAGTAAAAATAATAATAAATAAAAGTAAATTAAAATTAATCCTAAAAAAACAAAAAAGACTACAAGTCAAAATAAACATTAAAGACAATTTCTAAACCACATTCCCCGACAGCGGCGTCATTTTTGATAACGTCCAAATATACTTCTTGAAAAGAAATATAAACGGCCGTATGCAATATATTCACCCAACTATGAGTCGGGGTCGATCCCACAAAGAATATGGAAGAATATCGTCAGTAGAAAATATTTAACTCGGTAGTCGTTATTAAAAAGGGGGGATTTAAATTGCAAGAAAAATAAAATAAAAAATAAAAATAAGAATAAATAAATAAAAAGAATAACAATAGCTTGGAATGTGTTCCCCATGATTTCATACAGGGGCGGATCCATGTTGACGGGTGGGGGTGCCACGACACCCAGCGATCTCGGAAAAAACTTTGTATGTATATGTATATATGTATAAATAATCAATATATATTAACTTTGCCACCCACTAAATAGAATAGTGAATGGTTCAATTGGCAAAGGGGACAATTTGCTACATGAGCAATGCGGGTTTGAACCTCGCTGCAAGCATAAATTTTTGGCAAGCTTTTTCTTTCTTTCTTTTCTTTTCTTTTTTGTCTTTTTTCATTAATGTGTGAGAGGCTTTAGTTTTTTTTTCTTTCCATTCATTCTTATTTATTTACTATTTTTTATTAATTCAAATTGACTCTTTTTCACCGTAATTAATTCTTAATTTTTCTTACTTTCTCTTTCACTAATTATTAATCTCTTGATATGAATGTTGCGTGTTTATTCTTTTATCAAATAATGAGTACTGAATTATGAACGTCATTAAATATTATTAAGAATACATTTAAATAGTAGTTTTAAAAAAATATAAGTTTTAAAAATGATGAATATTATTATTAGAGTTCTTTTAATTGAAAGGTTCTTTCGATCTTCATCGACGTTCTTGCTAAGCAAGATGATTAGGTTGAAACTACAATTTTTATTCTCTCTACTATATATTTGCAACAATAGATAAAGTCAATGAAATATGAATATATTAAGTTAACACTATTAGATGGTTTATACAAGCTCAAATTTTAATGTGAAAAAACTTTTTTTTCCTCAAAGTTTCAACGAATAAGGCCGCTAATTCCTAAAAAGAAATAAAAATTGAATTGTTTAGCTATCTCTAATTTCAGAATATCTAAAAGGAAATATTACTAACATGCATGTTTGATCGATATATTTATAAAAATCGAAAAAGATAAATAACCCGAATTGTAATCCAAAATTAAAACAATCGACCCGTTTATTTTACTTAATCGATGTGGCACCCAGGACCTCCAAATCCTATATCCGCCTCTGATTTCATATCATAGCAAGAATATTGTACTAGTGATCTATTTCCATTTTAAGCATGCATAGTCGATAAGTTAGGTATCCCTTAGTGATTGGTCCTCCAAATAGGGAATTTCACCCCGCAACTTGATCCGTCTACGTGTGTTACTTTACTAACCCTTACCTTTGACCCAGATTAGCCCTCAGCTTATTTAGTTTGAGCTATTAGATAGCGGACTAAATCAACGCTAAATCTTCGTTGTTCAATCTCTTTCTCATTCATTACTTCCTCGATCCGGCAAGTAAGAATGAGACGGGTTCTAACGTTACGCACCGTTAAAAAGCATTCTAAATGAAGAGATTGACAAATACATGCATAAAAATCAATCAAGAATCACTTTTTGTACATTAACTTACTTTGATAAGTCATCATGATTTCCACAATCCTAGTTATGAAATTTAGCTACTCATTATTTCAAAAACACAATCAAAATTTATTAAAATAAATATGTTCATGTTAATGATAAAAATTTAAGAACAATAACTAAAATATCTTTCAATAATCACGAATACAAATAAATAATAAAGGAGAAGAAAGAATAAACCAAAATTCCATGGCGGCTCTTCCAAAGTTCCTAAGATATAAAGTTCTAACATATATAATATTTCTTGGGTTCTTGGCTCCCTAAAATAATTTTTTAATATCCTATTTATAGATATAAAAACCTCAAATAAAATAATTGAATCCAAAACAAATTAAGAAACCAAAACCCAATTAAATTGGGCCTTCTGTGTTTTCTGGAAAAGTTGCCGCCTCAAAAATCTGCTAGCAGCCTCAACAAAAGAATTGATGTCTCAATGGCTGCCACGTGGTAGCCATATGCAATTTCAGCCGCAATTTGTGTATATACATAATTATATTATTTAATTAAATTTAATCCATTAAGCTGACTGCTTGATTTTCCTTTTAGAATCTTCTATTTTTAATTCGTTTTAGCTCCAAACTTCTTTATCTTCACACTAATTTAATCCTACAAATAAAATATACTATTTAGCATAATCTATAAAATTCATGCTCAAAACAAACAAATACAAATAATAAATGTGAGGCAAATAATGATAAGAATATATATTTTTGGCCTCACATTAGACACTTATTGCACTCCTCGACCATCTGACGCACTGATCAAATTTCAGACTCTAAAATTTCTCAATTCATTTTGAATTTAATTTTTTTTATTTAGTATTTTTTTTCTACATCTATAAATAGTCTATAAAATACATTTTGAAGAGAGTTCACATTTTTTGATCGGAGAAGAGCCAGGAGCCACCGCGAAGGCCGAAGTTTATTGGTCTTATCTTTTCTTCTCCTTATTATTTTTATTTCTTTGTATGAATTATCATTTTTCTTTTCATATCTATGTGAATTTAAAATTTTTCATTCTAGAATTGTGGTAATTCATGAATATTGATATTTGATGATTATTTTCTATCTTAGTACAATTTTTTTTTTACGTTTATGATTAATTACTTGATTGCGTAGCTAAAAATTAAATTCTATCTATTATATGATTTACATGCTTGAAAAGATATGATTAGATTTGAGAATGAGTAATAAAAACGTGATCTAACTCTCCAATAGCGGAGCAAGTATTTGCGACTAGGATAGGAATAGACCTAGCCGCAACATTTAATTAGATATCATAAGCGATTTAAGGAAAATAGTTCGAGAACTCAATATGATTATTGAACCAGCTGCAACGTTAGAACATTCATATTATTGGTCATACAAAAATCTGCTCTTTGCTTGATTAACTATTCATTATTTGTAATTTTTTAGTTAGTCCAGAATAATAACTTTAAAGTTTATTGGTTTAATAAATAATTGACAACAGTTTAATTTAGTAAATGATTAATCACAAGTTTCAAGGAATACTATATTCGTGCCTTGAGTAACTATATTACTCGGCGATCACGTACACTTGTGTGTGCATTTGGAAGTAACATGGCACATTTTGCTTTTTAGTCTGTCCAAAAGGAATATTATTTTTCTATAATTTTAAATTTCTTTTTTAGCCTTGATAAAATAATTTATAATCAAATAAATATTTTAATAAAATAGTTTTTAATCACAAAATTTTTTTTAGATGATAAATTTTAGGGATAATTTCAGAAACCTCCCTTCAGGTTTGACTCCATTTCACTCACCTCTCTTATGATTTTTGATATTACACTTATCTCCCTTATTTAACTTTCTTTGGAACAACTATTTTAATTTATTTATTACTAATAAAAAAATTGTGATCGAACTATTTTCCCCCCTTTTAAGATACTACTAGTTTATTTAATTAATTATGTAAATCTCTTGTTAATCAATTTTCACCGTTCGCCATTGTTAATATTTTCAAAGTCAGGGTTGCAAATTTAAACATATATATTAATACTATATGATTATTGTTAGAAAAAAATAGATAATGAAGTCTTAGAATATAAGAAATGCATTAGGGTTCTTTTAATCTGCAAAAATATTTCTTAAAGATAAGTTTTATTCTCTCGTATCACCTATATCTCATCTTTAATTTTGTCGTGTTCTATAAAACTCAATGTTTTTAAATAATCAAACTTGAACTCAATATTTTCAAATAATCAAACTCCAAAATCTTTAATTCTATTACATTAACCAATTCAAACTTCAAATTTCTACAATTTTCTTGGTATAAAGAAATCAATATTTAAGTTTAGTAGCCATAAAATTAAGATTTACAATTCTGTAGTGGACTTCTGATAGAGAAAATAGGTTAGATAAAAGGGTTAAGCAAATAAAATAGGTAGACGACAAAATAATTTGATAGAAATTTTTTTTACAATAAATATAATTTAAAGAATATTAACAGAATTAATAAGATAAAAAGAGTGCATTAAAAGGACAATTTGGTTAAGTCATAAATTTTTATATTAATAATAAATATATTTAAAAAATTATTATAGAGAAAACTAAATAAGAGAAGTAAATATAATATAAAAAACTAGGAAGATGAGCGGAAATAGAGTCAAAGAGGTTTCTAAAATTTAAAGTTGTTCATTTTCAAAACTGAATGTCACTCCACTCCCTTCGTTTCAATATATGTGATACCTTTTGAAATTCGATTTTCAAATAAATGTAACTTTGATCTTAATTTTTTTTCATATATCTTTTAAATATTTTAAATTTTGAATTGTGAATTATTTATAAGTTATAATACTTTTTATGCGGTTTACAAATATAAAATTTTGATTTCAAAAAATTTAAAGATTCTATAGCCAAATTTCAAATTTCTGTATAATATAAATTGGTCCGGGGAGGAGTAAGCAGAAACATAATATTTGGGGGGCGTAACCTAACCTAACCCTAAGATTTGGGGTTGGATAAGGGGAAATTGTAAAGAAATGAGTTGGTGCTGTTGTAATCGTCTTTCTACTTCAAGTTCGTTGGTGACTAGTGATTTATGGAGGCAATTGAATATACCGTGTAGAATATCAAATGTTGTAGGTGTTTTGGACTCTACGGCGTGCTGTTGTGTGTGTATTGAGTATTAATTATTCAATAGTTTGTGTTTACATTGCAGGGTTTGAGGCAGAAGAGAAGTGTTTTTGCTTATTATGGCCTTAAAACCCCACCTTATAAGCTGGTAAATCTTGTTTTTGATACTAATATGTATGTATTTTTTTATACTAATATGTTGGTTGTTGTAGGATGCACTAGAACCATATATGAGCCAAAGGATGGTTGAGATACATTGGGGAGAGCATCATCGAGGTTATGTTGAATCTCTTAACAAACAAATTGAAAAGAATGATATACTTTATGGATGCACCATGGAGGAACTTATCAAACTAACATACAACAATGGAAATCCATTACCTGAATTCACTGATGCTGCCCAGGTAACCAATAATTTTCTCTTTTAGCTTGACCTTCTCATTCGTCTAACAAGGACAATACTTATTCCAGGTATGGAATCATGATTTCTTCTGGGAATCCATGCAACCGGGAGGTGGTGACATGCCTAAATTGGGACTCCTTCACCAGATTGACAAGGATTTTGGTTCATTTACCAACTTTAAGGACAAGTTTATACAAGCAGCTCTCACATTATTTGGCTCTGGATGGATTTGGCTCGTCTGTAAGTTGCTAAATATACCCAATCTTCTATATCTGTTGCTCATTCATTGTAAATCAGAAAGCTTAGTATTTTCGGAACTAGAATTGTTGTGCTTCTCTACTTGTTGTTTCACTCCTCCTTGGATATGTTTTTCTCCAAAAGCAACTTCATTGAGGGACAGCTTGTGGTCAGTTGTATAACTAAACCATTTCATAAGGATAACTTGTGCTTTTTGTTTCTCAAACTCGTACATTCAATTTCCTGTTCCCGTCATTAATTTTAATTTAGTATGTTTGACTAGGGCTGGGCGTTCGGTCGGTTCGGTTTTTCGGTTTTCGGTTTGATGAAAATGTCAATCCAAACCAAACTGAAATAAATTTGGTTCGGTTCGGTTTTCGGTTTATGAGATTACACTGAGTGTTGATGAACAAATTTACTTCCTATTTAACTTCTATCAGCAATTTTTACAATTTTCATACATATATGTGCTAGGAAAATTTTGCTCAGTGTTCTAACTTCTATCAGCAATTCAACATTCAGCAAACTTGCCATTTGCCAATGTCCAAACCCCATATGAAGTGTGGTACCCGTTGTCTGTTGTTGAACTGCCAAACAACCAACCGAAGACAATTCACAGGCAACAAGAGGCATCAAGACATCAACAACACAACAACCAACACATAGAAAGACCAGAGCGAGGATGGAGGCGAAGTCTCAGTCAGACAGTCACTATGTCTACACTTGACAAGTGACGAGAACGGAGGACGGACGGAGGCAATGGACTATCGGACGAGTGTCATGAGATGGGTCGATGAGAGTCATTGTTGTCTCATCGAAATGTGAGTTGTGAGAGTTTAGTATTTAGGGATTTCAATTTCCAGTCATGAGAGTTTCAATTTAGGGATTCAGAATTGGGAATTGGGTAATTCATAAGTGTAGGAACTACGGTGGGTCACTCCCAAATGCCAAATTGGGCCAAATTTTAATGGGCTATTGACATTGTATAGGCTGGGCTGTAAGTGTAGTGTAGTGTTAAAAATTCGGTTTTTCGGTTAAACCGAATTAATTTTATTAAAAACCGAAAACCGAACCGAATAACTGAAATTTTAAAATTAAAAACCGAAACCGACTGATCAAACCAAAACCGAAATTAAAAAAATTTCAGTTCGGTCGGTTTTTTCGGTTTGAACCGAAATATGCCCAGGCCTATGTTTGACAGTTAAAAAATGAGAAAGATCAACCTTAGATTTTGGCCTGAGTCTCCTCTACATAGTGTGTAAAGACCAAGTTCAGAATGAAGTTCTGGACTTCATCTACTGTGTCGACTCAATTCTCGTATAATCATGACAATTTGGTAGATGAAAGGTTTAACAAAATTGTTATTTCTAGTCATCATACATGCTCATTTTTTGCAACCTTTAAATATTCAATATTCCTCTAGATCCCTAAAGTTTTCATCGCATGAACCTCCTGATTCATCTTTTGGGAAGTTTTATAGCCATTGTCAACAACATTTGAACAGTCCATGCATCTCCTTCAAGATTCTTTGGTAACACCTTCAATTTGATTATTTCAGTGAGCAGAGAGGAGAAGCGTCTTGCAATTATTAAAACATCAAATGCTGTCAACCCTCTTGTGTGGAATGATATCGTGAGGATTCTTTTTGCTAATGTTCAGTAATTCGCAACGCTTTGTTAGAAATTACATTTTCTTGGTTACCAGTACTTGCATTTTCATTTGGTATCTCTTTGATTCTGCAGCCCCTGATCGGTTTGGACTTGTGGGAGGTGAGTTCATATGCAGTATTTTGCCCTCGTTTCCCCTTATACCCTTCACTTATTCTCTGAAAGAAATCACAAACCTTTTAGCATTTGCATTCCCGTGCTAATACAATTTATATTGAGAAAAGATATTCATTATTACTTGCTCTTCCAATTTTGCAGCATGCTTATTATCTGGATTACAAGGTAACCCATAGTTCTTCCCTTGTGCTTTCTGCATAGACATTCTTTCTAATGTGTGTCTTTGTTTCCTCTCTTTTCACAGAATGATAAAGCAAACTATGTTAATGTGTTTATGAATCATCTTGTCTCTTGGGATGCGGCATTGGGACGCATGGCTCGAGCACAGGCCTTTGTAAATTTAGGGGAACCCAAAATTCCTGTTGCATGACATGTTCTTTTAATTATCAATTGTTTCTGCAAATCCCTGTGCAAGAAGAGCAGCTATTTCAGTAGAAAAAGCTTGTGCATTTGCTTTGTTCCACTGCAGAATCCCTGTGTTGAATAATAGGTATGCATGTCTGTACTAAAACCTTGTGCATTTGCTGCTTCGTTCATTGTTTTGGAACAAGCCATGCTCAGCTAATTTATATGCACATGTACTTACCGGCATAGTAATGTTTAATGGAAACACATGGTAGATTTCTTTTCTTTCTTTTGTGGATCACAACAAACAGATTACTGCACAACGAAATTTCATTGTTTGTTTTTGCCTAAGTGCTAGCTTCTAGTTTAAAACAGAGGTGTAGGTGACTGATTAGCGAGCAATCTATATATGTATACCGGAGGATGTGGTGCTCCCTATGATCAGGAAAGTCATTTATGTATTGACATGTTATGCAAGGGTTGATGAAAAGACACTTTTATTTCCAAAAGATATGGCTGTTAATGTTTCACTTAAATCTTACAAACTTATCTTTTGTCTTTGAATTTTACCAACTGCTGCATCAACAAATAATATTATATCATCAAGCATGAAGAGATGTTGATTTGCTGTTTAAAACAAATTGTTGTCCTTTCCCTAATACTTGCTATGGTAAAATGTTGGCCAAGTTGAACATGCAGTTTTAATTGTGAGGTGCAATTGCTTCTCTGTTATTACCTTTAAACTTTGATTGCCTCAAGCATATGAACCAACTATTCATAGTAGGAGAGGGAGAGCCAGGCTTGAAATTTTGCACAGAAACAACAAGACCAAGGGTGAAGGTTTGGCCCAAATAAAGTGTATATATTTTTAAAGTCCGGATTGTGTTGAGACTTTCTTAAAGATTCCATTCATTCAAACTTATTCTGATTCATTAATTAAGAGTTCTTGAAAGAAAAAAAAACACTTACGAGCCAAATACGAATGATTAAGATTCGGACATAAAAAAATTAAACATATTAATGATTGATATATAAATGATCTAGAATCAAACTCCATTAACCGCAAATAAATGAGGCTTGAGACCATTTCCAAACCATCTCTATTTTTCCCTCCATTCTCTATATTTGGAGGGTAAAATAGAGAATGTCCTCTCCAACCCATCTTCATATTACTCTCTATCCTCCCTTTATAGAGATGTGAATAGTAGTTTTCTTTTGGAGAGCTACTATTAACCTTTGTATTTCATTTTTTGATTAATTTAATACTATTTCTATTATATCATTAATTAAGTCTTTATTATTTGTAATTATTTTCTAATGTCATTTAACATCTAAAAATATATTATTGACAAGTTACTACTTCCACTCGAATTAATAATTTTGTTATTTTATTCTTTTAAAAAAATTGTCACTCTAAATATGTAATTTAAAATTATTTTAATATTATTTGTATTATATAAGACTATTAATTAAGTCTTTAATATTTTGTAATTATTTTCTAAGTAATATAACGTCTAAAAACATATTATTTATAAGTATACTGTTTCCATCCCAAATTAACAATTTTTTTAATTTAATGTTTTAAAATTTTTTGTCACTTTAAATATGTAATTTAAAATTATAGTTATTTTTCCCCATGAACAATATACAAAATTTACATAATAATTCAAACAATCTACTTTTACGTTATAGTGATAAATTATTAAACTACACTTTTTAATGAGCATGAAAATCGTTGATGCAAAAGTTCAAAATGGAATAGGGAAAGTAAATTATTACACAAAATAATTAGATACAAGATGAAATTGTTAATTTAAACAATTTTTAGCTACACATAAAAAAAATAAGGACAAAAAATTGCCCATTTTGAACTTCGTAATGCATTAATAGAACATTTATAGAAGCAACATAATAGTCTTGAAAGTTGAGTATTTATGTAAAAAAATTTAAAAAAATTACGATGATGCAATATTTATTATGTAATTGTAATTCATCCATGATTTCACTTTTATTTGAATTGTTCATTAATATGTATTATATATAATGTTTATTGCAATTTATGTCATTTAGAAATTTAGAATAAAATATAATTTTATATTAAATGAAGAATTTGAAAAAAATTAGATTTTATATTACATGAACATTATATATATTATAGGATGATTATTTGCGAAAAGAAGAAATGATTTATATTATGAAATAAGAAAATAAAAATGAAATAGAAATAATAATATAATATTATTAAAAAAGAGAAAAATATTGTGTTTTAGAGAGTAAAAAATAGAGAATTGGGTTGGAGTTGGTTATTTGAAAAAATAGAGAATTCTATATTTGGAGTAAAATAGAGAATGCGATTGGAAATGCCCCGAAAAAACTAATATGAACGAAAGAAATGTCGGAAAGAAAAAAAGTGAACATGAAGGGTGTGTTTGGTACGAAGGAAAAAATGTTTTCTTGGAAAACAAGTGGATTTTTGACTTATTTTCTCATGTTTGATTGGTGAGTCGAAATTTTTTTTCCAAAATTTTTTTTTTAGTGTTTGATTTATGAATGAAAAACATTTTAAAGAAAATATCTTTTATTTTTTAGTAGAGAGTAGAAAATATTTTTTAAAAATAATTTTTTTTTTGAGGGAGGTGGCGGGGGAGGGTTGGGGGTAGGATGGGGTAAAAAAATAAAAATTTAAAAATTTGAAAGTATTTTTCAAAAACAAAATTAAAATTTTTTTTTTGAGGGGGCTGGTGGGTGGGTGGGGTCGGGTTGGGGAGTGGGAGCTAGTGGGGGGTTCGGAGGTAGGGATGGGGTGAAAAATAAAAATATTTTTTAAAAACGAACTTTAAATTATTTTTTTGAGGGGGGGAGGGGGGCTGGTAGGGGGCTGGGGGAGGGTCAGAGTGAGGTGGGGTAAAAAAATAAAAATTAGAAATTAAAAAAAAAACTTAAAAACAAACTTTAAATTATTTAATTTTGGGGGTGGGGGAGTGGGGTGAGGGTGGTAGAGAGGCTGATGGTGGATCGAGGTGGGGGTGGGGTGAAAAAATAAAAATTTAAAATTGAAAATATTTTTTAAAAAATAAACTTTTACTTTTTTTTGGGCAGGGGGAGGGGTTTGGGGGCTGGTGGGAGGTTGGGTGGGTTGGGGTGTAAAAAAAGAAAAAAAAAAAAATTTTAAAAACAAACTTTAAAAATTTTCTTTGGGGGAGGGGATAGGGGGCTGGTAGGGAGGCTTGAGTTTAGGGGTGTGGTAAAAAAATAAAAATTTTAAATTGAAAATATTTTTTAAAAATAAACTTTAAATATATTTTTTTCGAGGGGGGTGGAGGCTGGTAGGGGGGCTGGTGGGTGGTCGGTGTAGGGGTGGGGTGGGGTAAGAAAAGAAATTATAATTTGAGGATAGAGGAAAGTTTTGAAAAATGTTTTCCATAATTTTTTAAGGGAAGTCATTTTCCTTAAATTTAAGAAAAATAAATTGATTTGAAAAAATATTTTCCAACACATTTAACCCAATCAAATATGAGAAATTTGATTTTCCTTCATACCAAACACACCCGAAATGAAAAGAGTAATGATTAAAAAAAACAAGATGGAAAGAAAAAGGACACAGACAAAATAAAAGAAAAAGAAAAACTGAAACCATCATTTGGATTCCGGTGAAAGAGGACATCCATTTTCTTTATATACATATATCACTATTTACTAGGCATCTATCTTATTTTCCGGTCTAAATTTATGTAACATAAATAAAATTTATAAACTCAAATAATTTTATATATAGTTTTTAAATATTTTAAATTATTAATTACTGTGATTTACACTTTACTCTACCCAAAACATAAAGTCGTCTTCAAATTAACAAATACAAACACAGCAGATCAAAAAACATATATTATCTTGAGGCACATATTTATTGTTTGTATCCCAAAATCAATGGCAAAACTATATTTAAATAATTTTTCACTATAATTTTTCCTTTGTTGATTATTTACTGAGGTTACAATATGAATTTACTATCCAATAGTAGAAAAATTGCACATGAAAGATCAATATGGTAGAGTTAGAAGTCTACTTTATTAAACTAATAATGGTCTCTATAAACTTAATATTGATGGTTATCCCCTCCTCAACATCATTATAAACTTAATATTGATGATTCCTTCTCTCATTCAAACAAAGTAGGAGGTACAGGCGGAGTCATTCATGACAAGCTTGGGAACCGGAAGATAGGTTATAATAAAAATATTGGAAAATCAATGCTTACTTCTATGGAAATCATCTCCGGGTAGGAGTGGGTGAGGTAAAAAAATAAAATTTTGAAAAGTGAAAATATTTTTTTAAAACAAACTTTTTTTAAAAAAAATTTGGGGGCTGAGGGAAGGGGTGGGGGGCTGAGTGAGGTAAAAAAATAAAATTTTGAAATTAAAATTTTTTTTTTAAAAAACAAACTTTAAAATTGTAGTGGGGGCTGGTTGGGGGTATCGGGGTGGGGGTAGGAGTGGGGTGAGGTAAAAAAATAAAAATTTAAAATTGAAAATATTTTTTAAAAACAAACTTTAAAAAATAATAATTTTGGATTGGGGGGGGGGGGTCGAGGGTAGGGGTGGGGTAAGGTAAAAAAAATCAAAATTTGAAATTGAAAATATTTTTTTAAAAATAAACTTTGATTTTTTTCTTTTCTGGGGGCTGGTGGGGGGGTCGAGAATAGGGATGGGATGGATAGGGTGGGGTGGGGTAAGGAAAAAATTCGTGATTTGAGTGTGAAGGAAAGTTTTGAAAAATATTTTTCTTAATTTTTGAAGGGAAGTCATTTTGCTTAAATTTGAAAAAAACATTTTTCAAAATATGAGAAAATTGGAATGTTTTCCTTCGTACCAAACACACTCGTAGTTTAAATTTAGAGTATAGTTAAATGAATGTTTTTGATAAAAAACGTGATAATTTAACATTGAATTTAAGAAGTTTATGTTTTTAAAATGATATAGATATAGATAGTAGATAGATTGGGGGAAAACATAACTTGTTCAATTAGAAATGTGATAATTGCCCCGTGTGAAAATTGGGATTTTGAAGAGAATAATATTTGTTTGAGAGAAAGCAACTAGTATTGCACAAATATTTGTTGGCCGGCGCCGTAATCTCCTCCATCCAGTCCACAGTTATCATATTTTGACTGTACAGTTGTTCTATTCCCCAAATTGATAGTCTAGGTGATTTAACAACCCCATGAATCATGATCGTCTTTCGAATGCAACTGCTTAGGGTGTGTTTGCTTAATACCTGTGCTTCCATTTTTATTCGATGAACTTTTGGTTATTGGGATCAAAAAAAGTTAGTTGTGATATTCTTGAGAAACTGTAATTTGCTTGTTTTCTTATCAGATGGAATGTGCGGATGCATCCAATTTGAACTTAGAAAATGTAGGACCACGAGTTAATGGTGGGGAAGTGGATGGTTTTAGATGCAGCGTTGATGAGCTAGTCATGAAAGTTGATAAGGTACATTTCTTCAATAAAACTGAGAACCTCTACCTTATCCCTTTTTCTGTGCAGGATACATATTGTAATTCCGGATTCTCATTCAGTATCTTTTACTCTTTAGTTAGTTTCTTGTAGTATCTGAGAGATTGTTGCTCGACTTTCCATTCTCCCTATCTGTCAACAATTATGCGTCCTGTTGAGAAATTATTTGGCCATGGTTGCAGGGAATGTGTTGACTCTGTGTAAAGTTCCCACTTCTCAGCTTATCAGCTCACTAATATGCTGGTCATCCATACTCTAGTATCTACTGATGGGGTATCATACTTATTGACAGAACCATTATCAAGGGCCTGATTTGCCAAAGCATCAACCAATTTATTTCCTTCTCTCATGATGTGTATATGTGATCTGCATAAAGCTATTGATTTCTCTGATTTCTAGAGAGAAGGTTGCATATACCTATCAACTTTGCGATTTAAAGTGGATGTATCCCTCGTTAAAAAAGTTGTGCATATATACCCTCGCCATTTAACAAATGGTGGATATGTACCCTAACCGTTTAACAAATGGTGCTTATTTACCCTTTTTGATAACAAACGAAACTAAAAAACCCTAAAACTGGTCTTTTAATTTCAAAATGTCACATGGCTTTAAAATACTATTTCTCCCATTTTCTTTACCCCTTCAGACTCGATCCAACTAAAAAAACCCAGCTCCTCTCTCATTCAGACCAGACCAAAACCCATTTTATTACTAAGTAGAAGAGGGATTTGGTTTTTTCCATTTAAGTGTGGTCTGGGTTGGGTAAAAGAATAGGTGAGGTGATTTTTTAAAGCCATGCGACATTTTTGGAATTACAAAACCATATTTACTATTTAGGATATATTGATTTAGTTCTGTTAACAAAAAGGGTAAATATGCACCATTTGTTAGACGGCGGGGTATATGTGCACCACCTTTTAACGAGGGGTATATCCGTTCTAAATCGCAAGGTTGAGGAGTATATTTGGCCCTTTTCCCTTTCTTTTAACCATATCGCAATGTTCTATGGTGTTTTCATCCTTTTGCCTGTATCTTTTGTATTAATTTTTAATCAGTCTGTATGATGATGTGATGTAGCTGTTTGCTAGAGTGATATTTGATAACTTCCACTATTGCCATTACTTCAGTGTTTGTTGTGTACCCTATCTCTTCTGCTTGTGCATATACCAAATTACCTTCTGAATTCCTCACGTTAAATCTATGTGCATTTCTTCTTGGATTTCCTCTTGAAGCTCCGTTAGTGTTGCCTATAATCCATCCTGTTGGAGGGAGTTTTTACAACACCTTAGTGACTTTCACTTTAGGCTTGCATCTCTCCAACTTCTGAATCAAAGCAGACCATCTGTTTTGTATAGGCTTGACGTATGGATTCCTGAACTATGTTAATTTTTGTATTGTTTCATAGACCTGGTAAATGCATCTGCCAACTGACCTCTGTTCTCCATGTTTTATAGCATTTCTCCTCTTCCAAAGTTCCCAAATGATTATAGCAGGTACAACTTGAAAAATTGGTTTAAGCTCATTTGTTACATGGGCTTGCCATCATTTCAGTTTGAGTTGCTGTAATTGTACTCCATTTCACATTGATACCTACAAAAGAACAAAAATAGGACCAAGTCCTCTTAGCAGAAATTGATGTGGCAAATAGATATTGTATTGTTTCCTCCTGAGGACTTGTACAACACCAACATCTAAATACTATATTGTATCTCATCCTTCTCAGTACATCATCAAGTGGTAACTTGTATTTCTATCACCCCTATATAAAGAATGAGATTTTGGAAGGAAGCCCTTTGATCCACATATCCCTTTTGTGTCCTGTAACCACCAAGGTTTATCCATTTCTTTCTCTAAGCATGGGGGCTTTATAGTATTTGTGATGTACTGCACTATATACTCTGGTAGAAGTTCTGCCAGCTTTTCAGTATTCTGTCTTCCACTGTTCATCACCTCATAAACTTCTGTATGCTCTCATCAAAGTAGTCATCAGATGTAACATAGTATAGTCCACCCAGACTTGTCCATTTATCAAACCAGAAATGTGCATTCCCCATCTTTGTTTGCCACCAAAACTGATGTTCAATTAACTCCTTGCCTGTAATATCTTCTTCCATGTCTGGGATCCATATTTCCATTGTGCCGCTACTGCATTCACCTTTTTACAATACTTGTTACTTAGTCCTTGTTAAAAAAAATGATGACTTAGTCCTAAAATTCCATTTAAAATTAAGTGTGGCCATTATGCACATTGTCTACTCTTTCCTCCTATATTGTTACTCCAAAAAAACTTTGCAAACATTTTATGCATTTGGTTTATAATACATTCAGGAGGGAGGGTTCACTGCTGATAACATGTGAATAGACATACTCAGGTGGACATGTTTAATCAAGACAACCCTTCCCCAAAAGATAACATTTTCCCCTTCCGACATTGAAGCCTATTCATGATCTACACCAAAATAGCATTATAAGAATCCTTTCTTCTTCTTTTGTACTCCCTCCGTTCCTATTTATATATGTCACCATTTTAGATTTCACGTCCCCTAAGAAACTAGGTAAGTTTACCATTGTACCCTTATTTAGTGTTCTCTTGAAGTCAAGTTTTCAATAAATGAACATATATTAATTTATTTTGATTAAATAAATTTACCAATGAACATGAATTATTCATTTAGTTTTCCTATGTTGGTCAAATTCATACTTTTAAGGCTAATAACTCTCAAGAGACAGCTTCTGCCCAGAATTCTTTGGGAGTATTTTTGGAATGCATCATTGATCTCACCATATCCATCACTGTTCTATTTTTTCTTTCAGCTACGCCATTTTGTTGAGGAGTATATCTAGCAGTCAATTGATGTTTAATGCCAAACTTCTTCAAATAGTCATCACAAACAAGAAACTCAGTGCCCCTATCCGTTCTTAATGTCTTAACAAAATATCCACTTTGCCTTTCTACATAAACTTTAAAGATTTTAAAGATTTCACATGCATCAGATTTATTTTTCAGAAAATATACCCAAGTTTTTCGACTAAAATCATCAATAAAAGTAATAAAGTATTTACTACCTCCATTGGAAGGAACTTCAACCGAACATAAGTATGAGTGGAATAGCGCCAATGGTGCATTAGCCCTCCAAGCTTTGCCTTTTTGAAAAGTTTCTCTATACTTCTTTCCCAAAATGCAAGACTCACACTTTGTATCAGGAAAATCAACAGAAGGCAAACCATCAACTACTTTATTTCTTGCAAGATATTTCAATCTCCCAAAATTCAGATGCCCAAAGCGTAGATGCCACAACCAAGTATCATTAGAGTTCACAGAACTAAAGCAAGGTAAATCTCCACGGTTAAGATAAAGAGGCCACAAACGACTTTGATTCATTTTTACCGTTGCAATTAATCCTAATTTATCATCAATAATTGTGCCAATTCTATACTTAAATTGCAAATCATATCATTTTTCTGTCAGTTGTCCTAAGCTCAACAAATTATGATGAAGATTTGGAACATAATAAACATCAGATACAAAGTGAGAAGAGTTATTTTTTGAAGTAATTGGAATTTTTCCTTTTCCAACAGCAGGCACTTTAGAGTTATTACCAAGTCTTACGGTAGCTCTAAATGATTCATCTAGATCAACAAATAATTCCTTATCCCCAGACATATGATTGCTACAACCAGAATCTATAAACCATTCCTCCCCTTTATTTTCTTCTATTTCTGAGCTAGAAAATAATAAAGTCTCTTGATTATCTCCATAATTTTCAGCCAATTTTGTATGTACTTCTTTATTTTCAGATTTTTTAAACCAACAATCTCTTTGATAGTGTCCAAATTTTCCACAATTATGACACTGAACTTTTGATTTGTCATGTCTCTGAAAATTTTGATTATTTTGTTGTTCATTCCTAAAATTATTATTATTTCTCTGTTGGTAAGAATAATTACCTCTGCCACGGCCTCGAAAATTACCTCTGATTCCTTGTCCTCTACCTCTGAAATTTTGACCTCTTTGATTTGTCTCAGCCAAGTTTGATATCTCTTCTTTTGGATTAGGTTGATTCACCTTTGCTTGCAACACTTCATCAAGTTTTTCTGTCGTTTGTTGATTCAAGGGCATCTCATATGTCATCAATTCCCCTTCTAAATCATCAAGTGTCAAAGTGCTAAGATCTTTGGTGGCCTCAAGAATCGTCTTTTTGGTGTCAAATTTTGTATTCAATGATCGCAATACTTTTTCAACAATTTTAACTTGATCTAAGTTTTCTCCATTAGTTCTCATATCATTGACAATATTAGTAACCCTTGTCAAAGAATCTTTGACAGACTCAGTTGAGTGCATTTGAGTTAACTCGTATTATCTTCTAAGCTCTTGCAATTTGACTCTTCTAACATTTACTGAACCTCGATGTGAATTCACCAGAATTGTCCAAGCCTCCTTTGCCGACTTAGCATGTAAAATTTTATTATATACATGCAATTCAACCTTGCTATCAAGATAAAAACGTGCCTTAACATCCAATTGTCTATTTCTCTCCAATTGTTTTGCAGTTTCACCAGTCAATGTTGTGCCCTCTGGGACTTCCTCATATCCTTTATCAATAATGGGCCATAGTTCAATAACTTTGAAAAAATTCTGTATCTGGAGATACCAACTCTTAAAATTATTTTTTCCATCAAACACAAAAACAGGACAAGTGGCTATATATTGACTACTCATGTTTTTTTTTATATGTTGAATCTCACACAAGATTTATATAAGGATCACACACAAGCTTTTATAAAGATCTCACACAAGCTCTGATACCAATTTGAAGGAAATAAAATTACCCAAGGTAATAATATATGCACAAGTGAAAGACCCAACACAATGATTTTGTAAGAGACTTTATTCAATAACTCAATGACTCTTGTATTTTTGTACATTAAAATATGTAATAAGTCATCCCTATTTATAGGACTAACAACCAAAGTAAACTAGGACTAGGAAACTATAAAACTAATAAATCCTAATTAAACATAAATAAATAAATACCATAAATAACAAATCCTAAACTAGTAAGAATCCTAAACTACTTAGGAATCCTACTCTTGGTTTATTTCCTACACTCTTGCCGTTAATTGATTCACATCATTATATATATACGTATACGTATACACATACTTTTGCAAGGATTTTCCTCTTGCAGTTAATTGATTCGGAATGACATTGTTCTGATTCACAAGCACAAAAAAAGAAGAAGTTTGAAAGTGATTTTGTGATGACCGACGAGGGATTAGAGAGGGAAAAGATAAGGGAAATGGTGAATCAATGTTTGTGAACTCCATAGAATCATGGGGGGTATTTCAGGACGATCTGTAAATGGGGGTGATGATTCAACTTCACGAATGGTATGAAATTAAGTTATTTTGTAGTGGGCGTGGTATTGATTCGTTTGATGTGGAAGCTATTGAAGTTCCAGTGCTCAAAAGAATGACTTTGAGATGTATTGATGTTTGACTATATTCAGTGTTTTTGCATGAGTTTTCCTTCATTGTTGTGTGTTTGTAATAAACAAATTCCCCTTTTTTCGGTTGATTTCATTTTGAATTTAATCTGTTGGTAATTCCAGAATGAAAAAGTAATTGTTTTTCGTCTGTTTGTTGTGGCCGTAAGGGTACTGTAGCTCCTAATTTCCCTCTCCCCTTGGCCCATGATCATTTTAATAACCAATTATTTTCATGTACAGATGTTCTTCTTTTGTCATGTTCTTGTGGTGTATAATACTAATACACCATTTATTAGAAATGCATGTGCCATGTGATACAGGGAAGGACATATTTTCCAGGTTAGCCAAAATTTCTGAAGTCTTATCATCAGAAAGGGTTCTGAAACAGTGGCTTCTGACAATTAATCCTACTTAGTGTCTATATGTTCAAATAAGAGAATGTAAGGAAATTCACTCTTTACTCCTTTAGTCTTAATCCATCCCTGATTGTTTTACATCCTCATGGTATTATGGAAGAGATTACCTACTTTTTTTGGGAAAAATATTAATCGTAATAGTTAGTACTAATCAATTATATTAGGTAGAAATTGAAAGTTTTCTGCATATTTCATATATCTTTAGGTAAAATGGTGGAATTACACACAAAATATTTATCTTGGATTTTTAATGTTCTTGAATTGTACTTAACTGCTATTAAAGTAACTCAAGTAATCAATCTTTTCTATTATTGTGGAAGTTGTATGAGGTAAAGGTATGGGCTTTTGTTTTCAGTTTCTTATGTTATTTTGTATATGAAATATGGATCCTTGTGAAAATAAAACTTTGACTAGATTATAATGGAGGTTGTATTGAATTTTCATGATATCGAATTTTTTCGCTTTTGAAACAATTGAACTTTAGAAATTCAAATTTTCCTCATTTTCATCCTCAAATTTTCATATTCTTCGCCTTTGAATGGTTACAAGAAAATGTAGTTATCAATCTTTTAGCACAATGAAACTTCTGCCAGAGATAAGTTAGAGATATTAGCTTTAGTAACATAAGTTCTTATATTTCACTATGTGAAAAAATCATGGAGCTTTGTAAAAATCATTGTATTAGTTGATTTCAGTTATAATATCATCATTCATGTGGATGCATGTTCTTAATGTTTGCTTCATTGATTCCTATCAGTTTTTCTAGAAGGATAACAAGAATGATTTGATAGTAGAGGATGAAGAAAGCATGAAAAAAGGATGATAATAAAAGATCATGAACGACCTACACTTGGAATGAGAGAGTTTTCGAAGGGCACTGAAGATACAGAAGAGATTATCACATGTTTTGTTGATGCTGAAATGAGGTATCCAATTTATAAGACTGACAATCAATTTTGAAGCTAACAGTTCCATGAAGTAGTTCAAGGACATACCTTGATACACGAAGGGTGGAACGAACATTACTGCAAAAAGGTATACCATGTGCAGCTCTAACAAAGTCCTTTGAACAACGTCATTTTTGTAATTCTATAGGGATAAATTGGTTCTACATCTTTCTGCTTCATAAAGTCACGTGTAGTTGGTTAATACTTAATACTTGTGTCTTTCCAATCAGCCCCAGTCCAATCTTCTCTCTACTATTTTAGATTGTTCTGTGATTGCTGCACTTTTATTTTTGTGCGTTCTTTGATTCCAACTGGCTTACCTTTTTCTTCTATAATCTAAAAAATCATTTGATGAGGTAACTTCTTCGTCCTGATAATATTTTTCTACCGTCTTTCTTTGATTACTGCACTTTATTTGTTGATAATCTCCATTTGGTGGGGTATATGTTAGTTTTTAATTCTGTGATGAGTACTTCAATTATTTTCTTTTTGTAGTTGAAACTCCCAACTGAAGTTGTTGAAACTATAGAGAAATCACAAGAAAAGCTTTTCTTCTTGGCTTGTGATCAACTGTGATGTTTCACGGAGCTCTCCAGGTTATTCACTTACTATTTTTTTCCTTCTCATTATACTGATGAATTTACTGTTCAGGTGAGGTCCACGTTGAATTTTTGTCAGATTGATTTGGTGGGAAATTTTTTTTTCTTTTTGAGTTTTAGGTTCTAAATCTTCCTTGTGCTCGGTAAATCATGTAGTATATCTTCTTATAATATAAAAACCATACACCTCCTTGTGCTCCATTTTACTTCAAACTATTTACTGTCATTGGATGTATCATATACTTTCTTGGATTTGCTACTTAATGCAACATGAAAGAAATATTAATTGGTCTCGGCTATGTGTTAATTCAGTTTGCTATAAACGTATATTCTACCTATATTGATCATGTGCAAGGTCTTGATAGTCAAATGAATAGGTATTTCCAGGGCAGGTGGCTCAAAAGGTAGCTTACATTTTGGACCTTTGAAAGATACCGATATGGATAATATTAGCAACTTGAACCAGAAGTTTACAATCTGCATAGGATATTCTACCTCTTTATTTGAGCTTTCAATACTTTGTCCTTAATATACTAAGGCTGTTGGGATTTGTCCAATTTTTATTTTGGTGAAGTTGATTCTTTTAACAAGAAACATGTATTTTTCTACCATTAGATATCTCTTATTTTGTTTATATATGCATCGGTTCAAGTTTATTTTGTGGAATACTTCATGCAAATATCCTTTAGTTTGCTTTTTGAAAGTTTGAAATTGATAGATTCCAAATTTGTGATTGCATTTGGAGGTATTGACTATTTTTTATATGTAAAAGAGGAAAGGGAGAATACAAAACTGTGTTTCCCCTGCTCTTAAAACTACTCTTTCAACAGAAATAGTAGTTGAAGTTTATTTCTTTGGTTTCATCTGTAATACATACATTATGGTTTCCAAATAAAGTAATGAAATTTAGCTTACGATATCTACTGGCTTTGCTTCTTTTTTTTTAATTGGATGATTCAAGAGTTTGTTGTACTTTGTCTCAAATGATCTTTTCAAAAGCTGATTTGTAAATGTGAATGATCATTCTGAGTAACAGAGTTGCACTTCCTCAGTTGAGGTGAGGAGTATACGATACCTAATATACAAATGCAGTCATTTGTTCTTATGCTTTAGTATGATAAAAGGTACTACGATGGTATTCCCTATAGTGCTTAGCTCAAAGCTTGGATATGTGCCTGCAGTGAATAGCCTATCAACTTGCTCATCTGTAAATATCCTTCAAGAAAGCTCTTCAATTTTTTTAATGACTACGGAATCCACAGCTATTTCAGGGTAATAGCCCGCAAATCACAATTTTGAGGTAACCATATTAAGCAAGTCCCGTGTGACAAGTTCGACCTAGAAAGCATGCTAGGAGTTTCGAACCTGAGACGTCTCATTTGGGAGGGTCCCCCGCTCCTCATTAGGCTCATGGCCTGAAGATTGCAGGTTCAAATTGTGTCCCTGCCTAATCAGTGGAGTTACAACCAGATAAGGAATGGGTACTCTGTTCTTATTTCATTGCACATTATATTGTTTGTCAGCCATCAATTAATAATCTTAATTATATAGAATATATTATAATGTATTTCCTAATTTTTGAAATACTAGCCCATCGCTTCTTATAGCAGAGCCTCTCAAATTATGTCGAAGAGAAGGAAATGAAGTTTTAGAAAACTAAAAGGTGCAAATTCATACTGCACTCTTGCAGGCACTATCAATTATCATACATTTTTTCACCTTAGGCTTTGTGTTATTATTCAGTTATAATATCTGGTTGCATTGAACATAATATCATATTCTAAGAATTTCTTTTGCTCTTTTCAGGAAAGCCTCTGAAGAATTTACCAGGTATTTTTAGAGGATACGATCTTCAACCAATATTTTATCAAAGCATAACAAGTGATGAATTAGATGAAGTCTCTAAGCCGAGCTTAATGTTTACCTTCCTTCCGCAAAAGAGAAAAACTTTGAAGAGTGAGTACTACTATGTGAATACATATGCTTCAAAGGGCAGAACAAAACACTAATGGGAGAAGGCCAAAGTGTCTTTTACTAATGGGAGAATATCACAAATGTTAAATATTGCTTGTGCTGAAAGTAATTTAGGATGTATGTACAGGTGGTTGTGCTTTTTTCAGAATATCTTTTTTGTTGTCATTTGAAGGTCCGAAAATTCAGTGTGTTTGTAGAATGCATACAGTCTAAAGATCGTCTCTTTGGTGTCATTGAAGTAATAGCTACTTTCTGCAACTTATTCGTATGAATTTCAGTTGTACATTCAGCTAAATGCAGTGCAATGGTTTGCACTTACAAAAATTACTTGAGCTAAATTGTTATCCTGCCCAAATTGTTGAGCCTTCAAATCCTAATGATTTGTTTTAATTCTCCTTTCCCTTTCCTTTTATGCATTGTTTTATCTGCTCTTCTTATAAATATTTTTTTTCATAGGAAAGTATTAACTCCTCAGATGGCTCTTGCTTCTCGCGGCTCTGATGATAATAATTTCAGTGCATTTACCTTGTAAATTTTGTCACTGATTATTTCTACCTAGGAGCAACTGTAAAATTGGAAATTTTTTAAATGTTGAGCTCTTCTTTTTGATGAGTTTGTTTTTGCAAAAAATCACCAAACAAAGTGATGTAGGCTTGGTAGCTAAACATTAATTAAGTATCGATCGATATCAAACATCTAATTATAAATTTTTATTAAATGTTTAATTTGGTTGTAGCCATTTTTCACTGTTCTTTGTGATTTTTACAAGTTTATTTGCATTCTTATTCTCTTCACTTTCAATGTTGACTTCAAATTGTTGTGGAGTATTTAATCTGCCTTGGGCTTCTTGACTAATTCTTGGCAAATTTATCTAAAAATAATTTTGAAGGGAGAAAAATAGAAAGAAAAGAAGGCTTAAAATTGATATATTTATTGTCACGTTATGTGCTTTCAGTATGAAAGCCATAAATACAAGTCATTTACAGATACATTCAAATTATGTAATAATTAATTTCATTATCTTATTCCTTTTTAATTTAATTTGAAATGTTCCTTCAACTACAAATATGTCTATGAACAGTACATGAATCCTTTATTAGTGTTGGTATGTTTAAATACTTGATGGTTATTGCAGAAATTCTTTGGGATGACTTTTATCTTCTTAGCCTTGTGTTGCAAGAACTAACTTGGACTATGTCATCAGCGGGTTCTTAATTGCTTATTGTTGTTGGACATTGAATTTACATTATTGTATCAGTTATTTCAGATTCTTGAAATGTAAAATTTATATTACATTTTATATATGAACGTAGAACGAGACTCACTTGGACTCAAATATTGTATTAGACAAATACTGGTTATAGAGTTGGATTTAAGAGCTGATAGTGCGACTTAATTCTGGATATTATTCCTATTGTTTCACATGTTTGTTTATTCACTAAAACTTTTATATCGAAGTAGGACAATGTTTTAAAAAAACGCAAGTCATTGTAGATCTTTCGCGTGTATGATCACCGTATTGGGCCCGTGCTAAGCACGGGCCTTAGCTTGTCTAGTATATAATATGCGTGTATGTGTACATCCAACTCACAAAAATCTACCAACGCACGGGTCACGTCTTCCTAGTGTGTGTGTATATATATATATATATGTGTTTGATAAAAATAAAATGGAACTACATATATAAATTATAATAATAGAAATAAATATTAGAAAAAAAATGTAGTCATATTTTTTTGAAAAAGAAAATCAACACAAAATAATCTTAAATAAATAAGTAAAACATCTCTATGTTCTATAATGTGTTTGTCTCTGTGTGCTCTTCTCTAAAATAGATAAAGAAAATGATACATTTAAATGATTTAAAACAACTTTATAAAGACATCATCGTCCGATTTCAACGACAGATATTTATGAAGTTGCTTTGCACTTTAATCAAATAAAAGTTTTTACAATATATTTTATCAATTCTTGATGAACAAGCCGCAAGAACAAAAATTAAAAATTTAAGAAAAATAATTTGGATAACTAATAAAGTTGAAGAGTGAGAGAGACTTCAATTTTTTTTTGAAGAAAAAAATGTGGAACACAATTTTTTTCCGAAAATAAAAGTGTCTTTCAAAGAGTCTGAATGAGAATAAGACTCTGTCACAGATCTGATTCATTCAGACCCATTAATAGATTTTAATTAAAAAAACAAACGCACTTAATTGCCTAATGTCTGAATTCAAACCTCCATTAAGTGCAAACAAATGAGGCCTTAATAGTATTAAAACTTTTAAAACTTTGTTAGAGATGTTAATAATTGAGATATATTCAGACACATTAAGTAGTTGTGCAAGGAACTGATTGAGATCTAAATAATTAAGGTTAAGACCTAAAAAGCAAACACACTTAAGACTGAGATTTGAATAAATAAAATTCAGGCTTTCATTAACAAACAAATGAGGTCTAGTCATCAATTGTTGAAAAATTGCTCAAGGAATC
Organism: Solanum appendiculatum; assembly: GCA_018342035.1. Classification (NCBI taxonomy): domain Eukaryota; kingdom Viridiplantae; phylum Streptophyta; class Magnoliopsida; order Solanales; family Solanaceae; genus Solanum; species Solanum appendiculatum. The sequence continues at coordinate 52,533 of JAGDQO010000949.1, forward strand.
AAATACAAACTTGGTTGTGCAAATGAGGTAGCCTAATATTTAATATAGCCTCTGTAGTCTTACCAAAAGAATTTCAAGGAAATCTTTCATTACCCTACTTGTTGCTCAGAGACATGGGGGGACTTAATAAAGGAAGGTAAATTCACATTCTGTATTCAGTTATTATTTCGAGATGCTTATTTTGTTTGGTAGTAATGGAGTGAATTCAAATTATTTAAAACCTGCGGTCCTTTGACTTTCTCCATCTTCTATTCAGCTGTCTCCAGGTTTATATGATCTGCAAGAAAATTTTGGCCCCAACTCACTTTTTTTTTTGTTTTGTTGAGAAAAGGGTAACTTTATATTCACACAAAAAAATTCATCATCCAAAAAATGATGAATTGGAAACTTACATCCCACATTCGATGGGTATTCGTTACAAGTTTCCTATAAAATCAACTAAATCTACTATCTCCCCTATCAGATTCTGATTTCACCAAAAAAACAAAAGGCTTGTACAATCCATTCTAATCTTCTGTAGATTAGTCTTTTGTCCAACGTGAATTCCTTTCTTTCCAAAGAGTCCAGCATATGCATGCTGGGATAGTTCTCCTCCAGTGTTCGTTTCTTCCTCTGTTACCAATACTTTTTCAAATGTTTAGGAGTTCCTTTGTTGTACTGGTCATCACCCACTTGACTCCTAACAAACAAAAAAACATGTTCCATAGGCTCATAGCTGCCTTACAATGAAGGAATAGATGATCATTAACTTTTGCTTCCTGCTCACACATGACATATCTTGAGCAAAATTGCCAGCCCCTTTTCTGTAAAGCCTCATGAGTTAGGCAGGCCTTCCTGCATACCAACCAGGTAAAACAAGCTACCTTTGGAGAGCATTTGGTCTTCCAAACTAGCTTCCAGGGTCATCTTTCTTGCTCTATCTGCCGTGTGTTGAGCTCCCAATAGCTTGATTTCACTGTGAACACCCCCTTACTGTGTAGTTTCCATCTAGGTCTTTCCTGTCTCATAGATAGAGCTGGATGTGAATTTAGAACTTCTAGTAGGTTGGCAACTTCTCCTATTTCCCCGTCATTCATTGCTCTTCTAATACCTTGGCACTCCTCTGCAAACTTAAGGTATAAAGATACGGGAAGGCATGTCTAAGACTGTCTTCTCCAATCCACACCTCATTCCAGAAGTCTGTTTTTAATCCATTACCAACAGTGATTGAGATATTGTTGTTGAAATGGGGCCATAGACTTAATGGTTTTCAAGACACTACACCCTATGGTGCCCACAACCTCCTCAATTGTCCATTGAGTGAGTAAACCATACTTTCCTGCTATAAATCTTCTCCAGATGTTCCTTCTTCTGAGAAAAACCTCCAGAGCCATTTTTGTAAAAGAGAAACATTTTGTTTGCTGAGAATCTTCAAGCTAAGGCCCCCCTGCTGAGAAGTGAGTGCTCAAACCATACTCACATTCTTGCTCTCGAGTTACTTGTTTCTACACTTCCAGATGCTAGAAATGAGTGCTCAAGTAGAAAAAAAACCTTTTTAGTTCTTTCCTCCCACCATCTTTGTCTATTGTTAGGGGTGATGTGTGCTTGTATTATGCATAGTAAGGATGTGCAAGGTACAAATTCTCCATCAATTAGTCAAGAGCCAGGTGGTTTAGGAAGTTTGGGGTTACTTACAACGTCATCATTTTCCAAGCCAGAATATTTTAGCATGGCAAGGAACTATATAGTTTTGGAAACAGGTCAAGTTTTCTTTTACATTTCTTAAGCCACTTGGTTTTGAAATGTGTTAAGCCAATAATATCCTAATTGGTTTTCATCTTTAGCAATTTTTGTGTGTTGCGAATAGACCTCATGAGGAAGGACTGTCAACAGTTTTGTAGATATGCAGTCTAATGAACTTTGTGATGTACTCATCATGTGTTGCAGTTGTTCATCTATTTTTGTAGGTGATGATATTTGATATGCACTCTGTCTTTTCAATCTTTTGTAGATGTCTTGGTTGGACTTTGAAGTACATCCTTGTTGAAAGATGAAACAAAATTCCCTGATAGCTGATCTCTTCAATATACAGAATTTGAGATATACTTGTGAACAATAAGTTGGATATGGACGTCATAGCATTAAAAAAGGTTTAATTTTTCCTTGTTCTTAGTTAGTTGGAGCAAGTGATAGGATGATAGAAATTATTGTCATGTATGATAGCACCACAATATAGTCACAGATCCATATTATTCCACAGATAGTAGACTTTCTAATTTTCCAATATTTGGACTGTGGTTTGAATGAAAAAGAAAAGACTATATGCTGAGTTCTGAATTAACCTTTAAACCCGAGGTGTTAATGCACTTTTTAAGATCTGCTTTTTGGGAATGTGCATTCAGTTCTTAATATCGGTTTATATTGTTGATGCACATAAGTGGTACTTAAATAGGAGTTATAGCCCATGAAATCTCTGTCATGTTCTTAGTCAAAACACATTACAAACATATGTTTAAGTCCAATATTTGGTTAACATTGACTTTCATGAATTTCAAATTCATACTTGTTGAAAACCATGTCTGCTGAAAGTCATAGTTATGCAACCAAACACCTCAAAGAATGCTTCTTCAGGGAAACACAAAGATAAGGATAAACATGTTCCTGGCTTTAAGAAGCTACAATAGGAAGCATCACGCAGAGAGGCTGCTGCAGCTAAGAGGATGCAGGAGCTTATGCGCTAGTTTGGCACAATATTGCGCCAGACAATTCTTAATATTTGCAGTTCCAATTTTGTCGATAATTTTTGAATTCTTGATTGACCTCATAGTAATAGTATATTCTATTTTTGATGTGCGTGCCAGATCACTCAGCACAAATGGGCTTGGCCTTTTATGCAGCCAGTTGATGTTGAAGGACTTGGGTTGCATGACTATTATGAGGTAAAACATTTTGGTTCTTTTTCTTTTTTTCTGAAATTTAAAAAGCCTTTTTGATTCTTTTCTACTATATGATTTTCTTATTTTTGTGATACTTTTATATGTCTGCTATCTGCTAGGCAATGTTTTGAAATTTAATGCGGGGGATTGGGGGAATTTCTTTCGGAGGTCTCAGATATGGTTCTGACTTATCCCACCTGTTTTCTTAGTCTGGACATATCTCTATGAATTTCTGGATCCATTTCTAGCAAAAACGATGTTTCTGTTCAAGACTCATTTATGCAGTTGAACTGATTTCTGTCTATCAGATTATTGACAGACCCATGGACTTTAGTACAATAAAGAACCAAATGGAGGTCACGGATGGCACCGAGTATAAGCATGTCAGAGAGATTAGTGCTGATGTTAGGCTGGTGTTCAAGAATGCAATGAAGTACAATGATGACAAGAGTGATGTTCATCTGATGGCGAAAACATTACTGGAAAAATTTGAGGAGAAATGGTTACAACTTTTGCCAAAAGTTAATGAGGAGGTAACTATTACTTTGGACTATTCTGTTCTTTGATATGGTTTCCGTAATTTCTTAATATAATGATGCTTGTGTTTCAATACTCCATATTTTTATCTGTAAATATTGCATGATCATCTCTTAAATCTTTCCTTTTATTCCAGGAAAAAAGACGAGAAGAGGAGGAAGCCGAAGCCCAACTGAATATGCAGCTTGCTCAGGAGTCTGCTCATGCCAAAATAGCCAGGGATCTGTGTAACAAGGTAAAAGCCAACCTACTCTTGAAGCTTAGCTTTTCTCAAAATGATGGCTCAGTAATTCCCTCAAACAAGCTTTGATAATTCATAATGATATCCTCTGCCTCTCATTTGGAGCTTGATCTGGCCTATGGTAAGTCTGAAATATGTAATTATTCGCAGCTTTATGAAGTTGATACACACGTGGAGGAACTCAGAGAGATGGTGGTCAGAAGATGTAATTATAGATATTCAAATCTATAATTCCTACCTTTTATCTGCTCTATTTGTTCTCTTTTTTACGATTGCTGCCTCCTGGCTTCTCTTTCCCAGGGTTTGAGGTTTTGTCTGGTATGACAACTTCAAAAATTATGTCATGAAAATCTGGCAACCCAAAAAGAGAATCTGGTCAAATGTTTCTTGCATATGATTTCGAATTTTTATGTCATGATATGATTAGGTGGCTTTTCTATTTAATATAAAAAACTGATTAAGTATATCTTTATATTTTAAACCTTGTTGACATATACCAACTCATGTTGGCCCATATATTCCAAACTAGATTATCTATGCTCGTCTTACGCATGGACCCAACAATCTGGATTCAGTCAAAGTGTGTTGTCTTCTGTATATGAGTTGTTCTTGCTATAATTTGCCTTTTTTCAATGACATTATGGGCGGGGAGGGAGAAAGGAGAAGGGGTTGTGACACTACTAAGTACTACTCCCTCCGTTCCAATTTATATAACTCACTTTCCTTTTTAGTCAGTTCCATAAAGAATGACACATTTCTATATTTAGTAACAATTTAACTTTTAAGTGCCCATTTTACTCTTAATGAAATGATTTATAGCCACACAAACATCTATAACTTATTTTAGACCGCAAGTTTTGAAAATCTTTCTCTTTTTCTTAAATTCAGTGCCAAGTCAAACTAAGTCATATAAATTGGGACCGAGGGAGTAATAGTTAAGATGATTTTAATAAGTTTGGTATTTCAGTTTGTTGCTCGATCAATATTAAACTTCTTTCAACCTTGCATATTATTGGCAAGGTTCATTCTCATTTATTCTCACTATATTATGGTATTTTGGAAAGTTGTTTTTCCCCTTTAGTTTTATATTGTTTACTTGAGCGTTGCTATAAGCTACAGACATTATTTGTTATTTGGAAGTTCTTCTTGTGTAATATCTTTCTCCATAAATGACTTCAACTTTTATTCAATTATAGTCACCAATTCTTGCACAAGGTAGGAGTAAGGTTTGCGTACGCACCACCCTCCCTAGACCAACTTATGGGATTACACTGGATATTTTATTGTTTGTATAGTTACCAAATGTAATTTTCAATTTTCTTGCGGCAACTTCCCTTATGAATTAGATATATTTTTCACGGATAATAGCCTATAGACAAACAACCATCAACAATCGTTACATTTATACTGGTTAATTATTGAGAAACTTTGTTTGAGAAGTATTTTAATTGAAATAAAAGTTCACTCACTAATATTCATCTTTTAGTTTCAAATGAAATTCATGTCCAAACACAATTACTTTAACTTCCAAATATTTTATTTTCAATTTCATACCTTTTTTTTGTTTCAAACTCAATCAAATATTGTCCAAATACTTATAACAAATTGCAATATTTTTTGTGTTATAATTAGAAAACAAAGTTATTACACAAGTAGACATAAAATTAATTAAGAGTATCAAAATAGTAATATGGCAGCAAAACAATGTTAGGTAAATAAATAATGCTATCATTAACTTAAGTCCTTCAATATTTTTAGTAGGAAAAGAGACAGAATATGGTCTAGCCAAATGGACTCTAGCTACAATTAGTTAGGATGAAAAAACTGACTATGAGTTGTCAGTTGAAAAGACAATGTGGTGGTGATTAATGATGTAAGCGAAGGGGTAAGTCTGTCAAGTCATCTGAATATTTGTATCACAACTACAGTAAAAAATTTTTTAGGCCAGTAACATTACTCCATTTTAGTGCATTTATAGAGATATCCTCCGGGTCCACAAAAATTAACAGAAACACCAGATTACCCTCTGGTCCGTAAGCTGGCAAGACAACCGAGGGGCACTTCAAGCCTCTTCTATATATTAATAAATTAATATTGTGAGAAATATAGGAGAAGAAATATTATTGAATTGTTGTGTCTATATTATTACATAGAGATACTATTTATAGAAACTACAATACAATCCTTTACCAAGTAGGATACTATTTACTATTCCTATTTCTATTACTATTCCTATTCCTATTCTAAATAGGATTGTATAAACCTATTCCTATTCTAACACTCCCCCTCAAGCTAGTGCATACAAGTCATGTACCTAAGGTACAAATGTAATTAATACGAGGACCGATGAGGGGATTGGTGAGATATCTGCAAGTTTATCAGTCGACTTCAATCTCAATGTGTTTGTCTTCACATGAAATACTGGATTTGATGCATAATGCCAATCAATTTCAATGTGGTTGGTCTTCTCATGAAATACTGAATTTGAAGCATAATGTTGATAAAACATACAGTGATGTGGAGGATAAAATTACAGTGTTGAACTTCCCAAACCAAGCTTGAGAAGATTGTTCCAAACTATAGAGTGACTTACACAATTGACACACAAGACTACCAGACTCCCCCTGAGCAACAAAACCAAGTGGTTGCTCCATATAAACTTTTTCCTCGAGATCATCATGGAAAACAACATTCTTAATGTCCAACTGATTAAAAGACCAATGGAGAACGACAACCATAGATAGAAAAAGGCGGGACATATGCTATTTTAACCACGGGAGAGAAAATATCACTATAATCCAGCCCAAATATCTGAGTATACCTTATTTTTTTTTGGCAAAAGTAAATCTGAAATAGAAAGCTAGTGCTCGAAATATGATATTTTATATATGGATCATCTTGGAATCAATAGATGAGTCAATATTAAACAAAAAAAGTCACTGAAAAACTGGCCGAAACATACTCATACGTCAGAGTATTAGATTTGATGGATGAAAGTGATCATAATCTAAGAAATAAATTATATGGGTAGGTTTTGGAATGATGGCATGACCCAACTGAAAAATAGAAATTATATAGGAAAGGTCGGATTGACGACACGACCCTATTGAAAAAGAGAAATAAAGTGAGTAGGGTCGGAATGATGGCACGACCCTACGCAAATCAGATTTGAGGAGTCACCGGAAAGACGAATGGAACTACGCAAATCAAATATGATGAGTCATCAAAAAGACACGGTGCTATGCAACTCAATATGAAAAAAAGTCACTGGAAAGATGGCACAGTGCTATACAAATAACATATGAGAATGTAGTCACCAGAATGATGGCACGGTGCTACACAAATTAGATATGAGAAAGTAGTAACCGGAATGATGGCACAGTGTTACACAAATTAAATATGAAAAAGTAGTCAACAGAATGATAGCACGATGCTACACAAACACTGACAGATATGAGGTTGACACAAAACAACCGTAGAAAGTCACCGAAAATTGAAGCACGATGACTTGTCTAACTGAGTTTTCTTCCCTTGAATATGGGGTTCATGCATATATTATTGGCCCTACTTTTGTTAACATAACCATTGGCCAGACGGGCGGCATATATAGGTCATAGCCGCCCGCCAGCAGCGAAGCTCTTTGATTCTCTACCAAGATCGTAGAGGCTCTGATACCATGTGAGAAATATAGGAGAAGAAATATTATTGAATTGTTGTGTCTATATTATTACATTGAGACCCTATTTATAGAAACTACAATACAATCCTTTACCAATTAGGATACTATTTACTATTCCTATTTCTATTCCTATTCTAAATAGGATTGTATAAACCTATTCCTATTCTAACAAATATGAAGATAAACGTGGAGTTTCCTCATCATTGAAAGTAGATGAGTTATATGAGTACAAGGCTACATCAAAAATTTACTGCTAAAGCTAGTTTGAGCAAGGCTGTGATAGAGATTAGTTTGGGAAACTGGTTAGTGTTTTGCACCAGTTATTGAAATGCTTGGGACAATAGATCCCCTTCGCAGTGCCTCTCTGTAGTACTGAGATTGAACTCTCGGGTGCATACTGAAACAATATTTCTGAAAATAGAAACAATCTTATGTTCTAGATAAGAGTCTCTTGAGCCAGCCATAGTTCTCAACACCTTACAGTGCCATTGATGAGAGGCTGAGAGCGTCATGCAGAAGAAAAATCTTGGTAAAAGTCTTTCGGCTGAAGATCCAGGATACTATTTGTTATAGAACCCTATTGGGAGTAGCTATGTAATACTCTTCTTGCATTAGGACATGAGATTCTCATGCTTGGAAACCAATAAGAACCGTACCTGTCTCATTTTAAAAATATGGTTATTTTTCCCTAATATTTCAGTATTAGTGAGATGTGATCACCAAGAACTGTTTGTTATTCAGTGGGCCAAGTTGCTTATACTCTGGACTAACCAAGTTGGAACTTTATTTGAAATCTTGAATTTTTCTGGGATATGCAAATATAGCAGCTCTTGAAAGTGACAAATAGAAATGGATGTTATGCAATTTAGTCACCATGACATAGATAACCCTATAAATATTCTCATTTCTCTGTTGCAGTAAATTTTGATAATTCATTCCTCATTAATTTCTAGACCACACAATGTTGGCCAGCCTATTATGTGTGTCCAAGCCCAAGGCAAACATGGCCTTTGTCTCCATTGCAGAATGATAATTCTTTCTTCTTTAGCCATCTAAATTGATCCTTTGACAGCAGGGGCTTCTCTAGTGCCGATTCCTTTTCGCCTGTGTTGATCCACAAGTACTTTCATGGATTCCTGGGAGATGTGAAAAGCAACAATTGTTTGAATCTCGATTTAAGCTGAAACTAATAAATTGGTATTAAATTTATTCAATTGGGTTTAGGTTACTCTTCTGGGCGGCCAAGTGATTTTTTCTGTCTGCAAATGGTATAGTTCTCCTCGGTCAACTTGGATATGTTTCACTTGGTGCTAAGACTTTCTATGGACAATTTTTGGCTTGCAACAGAATTTGCAGGTCAACGGTTTGAATGACTATGTTGAAGATGGGAGTTTGATGATTTGTAGGTTTTATCTTGTGTGAGTGCTATTTTATATGTGAAACTAATTTCTGTACTTAATTCCCTGGTAAAAAGTGCATCTCGCTTTCAAATTGAATGTTAAATTCACCTTTCCAATATCAATTTCTTATTCAGTAGAAATGTTCCAGCATCTATATTTAATAAGCATTGGGTCGATCTTACCAATTATCTGTCTCTCTGACTTGGTGCTGGATGTGTGTTGTACATAACCTCTGGACTAAGAAGAAGAAAACTTCATCTTTAGATGCCTTTCGTCTGGAGAGCTCTCTTCATGCTTAAACCTTTTTCTGTAGCCCTGTTACTATAAACTTCATTTGATTCTAGTTTCTGTGGCACCAATGCTAATTCTGCTCGTGTATGAAATCATTAGCTCAGGAAAATATCAATAGAGGAGAAGAGAAATTTAGGGATAGCTCTCACAAAGTTATCTCCTGATGATCTTAGTAAGGCACTGGAGATAGTAGCACTAAATAACCCACTATTTCCAGCTTCAGCAGAAGAGGTGGAACTTGACATTGATGCTCAGGTTATCATAAGACTTGAATATCTCCCCCATTCAAAAAATTTATATATGACTTTTCAATATTCTTATCAGTAGTTTCTTTTGTGGTTTCTATAGAGCGAATTGACACTGTGGAGGCTAAAATTCTTTGTCAAGGATGCATTAGAAGTTCAGGGCAAGAGTTCAAGCAAATGTGACAACAATAACTCTGCCAGTGTTGCTGCTACTAATCCTAATATTAGTGCTGCCTTCAAAAGAAAAAGGGAGATTTGTGATGCACTTGTGAAGAATGCCAAGAAACGAAATAAAAATCCTTCTAAATGAATTTGTTTATGAAACGGGCTGCAGCATAGGTGTTTAGTTCATTTGTATCATCATCAGAAGAAAAGGTTTATTTGTCTTATCGCTTTCTTTCTCAAATGAAAGAATGAATGAGACATTTGATACTAAAAGTTGACTATTTTTCAAGCACTGTAGGAGGAAAGGAAATGATGTTGGTGTTCGATATTTCTGTGAATATGTAAGTTCCATTCTTTCGCATTGGGCTTGCCCTCGGTGAAGCTATTAGACAGAGAGGACTCGTCTCTCTATTAGAGAATACACATAATCTTCATTAATTGTGCAAGAGAAATGAATTTATAATCTCCTAGGTCATTCAAACCATCACCTTAAGATCTTTGGTTGGATGCTTAGATCATTTCACATGGTATCAGAGCTAAATTGGGGTTAGCTAAATTTTACAATGTTCTCTTTTCATGTTTTATTGCTCTAAGCTTCCCCCTCAATTCCACATTGGTTGTATGTTATTTGATTGCAGGAATTCATAATGAATTCGAGGATCGAAGCACTGTTTCAGGAGTTTCTCGAGAAAACAGTTAGTAAGGAAGAAGAATTAAGAGAGAAGAAAAGAGTTCTAGGAAGAGAAAAGAATTTTGTATTTTCATATATGATTGTCCAATGAGTTGATTTCAAGCTATATAGTAATTGAATTGAACTAAATTGATCTCTTAAGCTAATAGCATAATCAAGTACCAATTAACTGCTCCTAACTAACTTTTACGGTAGCTAACTAACTATAATATTATGATATCAGTACTCCCCCTTATAAGAAATTCTTGACCTTAAGGGTCTATAATTTTCCCACTTGCTCCACCAAGGTTAAAGTCATTTTCACTGTATTCATGTGCCTGTCCTGAGCTATTGATACCTGCAAAAGGTCGTCCATTCTACCCAAAAGATGCAGTCCTTTCAACTGTCGGACTCGTGTTTTTGAATAAAGGGTACGGAGAGTGGAATAACATAGACAACTGATTGCGTCCTTTTTCCATATTTCGCACAAAATATGTCAAACTCGTATTTCCAAGTGAGGGCATAGAAAATTGTAACAGTAGAAATTGAGTGCATCCCTTTTCGAGATCATCTTTGTTCTCAAGAACGAAATATGAACTAGAAATTTGATAATTAATGACTTCTAAATGTGCAACACTGTGCCAGTTCACAAGGTACATCATATTGTCATACATTTTCACCCTCAACATTATTGTTTTCTTGTTCCCAATAACATCCCAAGTTGCCAATGATAGAAAATCATCAATCCACACTTTTACTATTTTCTCTACAATTAGTATTGATCTTTCCTCTGTTATTAGAAAGATTAATTTCTCAATCTCTTAACATTGGCAGTTCGTCTTATTACTGTCCAAGTTTAACCAAAAATCACAGGAAGTCATGATCTTTGAAAGAATTGTATCAGAACAAGCATGCCATGAGAGCACTTCTTTCCAATCACTGTCTAAGAATTTTGTATCCATATCACTCTCATCATCCAAGAAAAGCCAACCAAGATGCATGTTGTTAAAAACCTCGACTACACTCTCATTATCTATAAAGACCACATCACCAAACAAGTCTTCAAAATCTTCAGTTTTATTGTTTCTTTCAATGGTGCCACTATTTCGGAGAATCTACATCTAAATCTCTTTATGACATTTCATCGAAAACCTTTTAAGTATATGGTCTCTTCTTGATAGAAGTTTCTTGTGGGTAGAAATGAGAGATTAGAGAATTCAAAACTAACCAGCTTTTTTGGGGAATCTGCACCGAATCTTTCCACCAACGCTACCACATATTCTTTCCAAGTTGATGGTTGAATGTACTGTCTGTATTTCATAAAAGGACGGGTGGCACCTAACAACTTCACCTTCTAACTGTAGAGCAGCAATGCGTTCTCCATATTGAAGAATTGATCGGTTTTAAATAACCAAGATATGAGATCTTCTCCAAAAAACTTTAAAAACTCCATTGTTGACCCTCGAGGGTAATGTGAATTATGATTAATGAAGCTGTTGTACGATTGCTTCTCGGACTGCCTTCCACCCATTGGTATTTTGTCTCCTCATGTGGTTATTTTATCTCTCTAATTCGCTCTATTGCTTTCCATTTGTTCCTTCATCTCTAGCACCACCTGATCCAATTTTTTAAGATTTGAAACTTTCTTTGCTAGAGTACCAATTTCCATTAACATTTTTGCATCATTTCACGCAATTCCCTTACTTCACTAGAAGGACTCTCATTTGCTCTTACTGATTTTATCATTGTTGCCAAGGATACATTGAATCTGATACCAATGTTACTCAATTGTAGGAATTCACAATGAATTCAAGGATCGAAGCACTGTTTCAGAAGTTTCTCGAGAAAACAGTTAGTAAGGAAGAAGAATTAAGAGAGAAGAATTATATATTTTCATATATGATTGTACAATGAGTTGATTACAAGCTATATAGTAATTGAATTTAACTAAATTGAACTCTTAAGCTAATAACAAAAAATTGTTACCAACTAACTGCTCCTAACTAACTTTAACGGTAGCTAACTAACTATAATCTGATACCATTGTATAAGGTTTGGATGCTTAATCTATTCCACATTTTCGTGCAAAAAGCGACTCACAAGAATCTTCTCATCTGGAATAAGAGCTCACCATAAAAGAGACTTATTGAAGTATGACTATACATTATCCATGCCTATTTTACTGCCTAGGTTCCTTTTCCCTCCCTTTTGTATACTCCTAAAACACATTAGAATCTTATTGAATAGATATAACATAATGATACATATATCTACCATACTAGGAACAAAGACAAAGATGTAAAACAATGATATGATAACTATAGACACATTGATAACAAACTACTATATATATAAACCCTTAAACATACCATCAAGCGAACCAACTTGACTTGATATACTTATTATACGCCTTGCACAATTTCAATTAATAAACGGAATTTTCACTTGGGTGAGTATTACTGTTTATGAATACATTTTTTAATTAATTATTGTCTATAGAAATACACAATAATACGTACCCTTAATAGATATATTTTTTTAAATACTTCTTAAACCCAGATACTTCCTTAACATAAGGGGTTTTATCACATTTGACTTTATCTCTTCTTCTAGTTTTCTTCTACACATACTAGTTTTATTAGGATTTTCAACACTTTCTTCTTCATCGCTTCTATTTCTCGCCTCCACAAGTACTCCATTCTTGTTATATTACAATGTAGATTAAAAGGATGGAAACAAAAAATCTCCTAGGCGAAGCCCTAGAAATCGAATTGTAATTTCCTCGGGCAGTGGATATCAAGTTGTTCATCAAACTCTTCATAATATTTATACTAGGAGTAGGCTCAGGAATGAAATTTCGATCGTTAGTGGTGGTGATGACGTTGAAGAGATTCCTAATTTTTATTTGGAAATAGCCAAAATACTCCTAAAAACAAGCCCCTGTTGATGTTAGTGAAAATTTGGCAAAAAAGCATCAAAAGTGAAGGAGTTTGAGAGGTATGAAAAATCATGTGGAGTTGAATGAATTGCAAAACTCAAAAAGGAGATGAGTTGAGGCTGAATCTAGCTCTAAAAAGGTTGTTGATAGTGATGACAATTTTGAGGATGAGCCTCTCATCATTAAGTCAAATAACCTAAAACATAACAGTGTTCTAGAAAGTAAAAAGAGGAGGCAAAAAATAATTTCTAAAGATACTACTCTCCCGAGAATAGAGATATTATTTGTCAATCTTTCAATATATTTATAATTCATGTAGAATTATTTTTTCCGTATTATCTTTATATTTTGATGGAACTTTTAATACTATTCCACATTTTCATGTCTTTGGAATTTTTTTAAAAGTTTTTCTAGTTTTTAATATAACATTTTAAATTTATTTTTAATACACACTGAAATAGAATTATGATAGCGGGTGTTATATGTTTTTTATATGTATTTAATGTGGTGTGGTGAATCAAATGTTAAATTATTTATAGGATTATGAAGTTGAAGATTAGTTTTTATTTATATGTAGGATTATAAATTTTGGAGACATTGTAAAGTTGTTTATTCTACCAGTAGGTGGCCTTTATACATTAATCATGACACTATTGATCAAATTAAATCTGTCCTATGTGATAAACAACTTGAATCATTTAGGAAGACGTGTTTTGAACACTTTTTTTATTTTTAGAAGGGAAAATGCACAAGTACCCTTCTAGACTATGACCGAAAGGCCAGAGACACTTCTAAATTTAACTAGGATCCTATTACCCCCCTGCACTCATTTTTTTCATATTTTTGTGCACATTTTGTGCTGACGTGGTGCCTTTAACCATCCAAGTTGGTTGTGTTTGTACACACTCGCGCTGCCAAGTGTGTAAATATTATTATTATTATTATTATTATTTTTTAAAATAAATATTCTTATTTTCTTTATATTGTATTTAAATTAAGTTAGTACACATTTTTTTTAACCTTTTATCGAAACTTTTTTTTTTGCCTTCATTCATCATTTTTTCTCTTTTTTTTTTGTATTGATTTTACTTTCTTTATCTTTCATTTTGATTTAATTTCAAATTTAATTCCAAATATCTTGTATTTAAAATAAGTTACGGATATCAAAATAAGTGAGAGAAATCAAATAAAACATAACAAAATTAAAACGTTAAATTAAAGGACACTTTTAATTTTTGTTTTTTTTAAATACACATAATTTTTTAAGAATAATTAAAAGTGAAAAGATAATAAATTAATTAAAAAAATTTAAAGTGAGAAAGAAATTAAAATAAATATTTTACAAAGAAAGAAATAAAAATAAATAAATATATATAAGTTTTAATATCAATAAATATGTGTACTAACTAATTATAAAGTCATCAATCAAAAAATGGCATGTGTCCAATTTGTGCACTTATCACTTGCCTTCTAGAGAGTGTGCACACTCTTATGCAATGTCAGCGTTTATGGTGTATTTATTCCATTCTAAATTAGTTCAGGGGGTAATAAGACCCTAGTTAAGTTTAGGTGTGTCTCTGGGATTTCGATCATAGTCTAGGGGGATACTTGTGCATTATCCCTTTTTAGAAAGTGAACACTCAACTTCAACTTATTCACTACCTAATGAATAAGGAACTGCAACTCACTCCAGATGATGTGTTAGTAATTAAGTTAAATAGAGAGAAGTTGATTTTTGGTCTTAGAGAATGTATTATAATCACTAGACTAAATTGTGTAAGTGAAGGTGATTTTGATGATATTTTGGAGTCTAGTTGTAATTTTGTCACAACCTGATTTCTCGAATCATGATGGCGCCTACAGCCCACCGGTAGGCAAGGGAAACTCTATCCTGGAACTTAACAGTAATGAGACTAAGAGTGGAAACTAGTCCAAAACAAGCGGAAGCATACAAATAAAACACAAACAAGAGAGCTGAAGCGAAACCAACCAAAAATGATATATACAATACCTCCATAAATCTGGAAGTCACATGTGTAACTACTAACCAGAATACAAGTCCCAAAAGTGGACCAGAGAAACAACTATCTCGAAAACAAAAGACAAGCCAAAATATATGTACAGAAGGAGACAAGTAATCCCAGAATGCCATGTGCTCACCCTAGTCTCCTAAAAAGACAGCTCTAGGCCCGAACTCAACGCTGATAGCTGGTGCTAGGACCTGCATCACGAAAACAGATGCAGAGTGTAGCATGAGTACCAAAACAACAGGTACCCAGTAGGCATCATAGGCTGACTGAGCAAGAAAGGTAAACACAGGCAGACAAGATAGAATTAGCAAGAACAATAACAGAGGTCAACAGAACGAAAATAGAACAAGCTGAATGTAAACTGAAGATAGCAAACTAAACCCAGCTGGCCCCCCATAAGACCCGCTGGGCACACTCGTGCGCAAGTTTAAGTAAAACCTGAACGGACCCCCATAAGCCTGACAGGAACACAGAAGAGCTATACTACAGAAATGAGGAACACCAACTCCAGAAGTCTCCAACCAAGGGTCCCAGACCCAAAAATCATCACCTGGGCCCAGCCCAATCATCAACCATGAGCCGGCAATACCGAGTCCCACCCGCGTAACCTCGACCTCGTTCTGGAATAATATCACCCACTCTACGATCTCGAGCTGGAAATAATGGACTCTAACCGTGTGTCATCAATATCGGATAGGAGCTAATCAGTATACGCTCAACAGTCTAGCACTGGAAATATCAGTTCCATCCATGTAACGTCAATCACGGGCTGGGACTAGTAGCCTACTCTCCATGGACTCGCACTGGAAATAATAGGCTGCAATCGTACAACGTCAGCTACGGACCAGAGCGAATAGCCTACCCTCGTCAGCCTAGCACTGGAAATACCGGATGCTAACTGCGTAACCTCAGTCTCGAACTGGAGCTATCCACCTCAAGCATGATAAAGCCATTACGAACCACACAACGCAAGGCTAACCATCACGGGCCGCCGCCCACAAGTATATCAAATGAAGGCTTCCAGCCGAACACAATCCAACCATGAATCGGCTCAACGCAACATCCTCCGGCAGCATCCCACTATCTCAGAAAATAGAGGGGAGAGAATTGGAAGAATCGAAGGCCAGAAGAATGCCTAAATCAAGGTTCACACTATCAGACCCAAGTCTGCTATATTAGTCTACAAGGACCTAGTCCATCCGAGTCACCGTCGGATACATACTTAAGTCAACGGGTGCATAGGACGAAGGCAACACTACCTTAACCTATCCTAAGTCCGAAATCACAATAATCAATCCAGCACAGAATCCAAAAACCCGGACCCACTCATGCATCAACAGATAACCACCCAATAGATAACCCACAACACAAATATCATCAATCCAAGTCAACAACCCAACAGTCAACTATAAAAAGGGAAATCGGGTAAAAAGGGAACCAATACTAGCTAGCCACCCCAGATTCACAAATATCAACTAGCATTTACACCATCAAGCTTAATCTAGAAGGAAGGGAAGCTGTAACCTACCAAAAAGCCGATCACGAGCGCTCCAAGTCACTCAACCGAAGATTTCCCCTTCCGAACGGCCTCAGACTGCTGCCACGCTATCAAAAATAGAATTACAGCGTCAATACGGTCGTTTCGACACTAAAATCAACAAATTCAGAGATAGACAAATTTTTGAGTCAAATCGGGCAAAGTAGAACCCGCTCCGGATTTTCCAAAATTGACTCCGTAAAAAGATCCTAAATCCTTCTCCAAACACGAATCCCAAAATGGATCGCCCATTAGGGGTCGGATCTGCTCCTAACAGCCCATAATAACAATTCACAAAACTAAATAAAATAGGCCAACAAAGAACTTACCCTCGATTTCATGGAAAACGAGGATTACCCAATGAGCCCTAACCTAAAACCCACGAAGCCAACGAGAATCCGAGCGCCTGGGACTTCGAATCGCTGAAAACTGACCACCGAGGAGATTTTTATGAAGGTTTGAAGCTCTCCAAAATGGGAGCTTCGACCTCAATAAATAGACACTGCCAGGTCCTTCCTCTCCGCGAACGTGGAGAGTAATCTCCCACAACTCCGCGAACGCGGCCCCAAGCCCGTGAACGCGGAGTGCAAAGGTCACCCTCACCCAGCAGACCTCCGCAAACGCGGAGCACAAGGACCTCTCACCAAACAAGCCTCCGCGAACGCGAAGCTCAAGGATACAACACCTAGATTCATAGACCTCCGCGAACGCGGAGCTCAGGGATACAACACCTAGATTCATAGACCTCTGCGAACACAGCCTCTTGCCCGTGAAATCGGAGTAGGCTCTCCCACACCCCTGCGAACGCGGAGCCTATCCCACGAACGCGGAGAGTAAATGAGTCTGCATTTTTGACAGCTGCACCAACTGAGTTTTGGACAATTCCAAAACTCCGATGGGGTGCTCGGGAATCGTTCGGAACCCCGTGCACGCAAACGAAATATGCTATCCCCTTGAATTCGACGTTTCGGACTCAATGGCGCAGTCAAAATTTCCATACGAGGTCGTTTAAAAAAAAGTGGTTCCCACACCCATTTAGCCATTTTAGCCAATTTCTACCGGAGGTCTCAAAATCAGGTCGGAAACTCCCGGTAATTCTCGAAGGGTCGTTCTAGACCAAAATTGGCATTTTGGAACTAACCGCGCTGTCAGAATTTCCATCCAAGCACGTTTTCCAAGAATGGTTACCGAAGTCAATCTTAAACCAAATTTCAAAAACTAAAGAGCTAACTGGCCCCAAAATCACACCGGAAACCCCGGGACTTGGGCAAGCCATGCTCCTAGCCTAATTTGGCCGCTCTGGAGCTGATGGAACCGTTAGAATTCTCATATGAGGTCATTTACCTGAAGTTATGACCGAAATCAACTTTTCAAGGTTCAAAAGCTCCAAAACATAAAAACAGGCATAAAGCCCAAACGAACGACCAGGCGACCGAACAGTCAGTGCCAACAAGTCATAAATTACTTGGGGTCGCTACAGGAATGCTCTAAACGATAAAAAGAAGGCACTAACATAGAAATGACCTGGAGGATCATTACAATATCCACTACTAAAAGGACTTTCGTTTGTGATCAAGAAGTACCTGAGGGCTCAAATAAGCTGGGGAACTGCTCTCGCATCTCCCGCTCGATCTCCCAGGTAGCCTCCTCAAATGGATGATGCCTCCAACGGATCTTAACTACATGAATGACTCTTGACCTCAGCTGCCTAACATCTTTGGCCAAAATAGCAACTGGCTCCTCTTTATAAGTCAAACGATCATCCGACTCAACGGCATCATACTGGAGCACATGAGACTCATTTGGAACATATCGACGCAGCATTGAAACATGGAATACTGGATGAACGGCTGAGAATGATGGAGGTAAAGCTAATTCATAAGCCACCTCGCCAACTGCCCTCAAAATCTCAAAAGGCCCGATATACTTGGGGCTAAGCTTGCCCCGCCTCCCAAATCTCATTATGCCCTTCATGGGCGATACTCGGAGGAATGCTCTGTCACCCACGGCAAAACTCAACGGTCGACGCCTGCGGTCTGCATAACTCCGCTGTCTACTCTGAGCTGTCCTGAGCCTATCCTGAATCAACCTCACATGCTCCAAGGACTCCGAAACAAATCTGTGCCATGCGGTCTAGGCTCCATGGACTCAAACCAACCGACTGGAGTGCGACAACGCCTACCATATAGGGCCTCAAACGGGGCCATCTGAATGCTGGAATAGTAGCCGTTGTTGTACGCAAACTCTGCCAAGGGCAAGAAATAGTCCCATTGACCCCCAAAATCTATAACACATGCCCGCAACATATCTTCAAGAACTTGAATAGTGCGCTCTGACTGGCCATCAGTCTGCGGGTGAAATACTGTGCTAAGATCCACATGGGTGCCCAACTCCTCCTGGAATGCTCTCCAAAAGCTGGAAGTGAACTGTGGGCCTCGGTCTGAGATGATAGAAACAGGTACACCATGAAGACGGACTACCTCTCGGATGTAGATATGGGCTAACCTCTCAGCATGGTAGGATGTATGAACAGGGATAAAGTGTGCTGACTTGGTCAATCGATCCACGATGACCCAGATACTGTCAACACCCCTAGGAGTCTGTGGCAACCCATCAACGAAGTCCATGGTGATACGCTCCCACTTCCACTCAGTAATGGGTAATCTCTGTAACTCTCCACCAGTAATGTTGTCTCAAATCACGATACATCTTAGTTGTGCCCGGATGAATAGAGTATCTGGAATCATGGGCTTCGCTAAGGATCAGCTGGATCAAATCACCAACTCTGGGAACACACAATCAGCCAGCAAACCTCAAAACCCTACCTGAATCCAAGGTAGCATGCCCAACATCACCTGACAACACTCTATCTTTGAGTGCCACCAAAGACTCATTCTCAAACTGACGGCTACAAATCTGATCAAGCAGAGATGACTGAACTCTAACATATGCTAACGCCCTGCTGGAATCTGACACATCAAGCATGATCATCTGGTTGGCTAAGGACTGAATGTCCAAAGCCAAGGGTCGCTCCGAAATAGAAAGGAAGGCTAGACTACCCATACTCACTGCCTTCCGACTCAAGGTGTCCGCTAGTATATTCGCCTTGCCCGGATGGTAGAGAATAGAGAGGTTATAGTCCTTGAGGAGCTCAATCCACCGACGCTGCCTCGAATTAAGGTCCCTCTGAGTCATGATGTACTGAAGGCTCCTGTGATCAGTGTAGATCTCACAATGAACTCCATACATGTAATGCCTCCAAATATTAAGCATAAAAACTACCACCGCCAACTCCAAGTCATGAGTGGGGTAGTTGCGCTCGTGCAACTTAAGCTACCTCGACGCATAAGCAATAACCCAGGCCTGCTGCATCAGAACACAACCCAAACCAACGCCGAACGCGTCACAATAGACCGTGAAGCCCTCGCCCTCAACTGGAAGAGTCAATATAGGAGCGGGGGTAAGCAACTCCTGGAGCCTCAGAAAGCTCCTCTCAGACTCCTCCAACCACACAAAGGGAACATCCTGGCGAGTCAAAGGCGCCGCTAAATTGGAAAAACCCTCAACAAAGAGTCTGTAGTACCCTGCCAATACGACGAAGCTCCGAATCTCAGTCACAGAAGTGAGCCTAGCCCAACTACGGATAGCCTCAATCTTTGCCGGATCCACCATAATGCCATCCTTGGACACCACGTGCCCCAAGAATGCTACAGACTCAAGCCAAAACTCACACTTTGAGAACTTGGCATAAAGCCGATGATCTCTCAAAGTTTGGAGCACTATCCTCAAATGCTTCTCATGCTCACGATGGCTCCGCGAGTATACCAAGATGTCATCGATGAAGACAATGAAAAAGGAGTCCAAGTACTGCCTGAACACTCGAGTCATCAAATCCATAAAGACAGCAGGGACATTAGTCAACCCAAAAGACATACCCAGGAACTCATAATGGTCATAGCGAGTCCTAAACTTTGTCTTTGGGATGTCCGCTGCTCTAATCCTCAGCTGATGATAACCAAATCTCAAGTTGATCTTAGAAAACACGGTAGCACCCTGAAGCTGGTCGAGTAGGTCATCAATACGAGGCATAGGATAACGGTTCTTCACCGTCACCTTATTCAACTGCCTATAATAGATACACATCCGCATGGTGCCGTCCTTCTTCTTCACAAACAGGACTGGGGCACCACAAGGTGATACACTAGGTCTGATGAACCCTCTACTCAAGAGATCCTGGAGCTGATCACTGAGCTCCCTAAGCTCTGCAGGTGCCATGCGGTACGGTGGGATAGAAATGGGACGAGTACCCGGTTCCAAGTCTATGCCAACGTCAATGTCCCGATCTGGGGGTAGGCCAGGAAGGTCGGCAGGAAACACATCTGTGAACTCTCGGACAACAGGCACTGAATCAACCGTAGGGTCCTCCCTACTCACATCTCTAACATATGCCAAGTAAGCCAAACATCCACTGTCCACCAGCCTCTAGGCCTGAATACATGAAATTACCCCAACTGGTGTGCGACTAAAAGAACCGTGCCACACCACCGGCCGGATACTAGAAATGGCTAAAGTCACGGTCTTTGCATAACAATCCAAGATAGCCCGGTGAGGAGATAACCAATCCATACCCAGAATCACATCAAAGTCTACCATACACAGTACAATAAGATCAATCAGAGTGTCCTGCCCTCGAATGGTCACCACACATGACCTACAAACTTGATCCACTACTAAAGAATCCCCTACTGGGGTTGAAACACGCAATGGAACCGATAAGGGGTTAGGACTCACTCCCAATCGAGGCACACAGTAATCCGACACATAAGAATAGGTAGAGCCGGGATCAAACTAGGCTGAAGCGGGCTGATGGCATAAGAGAATCGTACCTATGATCACGTCATCTGACGCCTCGGCCTCTGCCTTGGCTGGAGTTGCGTAAAAGTGGCCCTGGGCGCCTCTACCCCTCACATCCACTCTGCCACTAGTTCTTCCTCCCCTAGGGTGTCCCCGAGAACCCTCCTGCTAACCCTCTCCTCTAGCCGGAGGTGCTACTGCCGAAATCGGTCTCTCTACCTGAGTGGCTGGTAAAGCCGACCTGGATAAAGGGCACTCCCTGGCCCAATGACCGAGCTCCCCACAAGTGAAACAACCCTGAGAAAGCCTGCTAACCGTTGGAGGTCGGCCACCCCGACCTGATGCTCTTGACTGAAACCCACCTCGGCCCTGACTCGGACCGGTACTATAACTGCTCTGACGGGGCTGATCTCCCTCTGAGGTCTGTAATGTTGCTGAAACAGGTGGCTGGACTGCCCTGTCTGGAACCCCTGGTAACCCCGACCTCGGGTATCCCTCGACCTGCGACGGGTCCCACTGAAGCTGTCATCTGATCTGGGCCTCTTGCCGCTGCACCCGTGGACCTCACGACGAAGATGCTCAATGGTACAGGCATGGTCTACCATCTCTAAAAAGGAACAGCCTGCTGCCAACAACGACTGTGACTCAATCCTCAGTTGCAGTCTCAACCCTCTAACGAAGCATCAGACCCGCTCCTCCTCTGTAGGTAGAATCATGGTAGCATAAAGGGACAACTCCAGAAATCTGGTCTCGTACTCAAATACCGTCATGGAGCCCTGCTCCAACCTCGAGAACTCATCACGAAGCCGATCCCTGACGCTGCGTGGAATAAACCTGGCCAGAAAAAGCCTCGAAAAACTTCTTCCATGATACTGGTGGTGCTCCGGCTGGCGTGGTCCTAATGAACGAATGCTACCACTGTCTGGCTGGTCCGTCTAGCTGATAAGCTGTGAAGTCAGCTCTTCTGGACTCCACCAAACCTAAGGTCTGCAACCTCTCTCGGCATGTAGTCAAGAACTCGTGGGCATCCTCCCCCACAGCCCCTGAGAACCTCGACGGTGATAGTCTAAGCAAAACCCCGAGCATCTTCTGCTCTCGCAGAGGCATAACCCCATCCAACGGGTCCAGCTGAACCACAGCTGGTGCTGGTGGCTGAAGAACCTCTGGTGCCATTACTGCAGGCTGGTCCTGCTGTGCCTGAACCGGCTCTGGGACTGGTGCTGGGGCCGCTGCTGCTAATGTATACTCCCGATAGTAGCTAGAATCTGGGCAAGCATGCCCTGAAGATCAGTAGCCACAGCTGGTGCTAGTGGTGGCTGGGCTGGTCCCGGCCCCATCGACTGATGAGGAATCTACTCTGCTTGAGGCTCTGGCTCTGGCTCTGGAGTCCTCTCTCTCTCTCGGTCTGGTGCCGCAACACCATGTCGACCCCCTCTGCGCGTATGAGCCATCCTTATAACAAAACGAAACAAGTGAGATTTCAAGAAACCAACTAGACAGCCACACACGAAGAGATACAAAATAAGACAACATCCTAAGGACACCCTGTAGCCTCCTGAAGATAAGTCACGGACGTCTCTGCACCGATCCTCAAGACTTTACTAGATATTAGTTCTATACAAGTGAGACCGACGAACCTGGCTGTGATACCAATTTATCACGACCCAATTTCTCGAGTCATGATGGCGCCTATAGCCCATTGGTAGGTAAGCGAAACTCTATCCCTGAACTTAACAGTAATGGGACTAAGAGTGGAAACTAATCCAAAACAAGCGGAAGCATACAAATAAAACACAAACAAGAGAGCTGAAGCGGTACCAACCTAAAATGATATATACAATACCTCCCAAAATCTAGAAGTCACATGTACATAACTACTAACCAGAATACAAGTCCCAAAAGTGGACCAGAGAAACAACTGTCTCGAAAACAAAAGACAAGCCAAAATATATGTACAGAAGGAGACAGGTAATCCCAGAATGCCATGTGCTCACCCTAGTCTCCTAAAAAGACAGCTCTAGGCCCGAACTCAACGCTGATAACTGGTGCTAGGACCTGCATCACGAAAACAGATGCAGAGTGTAGCATGAGTACCAAAACAACAGGTACCCAGTAGGCATCATAGGCCGACTGAGCAAGAAAGGTAAACACAGGCAGACAAGATAGAATTAGCAAGAACAATAACAGAGGTCAACAAAACGAAAATAGAACAAGCGGAAAGTAAACTGAAGATAGCAAACTAAACCCAGCTGGCCCCCCATAAGACCTGCTGGGCACACTCGTGCGCAAGTTTAAGTAAAACCTGAACAGACCCCCATAAGCCTGACAGGAACACAGAAGAGCTATACTACAGAAATGAGGAACACCAACTCCAGAAGTCTCCAACCAAGGGTCCCAGACCCGAAAATCATCACCTGGGCCCAGCCCAATCATCAACCATGAGCCGGCAATACCGAGTCCCACCCGCGTAACCTCGACCTCGTTCTGGAATTATATCACCCGCTCTACGATCTCGAGCTGGAAATAATGGACTCTAATCGTGTGTCATCAATATCGGATAGGAGCTAATCAGTATACGCTCAACAGTTTAGCACTGGAAATATCGGTTCCATCCGGGTAACGTCAATCACGGGTTGGGACTAGTAGCCTACACTCCACAAACTCAGATTGGAAATAACAGGCTGTAATCGTATAACGTCAGCTACAGACCAGAGCGAATAGCCTACCTCCGTCAGCCTAGCGCTGGAAATACCGGTTGCTAACCGCGTAACCTCAGTCTCGAACTGGAGCTATCCACTTCAAACGAGATAAAGCCACTACGAACCACACAACGCAAGGTTAACCATCACGAGCCGCCGCCCACAAGTATATCAAACGAAGGCTTCCAGCCGAACATAATCCAACCATTAATCAGCTCAATGCAACATCCTCCGGCAGCATCCCATGATATCAGAAAATAGAGGGGAGAGAATCGGAAGAATCGAAGGTCTTACATACCTGGAAGAATAAAGTTCTTTGGTGAAATCGAAGAAACTTGAAGAACGCTTGAGCCCTAGCTTTTCTCCTCTTGGAACCTTGCTCTAATGTCTTGAAGTGTTAATGAACGTAAAAGAATTGATTAACACTTTTTAAGCCCTTGATTTGGTGTGAAACGACATTGTTTAGGCTTAGAATAGGGTTAAAACGACGTAGTTTGGGGTACCAAACACTTTGGGAAAAGACCACATTGACCCTAACTTAAAAAATGAATAGGTGCCTCACTGGAGAGGCTTCACGATCACGAGCCATCTAAGGCTTCACTGGTCGTATAGCCGGTCGTGAAGCTTCGCCTACCTAACAATTTTTCACTAAAATGGGCATAATGTTTTACTCCAAACTTCAAATGGAGCAAACTTGGTAGCATTGGAAAGAGGACTCAAAGAACTTTAATTTGATAGGTCAAGGGCCACCTAATTCATTTGGTGATGAGAGATATGATAATTTGAAGTTTACCCAAAACCTGAAAATTGATGGGGGACCTGTACAGACCCCTAAACGGGCATCCAAGTCACCACGGGTCATCTAAGGGCTCGTGAAGGTGACCTTCCCCTTGGAAGCTTTGGGCAGTCCTTCACGATGCCCAAGACGGGCCGTGTACCCCTAAATGAGTCGTCTAAGGGGCCGTGAAGGGTCCATGGTCTATTTTGGGATCATGAACTTGCCCGTTAGTCCTTTTTAGCCATTTCTTAAAGTCCGAGGTGTTTCAATATCTCCCCCTTGGGACCATTCGTCCTTGAATGGCATTCAAACTAGTTTGAAAGGGTGGGAAAGTGTCTAACAATCCAACACAAAGCACAAAACATGCAAATAGCATAAACTTCAACATATCAACTTAAAGAGTACTCTACAAGAAGTTAGTACCTTGGTTTGAAATTGATTCAAATGAAAAGAGGTGAGGGTATCTCTTCTGTATATCTTGCTCGGCCTCTCGAGTAGCTTCCTCAACAAATTGGTTCCTCCACAAGACTTTGACGGATGCAACCTCTTTAGTTCTCAACTTGCGAACCTGACGATCAAGGATCTGAACTGGAATCTCTTCATAGGACAGATTGTCCTTTACCCCAATACTCTCAATAGGCACAATAAGTGCAGGATCAACTAAGCACTTCTTTAGCATAGAAATATGAAACACTGGATGGACTGCTGCTAACTCGGATTGTAGCTCTAACTCATAAGCTACATTACCAACCCTCTTGGTTATCCTATAAGGACCAATATATTGTGGACTAAGCTTTCCTTTTTTACCAACCTCATAACACCCTTCATGGGTGAAACTTTCAGATATACCCAATCATCGACTTCAAACTACAAATCTCTTCTTCTAACATCAGTATAGGATTTCTGACGACTCTGCACTGTTTTCAACTCTCTTGAATTGTCTTCACCTTCTCCATGGTTTGATGAACTAAATATGGTCCTATCAACTCAGCTTCGCCAACCTCAAACCAGCCAATAGGAGATCTACACCTCCGCCCATATAGAGCCTCATACGGACCATCTGAATGCTGGAATGGTAACTATTATTGTATGCAAAATCAATAAGAGGCAAGTGGTCATCCCAATTACCTTTGAAATCCAAAACACAAGCTCTCAACATGTCCTCTAAGGTCTGAATTGTGCGCTCTGCTTGACCATCGTTCTGAGGATGAAAAGCGATACTAAGGTTCACCTTCGAACCCAAACCTTTCTGAAATGACTTCCAAAACTGTGTGGTAATCTAATCACCTCTATTTGAAATGATGGACAAGGAAACTCCATGCAGTCGAACTATCTCACGAATGTACAATTTGTCATACTCTTCTGCTGTATTGGTAGTCTTTACCGGTAAGAAGTGGGCTGATTTGGTCATCCGATCCACAATCACCCAAATGGAATCATGTTGTCTGCGGGATCGCGATAAACCCATAATTAAATCCATATTAATCATCTCCTGGTATATTTTAAGCTACACCACATGGTCTTTGACACTCAGTCTTGACTTGCTGGCAATTTGGGCACTTAGCAATAAACTCGGCAATGCATCTCTTTATGCCACTCAATTAATAGACTTCTCTCAAGTCATGGTACATCTTGGTGGCACCTGGATGAATCGAATATCGAGAACTATGGGCTTCTTCCATGATTCTCTTTGGTAATTCATCCACATTTGGAACACACAACTTACCTTGATACCTCAACACACCATCTCCCCCTTGTGCAAGACCATCACTTTCTACTTATGCACATTTGCCTTCAACTCAAGTAAAATAGGATCCTTATCCTGTTTCTCCTTCACTTCTGATACTAATGAAGATTATGCCCCATTCATCACTACCACTCCACCTTCACTGGAATTCAACAAACGGACTCCAAAACGTGCAAGTTTATGGACTTCCTTAGCTAATTTCTTCTTTCCTTCCTCAACATGAGCAGTACTCCCTATGGACAACCTGCTCAAAGCATCAACAACAACATTAGCCTTACCTGGGTGATAGAGGATACCCATGTCATAATCCTTGAGCAACTCTAACCACCTCCTTTGTCTGACATTAAGCTCCTTCTGACTGGAAATATACTGGAGACTCTTGTGGTCGATGAACACATCCACATGAACACCATAGAGATAGTGACGCCATAATGTGAGAGCAAAAACCACTGTTGCCAACTCAAGATCATGAGTCGGGTAGTTCCTTTCGTGAATCTTAAGCTGCTTGGAGGCATAGGCCCTTATCATTCTGCATCAACACCAACCAAGCCCCACTCTGGATGCATCACAATAGATGACACAACCCTCTTTATCCTTTGGTAGGGCCAACACTGGGGCAGTGGTTAACCGAGTTTTTAATTCCTGAAAGCTTTTCTCACAAGCTTCAGACCTTTGAAACTTAGCTATTTTCTGAGTCAACTTAGTCAATGGGGATGAAATAGATGAAAACCCCTCAACAAACCTTCTGTAGCAACCAGCCAATCCCAAGAAACTCCTTATGTCAGTTGGAGACGTGGGTCTGGGCCAATTCTACACTGCTTCAATCTTCTGAGTGTCAATTCAAATTCCTTCACCAGACACAATGTGGCACAAGAACGCCGTAGATTCTATTCAGAACTCACACTTTGAAAACATGGCATACAACTCTTGATCTTTGAGAGTTTGGAGGAATATTCTGATATGACTAGCATGGTCCTCCTCATTCCTCGAATATATCAATATGTCATTAATAAATATGATAACAAACATGTCGAGATACTTCTTAAATACTCTATTCATAAGATCCATGAATGTTGTAGGAGTGTTAGTCAAACCAAAGGACATAACAAGAAACTCATAATGACCATAACGGATCCTGAATGCTGTCTTCGGGATGTCACTTTCTCTCACTTTCAACTGATGATAGCCAGATCTGAGGTCTATCTTAGAGAAACAAGTGGCACCCTGAAGTTGATAGAAAAGGTCATCAATTCTCGGAAGGGGATACTCATTCTTTATGGTGACCTTGTTCAATTGGCGGTAATCGATTTCTTCCTCACGAATAAGACCGGAGCGCCCCAAGGTGAGACACTTATTAAGATGAAACCCTTATCAAGAAGATCTCTCAACTGCTCTTTTAACTCTTTTAACTCTTTTAGCTGGAGCCATTCTATATGGCGGAATAGAAATGGGTTGAGTATCGGGAAGAATATCTATTCCAAAGTCTATTTCTCTCTCAGGAGGGACTTCGGGAAGATCGTCTGGAAAGACCTCTAGAAATTCACTCACAATTGGAACTGACTTAATAGGTGGTGTCTCAACACTAGAGTTGTTAACTCGGACTAAGTGATAGATGCACCCCATAGAAACTAACTTTCTGGCCTTAAGGTATGAAATAAAATGACCTTTAGGCACTGCTGAACTACTCCTCCACTCTAAAACTGGCTCATTTGGAAACTGAAGCTTGACTACTCGAGTTCTACAATCAACTGAGGCGTAACAACCATGAAGCTTGTCTATACCTAGAATAATATCAAAGTCCACCATATCTAGCTCAACTAAGTCAGCCATGGTGTCCTTGTGATTGAAAAAGATAGTACAATCACGATAGACTCTTTCTGCTAGAATAGTATCACCAACAAGTGTGGAAACACTGCGAAGGAAATGCTAAACCTCATGGCTACATAAGGAGTCACAAAAGACAAAGTAGCACCTGGATCAAATAAGGCATAAACATCTAAAGTAAAGACCTTAAGCATATCAGTGACAATATCTAGTGAGTTCTCCTGATCCTGGCGACTAGCTATAGCATATAGACGGTTTGCTCCTCCGCCTGTCCCTGAAGTAGCTCCTCTCAGAGCAGCTCTGTCGGCTGGAGCCGCCAAAGAAGATTGGGCTCTATTGCCCCCATTACCCTGCCTGTTCTTAGGACACTCTCTCATAAAATGACCCATCTGACCATACTTGAAAGAACCATTGGAGCCATCACGACATTCTCCTGGATGGGTCCTACCACACTTAGCACAAGGTGGGCTGCAAAATTGTTGTGCCACACTACCCTGAAATTGAGTACCCTGAGCTCTGAAATTTTGAGAACTCTGATTCCTGCGATCATTCCTATTTCTTGGTGTAGGTGCACTAACTGAAGATGGAGCAGGCCCAGATGGCCTCTGCTGAAAATATTATTGATGCCCATTCTCGGTCTTTTGCTTGCCAGTCTCATTAATTGTTGTCTTAACCCTCTTGTTGCGAAACTCTTCTCTATCCTTTAGCTTATCCTCCTCAACTTGCTATACATGAATAATGAGTCTAGCTATGTCCATGTCCCCTATCAACATAGCTGCCTTACCTTTCTTATTGGATAGGCGGGATAGCCCGGACACGAACAAACTCATCCTACTCCTCATATCCGCCACTATCTCCAGTGCATAGCAAGATAGCTGAGTAAACTTGAGAATGTACTCCTGCACACTCATCACTTCCTGTTTTAGATTCAGGAGATTTCTTAATTTAACTTCCCTTAGCTCTCGGGGAAAGAAGTGCCCAAAGAAAGTATCCTCAAACACAGCCACATATAAGCACGAGTTAGAAGAAACTTTTATAGAGTTGAACTCTATCTCACGAACATGAGTAAGAAGAAAGTGAAATGTTCCTAAATGTCGTAGCCTCCCAATTATAGATGTGGCACGCTTCACACCGATAAGAAAGACTGTACTAGACACGATTTCATAGACACCCTAGGACTCTTGAACTCTATGCTCTGATACCAAGTTTGTCATGCCCTAAGCCTATAACCTGGACATGGCCGGAACTCGAGAACCATTTTTGATCCCCAAGTGAACCCTTGGCCTGGCTGAATATTTAGCGAAAGACTTACTCAAGCATAAAGAAGCTTTAAAACAAAAATTTATTTCAACTTAAACTCAACTGGAATGTCTGAAAAATACTCATTTGCAATAATAATATTAATTTTCAAAACAGTCTTTAAAGGAAAGAAGGTACTGAGAAACTCCTCAACTCTAACTATCTATGAAGCCTCTAACATTAAGATAGGTGTCAGGACAAGACCCACGACACCTCAACCAACTAATAACAGAAATAAAAGTGGGGTCCTTCGAAATGCAAGGAGGCTCACCAAAGCTTACTGGGAGTGCTAAGTGATCTCAACGAAGCACCTGTTGATGATCCTAAACATCTGTATTTGCATAAAAAAAAGATGCCAGTCGAATGATATCAGTACATTTGAATGTACGACTATGTAATATAGCCAAAGCAAAATAACTAAATGAAAGGACTGTAATAGATAAAATGTACTCAAGGTGGATGTAAAGAGAATAATAGCATGTAACAAGGTAATAATGCAAAGTCTACCGAAAAGGTGCCGAAAATAATATCATGATCGAAACACAATAAACAACATAAAAGGATAGATTTTTTAAAATATTAATAAATAATGATTAAAATAAAAACAAGAACTAAATTAATACATCTATTACCATGGAGAAAACCAACCACCCTAAGCAAGACAACACTACACTACCTACTAACCTTCTATCCTAAAATGTGTCCTCCACACCCTCCTATCTAAGGTAATGTCCTCGGTAACCTAGAGTTTCATCATATCTTTTATTATCACCTCTCCTTAATACTTCTTCAGCCTATCTCTACCTCTCACCGTACCCTCTATAACCAACCTCTCGCACCTCCTCACTGGTACGTCTACACATCTCCTCTTCACATATCCAAATCATATCAATCTCGCTTCCCTCATCTTGTCCATCACAAAGGCCACTTCCACCATATTTCAAATATTTTCATTTGTAATCGTATTACTCCTAGTATGACCATGCATCCACCTCAGTTTCCTCATCTTTGCAACATGCATCTTTTGAAAATGAGAGTTTTTGACTAACATTCTGAATACAACAATAACGATCTAACCACTACTCTATAGAACTTACCTTTGAGCTGCGGCGCTACCTT
This sequence comes from Solanum appendiculatum, assembly GCA_018342035.1. Lineage (NCBI taxonomy): Eukaryota > Viridiplantae > Streptophyta > Magnoliopsida > Solanales > Solanaceae > Solanum > Solanum appendiculatum. The sequence continues at coordinate 83,501 of JAGDQO010000949.1, forward strand.
TTTATCACACAAGATTTCAGAGGCAAGTCGTCACTTCCTCCACGCCGCACTAATATGATGTACGATATCTTCGTTGATGTTCCCATTCCCATGGATAATAAACCCAAGATACTTGAATCTGTCTCACTTGGGGATATTTTGTGTGTCAAGCCTCACTTCCACGCCTATCTCATGTCTCACATTATTGAATTTGTACTCCACATACTCTTTTTTGGTCATGCTCAACCTGAATGCTTTAGTCTCCAAAGTCTATCTTCACCCCTCTAAATTAACATTAACTCCATCACGCATCTCATCAATAAGTACTGTGTCATCAAAAAATAACATACACCATGACACCTCATAGTGAATGTCTCGCGGCAATTCATCCATCACCAAGGAAAATAGAAATGGACTAAGAGTTGATCCCTAGTGTAACCCCTTCTCTATAGGGAAGGGCTCCGAGTCTCGTCCCACCATTCTACCTACATTTTAGCTCCTTCATACTTGTCCTTTATCACCCTAATGTAGACCATCGATACACCTCTTGCCTTCCAGCATCGCCACAAGACTTCCCTTGGGAGTTTGTCATAAGCATTTTTAAGGTCAATGAACACCATATGTAAGTCCCTCTTCCTTCCCAATATTTCTCCGTCAGTCTCTTCACAATATGAATGACTTCTATGGTCGATTACCCTGGCATGAATCCAAATTGATTCTCAAAAATAGACACACCCCTCCTCACCCTCATATTCTCTTCTCTCTCCAAGGCTTAACAACTTAATACCCCTTTAGTTGTTGCAATTTTTGATAACACCCTTTCTTATACAACGAAACCATTGTACTCCACCTTCATTGTTTGGGCATCTTAGCTGTCTTAAAAATGACAGTGAAAAAGCTAGTCAACCACTCCAAAACTTCTCTATCCTAATAATAGCACGCTTCACATCCTCAACCCTAATATGCCTACAGTACCTAAAACATCGATGTCTCTCAACTTGCTCCAACTCACCGAACAAAATTTCTAAGTCCCCTTCTTTGTTTAATAGCTTGTGAAAGTACGCTTGCCGTCTTTACTTAATGAGGGTCTCCCTGCCAAACACCTTGCCTTCTTCATCCATGATGCACTTCACTTATCCAAGTATTGGGCCTTACTCTTTCTCGCCTTTGTAAGCCTATACAACTTATCTTTGCCTTTGTCCCCTAGCTCAATATATAGTCTTTCAAAAGTTGTCTTCTAAGCTATTTTAACCTCTAACTTAGCCTCCATCTTTGCTTACTTATAAATTTCCCTATTCTCATGCTTCACGTATTCATTTTTGCAGTCTACCCACTTTTCATACACAACCTTCTTTGCTTCCATTTTGCCTTGTACTTCTCCCATTCAACCATCAATCCTCTCGGCGTCAACAAAAGTTACCCTTCCACACCTCTGGGATCTCTCTAACTGCTTATATAATGAAACTAGTTGTATTATCCTACATGCTTTCCATATCCACACTACTCCTCACAGCCCTTTTCGCCATCAACTTCTCCCTAATTAAATAAAAGAGTGCTGGTGTCAAACTACCCCATTTAATCCTTGGTTAGACATTAAGGTCTTCTTCCGCCTCCTCCGCTTAATGATGAGTCAGAGATTTTGACTCATTTGAAGTCTTTTAGCTCAACAAATAGCATCCTCAATGCCTTTTTATGCCCATAACTGATGATTTATTGTTATTTTATAGTGAAGACTTAAGGACAAGGCAAGGATGAAATCATGTAAAAAGAGGCTAAAAACATACAAAAAGGATGAAAATATGAAGCTGGTGCTCGCCAAATGTACTTAGTGACTCGCCAAATGTGCCAGACCTCACCAAAAATGACAGAGTCTAAGGCATATGCCAGGGCACCTGATACCACAAGTTCGAGCAGTTCACCCGAGCCCAGACACCCTTTGTTCCCATTTGGGTACATGAGTTCTATGAGGCGTATGATAGGGCACTCCCGAAGAAGGGAAAGAGAGTTGTTTGGAAGCCTATAGAGGAGGTTGATGTCCAAGGAAAGATGGTCCAATGTAGGGCTAGTATTATTAAGGATATCTTAAATTGTGGGAACAATGATAAGTCAATTTATAAGGAGAGGATGTAACACCCTCTTGATGATTTGAGCGGTTGGTTAGCCCCATTGCTTTCTGATGCTACTTCCCCGTAGATTGTGGATTAGGTTAATATTAAGAAGAAGGACCTAATTGTGGTCGCGAGGTATTGGTTAGGATTTATTAGTAGCACCCTAATGCCTTTTCAGAATGAATCGATGCTCCAACTCCAAAGCAGTTTTGGTGGGGGTGTATTATCACCCGAGAGAAGTTAGATTTGGGGAGCATTATTGAGGATGAGAGACTCATTCGAGCGAAGCAGTAGCAGACATCCCTGTTATTTTTGGTGTTGATTACTCAACTTTGTGAGTTGGTGGGAGTACCATTCGTAGAGTCGATTGATGTGAGGATCACTCTGGCTTCCTTTAGAGACATCCGGAGGATAGAGGCAGACTATTTGAGGGATGATGTGGCTAGGAAAAAAACATTCACCAGCTGATACCACTCCAGTAGTTGACCTGACTAACTTGGCAGCTGACTCTGTGCATCTGGCTCCTATCGTGGAGCCGTCAGGTATTGCCACCCCTTCTGCTTCTACATCTGTTGTGCCTCTCTTTATATCCCGATCCTCATTGACACATGCCTTGATTTTTTGGATGGGTAGCCTTGCCGATTCAACGGATACTAGAGCTTCTCGTTTAGAGAAGGCAGTCCTTACCATGATTTCTGTAGCCATTGAGGTTGACCTTACTCCCTTTCGGGTCGAGGTACCTGATCATATCACCTTGTTGATGGCCTATGGTTTGAGATTGGAGACCCTCACCGCTCGGGTTGATGAGTGTGAAAAAGTTGAAGGTGCGTCGAAAGAGATGACAACCTTGAGGGATGATATTGATGCTCTGAGGATGGATGTGGACCAGCTCAAGTCCACATATATTTCTATGCTCTGGGTGAGGTATCCCTTCCTGAGATGCTGATTTCTTAGCCTTCTCTAGTGCCAAGAATGGATGAGTTGGGAGCTGCAGCTGAGCAGATGGTTGATGAGGATGATGAGGACTCCACTCCAGAGACGGATGAGGAGGAGTTTGGAGTAGATGAGCAGTTTAGCGCAAAGGCTATCATAGAGCTGCAGGAGTTGGAGGAATCCATTTTGCATGCTACCATGGAGCGTTCTAATCAAGAGACCTCCACCATTGGCCCTAAGCGGGGCCCAAACTTCAGAGTCTATTCCTCCCCCCCAAATGCTCCGAGCACTGATGCCCAGGTTGATGCAACTATCATTGAGCCAGAGAGCCAGTATTGGGATTCTCATCCTATCCTTACATTTCCGTATTCATATTTTCCACATTGAGGACATTGCTTTTTATTTTTGGTGGAGTGAGGGCGTTTGCTAATGTCTATCCCCTTTTGATTATATTTTGTTGTTTTGTTTTGACATTATATTTGTGTTGTATTAGGTGTTATCTTTTGATTAATAGTATATATAGCTTTGTTGGGTGTTGTCTTTGAATTGTGGTAATATTTTTCTTTTTCTCTATCACCCCGGATTTGGAATGATTCTGTTGATATTGAATTGAGAACTTGCATCATTATGAATATTCGAGTATCGAGTCATGATCAATATTGATGTCTTGGATAGTTATTTTGATGAGAAATGTATTTGTGTTGATGTTTTGAGGGAATTCAAAGTGCATGACTCTTGCATGATCTTCTAGTATCTCGATGTGACTAGTTGTGTATTGATTGTGAGACTTGCAATGGCCATTGAACACAAGATTAATATTGTAGAATTATGCCCAATGATTGTGTTTGAAGTGCCTTGTGTGGTGAGGATTACTTGAAAGGCTTGTGTGTGGATTCCCAGAATTTTCCCTATTGGCTTAATTGTTTAAACTTTGGCGAATGCAAGAAATAATCATAGGCACAAATTTTGAGAGAGCCAAAATCATCATACCTACACTGTGACTACCTTGTGAGGGTGTGCAACCATTTTGGCACCAATCGAGCCTAACCAGTTTGTTGACAACCTTGTTGAAACCTCTTGACCCAAAAATGTTGCTTCTTTCTCACCCATAAACACTTTTTGAAGCATTGGTTTGTTTGAATAGACAACTTAGGCCAATCCTAAGTAGGGGCTATGGTAAGGAAAGAGGAAAGAATCCGAGCAAAAAAAAGTACGAGACTCATCCTTGGTTATTTTGGCAAAAAGATGGAACCCTCCATATATAAAAAGAAATGGAGAAAAGAAAATAATTGAAAAGTGTGTCACAAAGTGATGTTTTTATTATCTTTGGTACATGATGGAATAAAAAAGGGTTCCTAATGAATTGAAGATGAAATGAATGTAGTGAATTGTTTGAGGTGAGTCTCTTTGTCAAAGGAAAGAAATAAAATGAGAAGAGGTGAAGACAATACTTCTAAAAGGTGAAGTCACTAAACCAAATTGACTATACCTTTGCCCTCAACTCCATTATAAGCCTGAAAAAGACCTTTGAGATCTTGCTAAAGCTAGGTGATGTGATGATTGGAACATATGGTTACACCTATGGGTTGAAATATGCATGCATTTCCCTTTGAGAGTGTGAGAGTTTGTGTTTATTCCTAAGTTCATTGTTGATGTGCATTGTGAGAGCATGAAATTGTGTTTTGTTGTGAGGGCACTTGAATACTTTCGTTGAAGCATAATTTTGCATCATGAGTGAGCATTCGTGAGCTTGAGCTAAGATTGATAGCGGCTAGTCATCATTTGAGGCCTTTTGAGCATAATTGAGAATTGCATAATATCTTTTTATGTCCATATATGATGATTTGTTGTTTTTTGTAGCTATGAAGGTTTAAGGACAAGGCAAGGATGAAATCATGCAAAAAGAGGCTAATAACATAGAAAGAGGATGAAAATGTGAAGCTGATGCTCATCAAAGGCACTTGGAGACTCGCCAAACGTGCCAGACCTCACCGAAAATGACAGAGTCTTTGACTAAAAATCTCAAGGCAGGTCGGCAAGAAGAAGGATCAAACAATGACTCGCCGAACCCTATCATCGAGATGATTGATGCTCACCAAAATTTACAGAACAATTGGGATAAATTAAAGGCCAAAAAGGCGAGTATAGGTGGTTATTAGTGACTCGCCAAATGTGAACGGTGAGCTCCATCGAGTTCACCAACTGCGCTTCAAACACTTGAAGCCTGAAGCCAAGACAAGGCGAGGAGAGGACCAAGTTCGTGATTCGCCGATTGAGTCGGCGAGCTCAACAAACCTCGCCTATTGATTCAATTAATGAAATTTTGGCTGAGTTTGGGAAAAATATAAATAGTCAAAAAGAAAAGGAAAAATAGGGTGGATCATACATTTTGGATCTTGGACTTTCTTAAATTAGAGTACAACAGAACTTTTCATTTTCTTGAGGGGGAAGCTTGCTTGTAATCCATCTTTTGGGTGGAATTCGGAAGTGGGTATTTACATTCGAAATTGTAAATCAACAATTCGATGGCTGAGAATATTTTGGGTATAATTTCTTTTACTTCTAGCATGATTGGCTAAAACTCCAATTCTAGGGGTGTGCAAATGAAGTTGGATTTTGATTAAATTGGTGGAATTTTGTGTATTGCTCTGTTTTACTTTAATTTCCATGGATTTAAATTGATTATCATGTGTTAGTTTATGAATTGAGGTTGCAAACTTAATTCTACTTTAGATCTTCATGCATTGAGAGAATACATGAAGTGGGCAATTAATTTGATGTTTGCATATTAGATTTTGATCCCTTATTTGCTTGAGAAATAAGTTTAGGGTTTCATCTCTAAATGCTAAACTTGCTCGAGAGAGAAGATCTATGTCATTAATGGGTTGTTTAGTAGATTGTACATGGGAGTGTTTGAGAAGAACTCCTATGCTAAGCATGTTGTGATTGAGAAATGCAATGTGTGTTTGAGATTGACCCATCCAATCATGGGTAATCAATGTTATTTAGCAATCACATTGTCCCACCTTTTGAAATCGATACCCACTTCCTCACACTCCTAAATTGTTACTCCGCTTGCTTGCTAAATACTCATTTTAATTTATTTTATCAAAATTGATTACTAAACAATCTTAATTTGATATTTGGAATTTATCCACCCTTGTTACCATCTAGATACAATGGATTAGATCACAATTTAACTTTGTAATTGAATTCTTCCATATACCACTCCCTGTGGGATTCGGCCTCGACCTCATAAGTTGGGTAATTAGATTGCTAATGACTGCTTACTTGTTTAATTGTTTGACAAGTAATTTGAGCGTTATCACTTAATCTCCAAGTCCATCACTAAAAGCTTATGTTGAGTAGTAAGGTTCTCACTCGGGATGACTTTGTAATCCTTACAAAGGCATCTATCACCTTTCCTTCTAAGCAAGTAATATATCTGAATTCTAGCCACGACATTACAGATGGTAATCAAGTGATCATCCTTCTTAGAAAAGCTCGAGTTAGCTATCACTAACTCAAAAGCTATAAAAAAATCCATGAGTGAGGTTCCACCACTATTTCTAACCCTAAAACCAATACCATCATGCACATTAACAAAATCACTAGAAGTTGCCCCAATGTGGTCATTAAAATCTCTTCCAATGAAAACCTTCTCGATGATCGAAACACCTCCTAAAATTGCATCTAATTCCTCCTAAAAATACTTTCTGACCTCTTGATCTAAGCTTGAATGTGGAGCATAAGCACTAACAACATTTAAAGTTAACCTTCTAATGACTAGCTTGATTGCTAACAAGCTACCGTTAACCCTATAAACATCTAGCACTTGCTCCCTTAGGTCTCCATCTGCTAGAATGCCTACATTATTATTGTTCCTTGAACTTCCTGAGTATCAAATTTGGAATTCATTCACGTCCCGATCCTTAGAACCTACCCATATGATCTCCTGAATGCAGGCTATATTAATCATCCTCTTTTTAAGGATCTTCACTAACTCAATGAACTTCTCAAACGAAGTCTTGATGTTCCAGGACCCTACTCTCAACCGACTAGAACCCTTAACCCCATAACTACCTTTACCTCTTGCCTCTGACTCCAACCGAGGACAAGACCCTAGTCTACCATCTCTTACCAAACCCACTAAGCTATATTATAACTTAGAAAGAAAGCAAGCAATCAATAAACTAAGATATACTGTAAATAAAAACAACGATCAAGAAATTAAAAATTTGAGGTCAAATTCTACCATGTGTCATCTTCTAATGCAGTACTCCAAGAAAGAACTCTATTGCTGACATAACAAATCTATTGAAGAATCAAATTTGGAAGAATCAAATTTGGAAGCACACAGGTCGTACGCTTGATTCGATTACCCATGGAGAAAGTGGCAGAACAAATAATGTTAGAGTAATTGATTAGAATTTTACACAATTAGATTACTAATGTCCAATAATAATTAATAAATTTGATAATCTATACTATATTAAAAGCATGAAGGTCCTTAGAAATGTTGATTGAAGTTTTTGTCCTTCATTAAAAGACTTTTCTTTAGACATTATTATCTTTTCCTATTTTTCCAAGTTATTACTTTTTTGTATTTATTATATTTAATTGTAGTCATATAATAAGGAAAAGGATTCCTAAGATAACTAGGCAATAAGGTGTCCAACGTGAAGGAGAAGGAATGCTCAAATAATTAGGATGCCTCCTAATTATCTGGGAAAATTAGCGTCATTTCTTATTTATATATATATATATATATATATGGAAAATATTGAATGTCTATACGAAAATTTTATAAAATATCAATTAGTATTCTTTTTGGTCTATGACTCCTCTACTTTTATAAAACAACTTATAATTTTAAAAACTTATACATCGTTAATTATAATGAATAATCTTACATTATATTATTCCAATATAAGTTTTCATCAATACTTTCGGAAGAAATTTCAAAATCTTGACTTGAAGTGTTGTACGCTGATCTATTAAATAAGTCTATTACGATTTAATTGAATTTTGACACTAAATTGTTGATAAGGTTAAAATTTTATTTTGTTGTCTACTTTTAGTCCTTTTTTGCATAAGTATTGTTAGTGAGCTGTTAATATAATTATATATCTTTTATGGATGTCTTTTAGAAAAACTTGCAATCTACTCTATTTTGGGTTTACTTTTAAATTTTTGATTGTAGAGTGTTGTGGGGATTAATTTTTTGAAAGCACGATTTTTATGTGTGTGCTATTCATGACTATTGCATGAAAAGTTGGATGTTTGAAACAACTCTTCAGTTATGAGTTTGAAAAGTTAATAGGATAGTGACTTCCTATATCCCTATCTTGAAAAGGTAAATAATATATTTGAATCAGTAAGCCCCCAAAAAGTTCTAATCAAAAGCTCATAGATTAAAATTTTTGGCTCTGCATTTTTTCCCTAGAAAGATATACAATTTTTGGTGATGAATATGACTTTATATTTCGTTTGTTAAATATGATTAACAAAATCCAAAAATAATGAAATAAAATTATTCTGACTTTTTTTTTCTTTTTTAAGCATGCATAGGGTGATCACTTTATGAACTAAATTATAGTTTGGAAGAAGTAACCGTAATCTTAAGTAAACTAATTTAGAAAAAAACATTGTGAAACACGATTCTTTTTAATTTAAAGGAAGTTTAGCCGACATAACCAAATATCGTTCTCCTCACATACATTTCAATTTTCCTACTTTCCACTACAACATCTTTTTTTTAATTTCTTTTTTGAATAGTTAGTTGATTTAGTACTCTCAAGAAATAATTTGATTAATATTAAGGTTGAATCCCTTTATGGCGTATTCACATATTCTTTATATTTAAATTTTTATAATAATACAAACTTATATGTAATTTAAATATTAAGGACTATGAATTGGATTTCTGCTTTATTGGAAATGATTAGGATAGGAGTCCTAATATATTTTAAATATGTTGATTTGTCAGCAGCTAGGAAATGAAGCGTACACAAGGATTCAAATTAAATACATAAAGAATATGTGAATACGCCATAAAGGGATTCAACCTTAATATTAATCCACCAGTTATGCAACCCTAATTAGAGGAAAAATGGAACTGATATTTGGAAAAGAAACTGATATTTTGATCCAAAGATTTTACCCAATTGAATTTCATCGAAGATTTCATTGGAGAAATGAGACGAAGAGGGAGGAGTCAAATAGTCTGAGAAGTAGATCATCAAAGAAAGAGATACATGCGATCATCAGAGAAAGAGACACATGTGATCATCAAAGAGAGAGACGCAAAGAAGAAAATTTTTTGCACAATAAAAAATCACCATAGCATGAACAAAGAAGGAAATCACCATCATGATGGGAAGGATCTGAAATGAAAAGTTGTTGGAGGCGCTGATTGAGAATTGTATTGATCTTGAGAGAAGTAGTGCGACAGAAAATTTTGGTATGATTTTCTCACTTAAACTTCAATGGGCAAAAATTGGAATGACCCTCCAGGTCATTTCCTCTTCATTGCGTTCTTTTTGGCATTTAAAAACTTCCTATAGTGGCCCTAAGTCATTTATAACTTACTGGGATTGATAGTTCGGTCACCTGATCATCCATTTCATTTTTATGCGAGTTTTCTTGTTTCGAGCTTTTAGAACTTGAACGGTTGACTTTGGTCAAAACTTCAGACAGACAGCCTCATATCTCAATATTGGGAGGTGGCAAGCTATTCAATATGAGAGTGTGCCTGATTACTGCATGTATTGTAAATATCAGGGGCATTTGATACATGTGTGCACTATCAAATAAAGAGATGAGGAATACAGAAAAATAAAAGAGCTAGAGGCTAAGAAGAAAAACAAAAGTAAAAGAGGAGAGGAGAAACAAGAACACAAAACAACTCAAGTTCATGATAATATTAGGGCTGCTGGGATGAATGAAATGCATAATAAACAGGTCTCTAATCAAGAGCAGGAAAACAAACCAACAGAAGAACAGTCGCAGGTTCAAAAGAGGAAAAATTACAAACAGACCTCAAACAATATGGAGAGGTCTAATTTATCTCAGGAGCAGATGGAGAAGAACAGGAATCAACAGGACATACAGACATGTAATCTCAATATATCTACTATTGATACTCATAATAATTACATTAATCTAGATGTGCAGGATCAACCCAACAATCAAGAAGGAAAAGAAAATAAAGATTTAGGAAAGATTAATACAATGGAGAAACCATTGGCTCAAAAGCCCCAAGTTGAATTATCTCCACAAAATTCTCAATTATTACATAAGCATAAAGGTAATGATAAATTGACAAATCATGGTGAGCAAGGCAAGAAGATCACATGTATTGACTCAATACTCCCCATACCCCACAACCCTGTTATTAATTTGTTGACTGATGTTGTTGAAGCTGAAAGAGTGATGAATGGGGGGTGTCAGGAGAAAACTTCTAATTTGCAGGAAGGGGTGTCCAAAGGAGGGAATTGGTCTCACGTTGGGCATGGGCATTTACACTCTAACCCTAGTATTGACCATAGAGCCCCTGCTACCTCTATTCAAGTTCCAAACATTCAGCTGAATTAGAAAAATTGAAGCAGTGCATAGGTTACTGATATTGGGCAGATTCATGGTACTGGTACTTCTAGTAAAAAGGGCAAGGAGGTGCAGAATTCATAGAAAACTAATGGTGATATTATAGATGGGCAGAATTATAATACTCCTATCACCAATCAGAACAAAAAATGTGATCAAGTTCAGGATGATGAAAATAGGCAAAAGAATGAGGATACCACTATGAAGAAACCAACCAACAACAAATCCAAAGGCAAGCTGAGCAAAAAAAGAAGAGATGCAAACAAGAAAAGACAACAAAAAGAAGCTGAAGTGCAGGGTATTAATGCAAAAAAGGACCAGATCCATGGGAACAAAAGTCCACAATAATAGGCGGCCAGTTCTAATGCTGAACTAAAGGTTAATAATGAATATGAAGTTGAGCAATCTGAGGATGAAGTTGATGAAGATACTCAATCTTTAAGAGAGGAGGAGGATGATGGGGAAGATGATGAAACTAGTGCTTATCTCATTAAAACATTTGGATCTACATTTCAAAGTGACTTTCAGGAAGAAATACAAGGAGTCACTAATCAACAATGTCTATATCCCAGAGGCAGAAAACAAAGGACACAACACAACATGCAAACTTCCACCAATACAGCTGCTAATTCTAGCCGACCAAATAGTAGGTCCAGGAGTAGAGGTTTCTAATGATCAAGTCTCTTTGCTGGAATGCTAGAAGCATCAACACCCAAGGATCATTGGAGAGGCTCCAAAATCTCAAGAAAATATACAATCTGCCTATGATATCTATTCTTGAACCTTTTGCTGATAACTCTCAACTTAACAACTATAAAATCCATTTAAATATGGATAATGCAGCTTTTAACCCCAATGGTAAGATCTGGATCTTTTGGAATGATGAAATGCACTGCACAGTATTGGAAACAGATGAGCAACATAATACTTGTGTTTTACAGCATAGTGAGTACAAAGAAAAGTTCATGATAACCTTCATTTATGCCAAATGTAAGGACTATCTCAGATGGCCATTATGGGATAGACTCATTCACTTTTCTAATATGAATATCCCCTGGTGCACTATAGGGGAATTTAATGTAATTACATCCATTGATGAAAAACAAGGGGGTAGACTCTACAATATGAATAAGAGTTTTGAGTTCATAAGTGTCATTGAAGCTTGTGGATTGATGGACCTTGGGTACAATAGTCAGCATTTCACCTGGTGTAATCAAAGAGCTAAAGAGTCCAGAGTCTAGAAAAGATTAGACAGAGCTATGATCAATGACAAATGGTTGGAAGAGATGCCTCAAACTACTATTACTCATCTACCTTCAGTGGGGTCAGACCATTGTCCACTCCTTATGGAGATTGTAGTAAGGATTGAACATGTCATCAGATACATTAAATTTCCTCATTGCTGGACTGATCATGACAATTTCATGGATAACTGTTAAAGCTTGTTGGGATAGAAAAGTATCAGGCAACCCTATGTGGAGATTACATCAAAAAATGAAGAGACTTACTGGCACCCTTAACTCCTGGTCCAAAAAGGAGTATGGTGATATCTTTGCTATTGTTAAAGATTATGAAGAAAAGGTAAGATTAGCTGAAGAAGAAATCATCATCAACAATATAGAGGAGAATAGAGTCAACTTACATCATGTCAATGCTAAATACATTAAGTACATGAAGCTGGAAGCCTCTATTCTTAAACAGAAAACTAAGCTCCAATGGTTCAAGGAGGGTGATATTAATTCCAAATATTTTCACACTATTATGAGAGGGAGGAGGAGAAAATTGTTTATTCACAAGATTTGCACTGGTGATGATAATTGGGTTCAGGGTGATGAAAATGTTGCCAAGGCTGCTTGTGATTATTTTTAGCATATCTTCACTGGGCATGAAAATAAAATTAATCAAGATGTACTACATCATGTTCCCAGAATGATTAATGAAGAGCAGAATAACAACCTCCAATCTAGGCCTACTATGGATGAAGTTAAACAACTGGTATTTTCTATGAATCCCAATTCTGCCCCTGGTCTGATGGGTATGGAGGAAAATATTTTCAAAGTTGTTGGGAAATCATCAAAGATGACCTCCTGGAAGCTGTCCAAACTTTCTTTTTTGGTCAGGAAATGCCCAGGTTCTTCTCTCATGCCTATTTGTTTCTTCTTCCTAAAGTTGAACATCCTAATAAACTCAATGAGTTCAGACCCATCAGTATGAGTAACTTCACCAATAAAATTATCTCCAAACTTCACTATACCAGACTTTCTTATGTTCTTCCTAACCTTACTTCAGATAACCAAGCTGGTTTTGTTAAAGGAAGGAGCATTTCTGATTACATTATGTTGGCTCAGGAAATTATTCATGGCATCAAGAAACCCAAGGAAGGAGATAATGTGGTGATCAAACTGGATATGACTAAGGAATATGATAGGGTGTCTTGGGCTTTTACTAGTTTGGTGATGAGAAAAATGGGTTTTGGTGAAAATTTTATTGACATGGCATGGAGAATTATGAGTAATAATTGGTACTCTATTATTGTGAATGGAACTAGGCATGGTTTCTTTCATTCAACTAGAGGCCTTAAACAAGGTGATACATTATCCCCTGCTTTGTTCATCTTGGGGGCTGAGGTGTTATCTAGAATGCTCAATTCTCTCCACCAAAATCAAAATTATCAGGGCTTTCAAATGGAAGTGAGAGGCCCTCAAATTAACCATTTGAGTTTTGCTGATGATGTGATCATCTTCACATCTAGAAACAGGAGATCTTTATAGCTTATTATGAAGTCCCTATCCACTTATGAACTGGTATCTGATCAACAGATCAACAGGGACAAAAGTTACTTCATGGTTCCTACAAATATTCCTTTAGACACTATTGAATTAATCAAGACAACTACTGGCTTCACTCAAAAGGATAGTCCTATCACTTATCTTGGTTGTCCCCTATACATATGAGGGCAAAGAATTATTTACTATTCTGAGTTGGTGGCAAAAGTAGTAAAAAAGATCAGTGGGTGGCAAGCAAGAATTCTCAGTTTTGGAGGTAGAGATACTTTGGTAAAACATGTCCTTCAATCTATCCCTATTCATACTATGGCTGCCATTGCACCTCCCAAAACCACAATTAAATACATCAATATGGTGATTGCAGATTTCTTTTGGGGATGGGATAAAGAGAGAACGAAGTATCACTAGGCTTCTTGGGAAACCCTTAGCGTCCCCTCTGACGAAGATGGAATAGGGGTTAGAGAACTTAAGGATATTTGCACCTCCCTATAGTTTAAACAGTGGTGGTCCTTTAGGACTAAATATTCTTTGTGGGGTCAGTTCCTTAAAGCCAAATATTGTCAAAGATCCAATCATGTGGGAAAGAAATACGATACTGGTCAATCCCTTATCTGGAGGTACATGATAAGAAATAAGAATGATGTTGAAAATCATATCAGATGGAAAATTCACTCAGGCACTTGCATGTTTTGGTGGGATAATTGGTTGGGAGAGGGTCCACTAGCTCATCAATGCAGCAATATTACTAGCCTCAACAACATTAGAGTCTCCTAGTTCTTAAGAAATGGACAATGTAATGAATCCATGGTGAGAAGACATGCCCCTCCTTTGCTGGTTCCAAAGATTCTGAGCACTGATAATCACTATCAAGCAACAGTTCCTGATGAGGCAGTATGGAACTTCACTGACAAGGGCCTGTTCACTTGTTCATCATCTTGGGAAGTCATCAGAATAAAGAAGACCAAGTGTAGGATCAACACTCTAACCTGGCAAAAACATGTTCCATTTGAAGTATCTTTTCTTCTTTGGAGGGCTCTGAGATTTAAACTCCCAACTAATGAGAAGATCACCACTTTTGGGAGTGAACCTGTCCAGTGTTCTTGTTGCACTAATCCGGGATGGGATGATATTGACCATGTATTTGTCACAGGGCATTTTGCAAAGTTTATTTGGAAATTTTTTTCTTCCTTGCTAGGCACTGATCACAGACAACTTCCTCTAAAAAATCACTTTCTAAAGTGGTGGGAACTGGAGCCTAAAAATGAGGTGCATAAAGTCATATTTTAGTCCCTCCCTATCATCATTTGCTGGAACTTGTGGAAAAATAGGTGTTCGGCAAAGTATGGTAACAAGAAATCAAGCATCACCAAAGTCAAATTCTTAATATCCAAAGATATTAACCATACTCTTATCTCTACCTATCCTTATTTGCAATGGCCTAACAACTCTCCTGATTTGTTTAAAGTAATTGAAGGGTGCTAGCAAGATGTTCAAATCAGAGAAATAAAGTGGGTTAAGCCTCCTAGCGACATTTTCAAACTCAATACGGATGGAAGTGCTTTAAGTAATCCAGGCAAAATTGGAGGAGGAGGCATTCTCAGAGACTCAAATGGAGATATGGTACATGCATTAACTGTTCCTCTAGGAATTGGCACCAACAATCAAGATGAAATCCAGGCACCTACACACGGCATTCATTGGTGTTTACAACATGGATACAAAAGAATTTTTCTAGAAGTCGATTCTGAACTTCTTTCCAAATGGCTCACTCAAGCTAACAAGCCTCCTAGAAACTTGAGCAGTATATTAATCCTCTCCTCAAGCTTATCAATCAGTTGGATTTCTTCCAATGTAAATATACTTTTAAGGAAGCAAACTGTACTGCGGATTGGTTGTCAAAGAAGAGGCACAAATAAGATATTGTTCATCATTTTTACACCTATCATCAGCTTCCTACTACAGCTAGGGGAAGCTACCTATTGGAGAAAATGGGCATGATAAATTTTAGATGGAAAAAGGTGAAAAGGATCAAGCCACCACCATGACTATGCTCCAATCCATCACGTATAGAGGTCTCTATACCTTTTGCTGCCCCTACCCTCTTCTTTTTGGCTATCTCTCCTTAGTTATAGCTTTTTAGAATAGGATTAGTGTTTTCTTTTCTTACTTCTGTAAGGGTAGAGTCTCCCTTATTTACGTTTCCTAGTTCTTTTGTACTGAGAGGAGTCCTCTCAATAGGTGCATAGATTCTAGGTTTCTCTTTCAAGAATCGGGAATAAGTCAGTTTTCCTTAGTAGGAAGACAGACTTAGATACCGACCATAGGATCGGAGGTAAGGTCTATGTCCCCCACCTTGTATTTTGTTGCTGTTTTTATTATTAATGTTAAGGCCTGGGGTGTTGTTCAGCCCCTGACCCCCTCAAGGGTCATTAAAATAAAAAGTAAAAAAAACCCTAAAACCTAAAATCTAATCCCTAAGAAACCCTAAATCCTAAACCATAAGAAACCCTAAACCCTTAAAACCCTTAAAACCCATAATTCTTAAAATCCCTAAAAACCCTTTAAAAAACTCTAAAAACCTTTAAAACCCCTAAACTTAAAAAACCCTAAAAAACCTAAACCTTAAATAACCATAAATCCTAAACCTTAAGAAATCCTAAATCCTAAGAAACCCTAAACCCTTAGAAATCATAAACCCTAAAATCCCTAAAAACCTTTTTAAAAACCCTAAATGTAAAAAAACCTTAAAACCCCTTAAAATTCTTAAAAACCCTAAAAAAACCTAAGCTTTAAATCCTAAACCCTAAAAAACCCTAAATCTAAAACCCTAAACCCTAAACTCTAAACCCTAAATCTTAAACCCTAAATCCTAAACCATAAGATCTAAGACCTAAGAAACCCTAAACCCTAAATTCTAAGAAACCCTAGACCATAAACCCTAAGAAATCCTAAACCCTATGAAACCCTAAACCCTAAAAAAATTCTTTAAAATCCCTAAACCTAAAAAACCCTAAACCCTATGAATCCCTAAACCATAAAAATCCTAAAAAAATACTAAACCTAAAACCTTGAACCCTAAAAAAAATCCAAAACCCTAACAAACTATAAATCCTAAACCCTAAACCCTAAAAATCCAAAAAAAATTTAAAACCCTAGACCTTAAAAATCCGAAAATCCCTAAAAAAAATCCATAAGCCCTAAACACAAGACTCTAAAAAAAATTATAAAAAACCCTATATCCTAAGAAACCCTAAACCCTAAATCCTAAGTCCTAAACCCTAAATGCTATGACCTAAGACACTTTAAAACCTAAATCCTAAACCGTAAACCCTAAGAAACCCTTAACCCTAAAAATGTCCTAAAAGCCTAAAAATCCTTAAAACTTAAAAACCCTAAACCTAAAAATCTTTAAACCTAAAACCATAAATCCTAAGAAACCATAAACCTTAAACCCTAAACCCAAAACACCAAACCCTAAGCCCTAAGAAACCCTAAACCCTAA
Source organism: Solanum appendiculatum (assembly GCA_018342035.1). Taxonomy (NCBI): domain Eukaryota; kingdom Viridiplantae; phylum Streptophyta; class Magnoliopsida; order Solanales; family Solanaceae; genus Solanum; species Solanum appendiculatum. Next base: position 100,414 of record JAGDQO010000949.1, read on the forward strand.
ATCCTAAGAAATCCTAAGAACCCTTAAACCCTAAGAAACTTTAAACCTTAAAAAATCCTAAACCGCAAAACCATAAAAACCCATGAAAATCCTAAACCTAAAAAACCCTAAGCCCTAAACCCTAAACCCTAAAAAACCCTAAACCATAAATCCTAGAAATCTTAAACCTTATAAACTTCTGTCTAGAATTTTTCTCTCAAAAGCCTCTAACGGCAAGTTAGTATTTCTAACGGCTGCTTGGCCAGATGGCTAGTGCACCACCGGTGGAGCTTCTCCGGCCACCGGATCAAGCTCATATGAAACATATTAGAGACACACAATCATCTCAGCCAGAAAAATGGAATTAACCAACTAGTCCTACCCACAACTCTCTGAATCTGCAAAGTGATGTCGCAATTTCGGCCAAAGAGTTGAATGGAGCACATGGATTTAATTCCCATGATCACTCAGATGAAAAGCACGTGAATCTGGAATGAAACAAAGAATCATCAAGGCAAACTATATCCCTAGTCCAAATTTCAAAGGATTCCACCATCCAAAATGGAAAATCATAAAAAGCGAATCAACTAAGAATCACGCCTGACTCACCCCAAGTGTGTTTACAAAATCATGCTTCGTCGGAACTAATTACATTAGAATCTATCACTGGGGAGTGTTCTTCTCAAGGAGAGAAACACCTCACTGCAATTTCAAATGAGTTGGACGGTGGAGTCGCCTGGAAAACTCCAGGAGAGGTCGACGAAACTCATGAGAAATACGAAAATAAACAAGACAAGTTCGTGGGAAGGCAGGGGGAAAGGAACAAGATATCATCATTAAATTCGAGTTCACAAGAGCAACATGAACCTAATGATCATTCAAAGTTGGATGAAGGAAATGCAGTTGGAGGTCTTAAACCAAATCAGAACTTGGGCAATACTCAAGATCAACAATCTAAGAAGCATGTCGCAGTGAACCAATGCGAAGAGCCAAACCATTATAAATTTTCATTTGATGTTAATACTGATGCACCTCTACTCACTCCAATGCTTATCCAATAGGAAAACACCAATGGACATACCAAGGAGGTGATCACCAAAGGTGGGGAGATAGCTGATACACAAGGCAATCGATAAAAAGAAAGAGAACAGGATACAGGATTCCAAGTACAAGGAACCAAGCAAGATCAAGGTAAGTTGACTAAAACTCACTCCATTCAATATGTTGATACTAACAGGGAGCCCCATTAGCACTCCAATACAAAGGGGCAGAGTACCAGTGTTAGAAATCCTTTGATTCAGGGAAACAAATAGGTTAGTGCTAAGGCTGATAATAGCAACAAAGGTAAACAACCAGATGGTAATGGGAACCATCAAGAATCTGTTGAAAAGAATACACATGGACCCCCAAATCAATACCCAAGAGTTTCCAATAATTTTGGAAAATATGAACCTAACCCTTAGAGAAGCAGGCAAGAAATGAAGCAAAATCAAGCACCCGGTGAACACTCCAATCAGAATCATCAAGTCAATGCCAAAAATAAAAAAATTCTTGAACCATCTCCTTTCACATTGGTGCAAACCTTGGCAGGAATGAGGTTCCCATAGACCTTTCAACCCCTACTGTTACAACCAAACAAGGTATGCCAGCTGTCATTTTTTAAATGGATGATTACATGGTCAAGTTGGCTGCTAGGTGTAAATATACCTTAGTTGGTAAATTTAATAATACCATGCCCAAGGTGGAGTTTATTAGAAAGAATTTCATTCTTCAAACTCAATTGTTTGGAGGAGTTGAGATAGCTCATTTTAATGCTAGACATGTATATATTAATCTAGATAATGAGTTGATTTAAATCACAATTTTGACAAAGCAAAAAATGAATATTGAACGGAAACTAATGAGGATACAAACCTGGACACCTACTTTTAGACCAGAAGAGGAAACTCCAATTGTTCCTATTTGGATTTCTCTACACGAACTGCCCTGGCACTGTTATAACAAGGAATTTTTAACTGCTCTTCTAGGACCTATTGGTAAGGTATTATATCTGGATGCTGCTTTTATGCAAAAAACTAGAGGTAGCTTGGCCAAAGTAAAAGTTCAAATTGATCTTACTAAAGAAAGTTCTCCACATGTGTGGATGGGCTTTAATAAGGAAGATCTCAACATGGGGAGGTGGCAAGCCATTCAGTATGAGAGTGTTCCTAATTACTACATGTACTGTAAACATCAGGGGCACTTGGTACATGTGTGTATTATCAAAAAAAGAGATGAAGAATACAGGAAAAGAAAAGAATTAGAAGCTGAGAAGAAAAACAAAAGTAGAATGGAACAGGAGATCCAAGAACACAAAAACACTCAAATATAGGATAACATCAAAGCTGCTGGTACTACTGAACTGCACAATAAACAGGTTCCTAATCAAGAACAGGAAAATCATGTAGTAGAAGAACAGTGGTAGGTTCCAAAGAGGAAAAATCACCAATAGAATACAAATAGTATGGAAAGGCCTAACTCACCTCAGGAGAAGATGGAGAAGAACAGGCATCAACAGGCCAAACAATCAGGTAATCTCAATATATCTACTATTTCTACTCATAATAACTACATTGATCTAGAAAATGTAGGATCAACCCACCAACCATGAAGGAAAAGAAAGCCAAGGTGGGGGAAAAATTAGTACAAGGGAGATACAAATAGCTCAAAAGTCACAGGGTGAATTATCTCCACTAAATGCTCAGTTGGTACATAAGAACCAAAGTAATGATAAAGTGACAAATCAAAGAGAACAAGGCAAGAAGATCGCAGATATGCAGGATCAATCCAACAACCAAAAGGAGCATGGTAACCATCAATCAAGCAAGACTCCAAATGTGGAGAAACAATCTGTCCAAGAGTCAGAATTGTAGGATCAATCTAGCAGTCCAGCCAAAAGAGGTACTCAAAGCACTAACAATGCAATCACAAAGGAGCAGCAAAGTACACAAGGAACAGGTATATAGTCTTCTTCTTTACCTCTTCACCAACCTATCTGTACTCATATTGACAGGTGCACTAAAGATAAGACAACACCTGCTAAAGCCATGAAGACCACAGGTATTGATTCAATGCTCCCAATATCCCAAATCCCCGACAATACTGTTGTTATTTTGTGATGCTGAGAAAGCTGTTGGAGGGATGGATGGAGGGTTAAAGGAGAACATACTAACCTGCAGGAAGGGGTAACCAAAGCGGGGAACTTGTCTCATGTTTTGTATGGGAAAATTCACACTGACCCTAGGTCTGACTCTAGAGCCCCTGCTACCACTATGCAGAAACACACAATTCAGGTGACACAAAGGTGGAGCCTAAGGATACTGGTCAGATGCAGGACATCCAATCTCCATAATCAAGGGCAATCCTCTCATCAATCAAACCAGGGTTGAGAAATAGGTAACTAAGGGAGATAATGCACACAAAGAGGATGACACAACTCCTATGAAACCCCCAAACAACAAATCACAGAACAGGTTAAGCAAGAAGAGAAGGGATGCCATAAAGAAGAGACAACAAAACACACTAGTGAGACACGCTACTAACACCATTCCTACAGATAATACTAGAACAACTGCCCAAAAAAAATACTGATTATGAGGTTCAACAATCTGAGGATGAATTTGACCAAGATACACAGTCATTGGAAGAAAATGAAGATGATGAAGAGGAAACCAGTGCCCACCTTATCAAAGCTTTTGGATCAATATTCCACAGTGAATTCCAAGTTGAAATTCTGGAGGTTTTTGCTCAGCAACGGCTTTCTCCCAGAGGCAGGAAACTGCGGAAATGACATGTCAAACAGGCCACCACCAGTAACTCTGCTACCTCTAGCAGACCCAACACTAAGTCTAAAAGTAGAGGTTTCTAATGATGAGAGCCCGATGTTGGAATGCTAGGAGCATCAACACCCAAGGATCGTTGGAAAGACTCCAAAATCTCAAGAAAATGCATAATCTAGCCATGATTGATATTCTTGAACCATTTGCAGACAATACTCACCTTAACACCTTTAAAATTCAGTTAGGAATGGACAAGGCAAATTGTAAACCTAATGGTAAAATTTGGTTGTTCTGGACTAATGATATGGATTGCAATATCATTGAAAATGAGGATCAACACATCACTTGTAAGGTTCAGCATGTGAGCATTCATCAGGATTTTATGATTTCTGTTATTTATGCTAAATGCAAAGATTACCTTAGGAGGCCTCTTTGGGACAGACTTATATAGTTTTCAGACAGGAACATACCTTGGTGTACCATAGGGGACTTCAATGTAATCACTACCACAGAAGAAAAACAAGGAGGGCCACTATATAATATTAGCAAAAGCTTTGAGTTCATAAGTACTATTGAAGCATGTGGTCTGATAGATTTGGGTTACAATGGTCAACATTTTACATGGTGTAATAAGAGATCAGAGGAAGCTAGAGTATGGAAAAGGCTTGATAGAGCTATGGTTAATGATAACTGGTTGCAAGTCATGCCTCAAACTACCATCACACATCTTCCCTCTATAGGGCAAGACCATTGTCCTTTATTAATGGAAATGGAGAAAAGAGATGAGCATATCATCAAATATTTCAAGCTTTTGCATTGTTGTACTGAGCAGAAAGGTTTCATGAATACAACAAAATCCTGCTGGGACAGAAATGTTACAGGTAACCCCTTATGGAGATTCCAATAGAAACTGAAAAGACTTGAAGTTACTCTTAGCACTTTTTCAAGAAATTAGTATGGAGACATTTATCAAACAGTCAAGGATTATGAGGAAAGGGTCAAGCTGGCAGGAGAAGAGGTTATCACAAACAATTCTAAAGACAATAGGGCTATTATTCATTAGATCAATGCTCAATACATTAAGTATATGTAGTTGGAGGCTTCTATCTTAAAATAGAAGACTCAATTGCAATTGTTTAAGGAGGGGGACACAAACAGCAAATACTTCCACACTATCATGAGAGGTAGAAGAAGAAAACTTTTCATCCATAAGATACGCACTGTCAATGATGAGTGGATTGAAGGGGATGAGAATATTGCCAAAGCAGCTTGTGACTATTTTCAACATATATTTTTTGGTCAGGATAACAGGATCAATGAAGATATTTCCCAAATTATTCCCAGAATGGTCACACCTAAGCAGAATGAGAACCTACAAGGAATGCCAACTATTGAGGAGCTGAAAACTGCAGTGTTCTCTATGAACCCCGATTCTACCCTTGGTCTGGATGGGTTTGGAGGAAAGTTCTTCCAAGTGTGTTGGGAGATTATCAAAAAGGACCTCTTGGACACTATTCAAGCATTCTTCTGTGGTTATAGCATGCCTAGATTCTTCTCTCATGCCTGTCTGATTCTTCTTCCTAAAGTGGCTTATCCTAATAGATTCAATGAATTTAGACCTATCAGCCTAAGCAACTTCACAAACAAAATTATTTCCAAGATTTTGTATCTCAGTCTGGCCCCTATTCTGCCCAATCTCATTTCAAGCAATCAGGCTGGCTTTGTCAAGGGGGGAGCATTTCTGAATATATTATGCTTGCACAGGAGATCATTCATGGGATTAAGAACCCAAGGAAGGAGATAATGTAGCTATTAAGCTGGATATGGCTAGGCATATGACAGGGTGTCTTGGTCATTCACCAGCATAACTTTTAGAAAAATAGGTTTTGGTGAGTTTTTCATTGATTTGATATGGAGAATTATGTGCAACAATTGATATTCTATCATTATCAATGGCACCAGACATGGGTTCTTTCACTCCACTAGAGGTCTTAAACAAGGGGACCCCTTATCACCAGCCCTATTTATTTTAGGAGCTAATGTTCTTTCAAGAATGATGAATCACACATATCAGAATCAGCAATATCAGGGTTTTCAGATGGAAATTAATGGCCCAAAAATTAATCATTTAAGTTTTGCAGATGACATCATCATATTTACTACTGGTACAAGGGGTTCTTTACAGTTAATGATGGAGACCTTGTCCAGGTATGAGAATGCTTCTGATCAACTCATCAATAAGGATAAGAGTCACATCATGGTTCCTGATCATACTCCAACTAATATCATTGAGATGATAAAAGAAATTCCTAGCTTCAATTAGAAGGAGAGCCATATCACTTACATTGGTTGTCCCTTGTACATAGAGGGACATAGGATCATTTACTACTCAGAGCTGGTGGATAAAGTGATCAAGAAGATTAGTGGTTGGCAATCCAGAATCCATAATTTTGGAAGCAAAGTGACTTTGGTGAAACATGTTCTCCAATCCATCCCTATTCATACTATGGAAGCTATTTCACCTCCTAAAACTACCATGCAATACATTAAGAGAGTGATAGATGACTTCTTTTGGGGCATAGATAAAGAGAAAAAGAAATACCATTGGGCTTCCTGGGAAACTCTCAGCTTTCCATATGAGGAAGGAGGCATTGGAGTAAACAACTTAGTGATGTGTGCATTTCTTTACAATTTAAACAATGGTGGAATATTAGGACCAAAAATTCCCTCTGGGGTCAATTCCTAAGAGCCAAGTTTTGCCAAAGAGCTAATCATGTTGCTAAGAAGTGGGATACTGGGCAATCTCTCATATGGAAATATATGCTGAAGAACATGCCTACTATGGAGGCTCAAATTTATTGGAAAATTCATTATGGTAATATCCTGTTCTTGTGGGATGATTGGTTGGGAGATAGCCCCTAAGCACAACATTGTCCCTACATTAATAGTCTTCATAATATGACTGTATCACAATTCCTAAATAATGGACAGTGGAATGAGTCTATGGTAAGAATGCATGCTACTCCTCTCCAAGTCCCCATGATCTTAAACACTATAATTTACCATCAGAATACTTCTGATGAGGCAATTTGGAAACTTAATGACAATGGTTTCTTCACCTGTTTTTCTGCTTGGGAGCTTATCAGGAAGAAAAGTGTCAAGAACAGGATCAATACTGGTATTTGGCATAAATAGGTCCCCTTTAAGATCTGTTTTCTCATTTGGAGAGCCTTGAGAACCAAACTCCCTACAAATGAGAGGCTTATCACTTTTGGACAGGAACCAGCTAACTGTTCCTGTTGTATCAGACCTAGCAGGGATGATATAGATCATATTTTTTTCACTGGTAATTTTGCAAACCACATTTGGTAATTCTTTTTTGCACTGTTTGGTAATTCTCACAGACACATCTCCTTAAGGAACCTGTTAATGTACTGGTGGGATCAGGAATCAAAGAAGGAGGTGCAGAAACTTATTGTACAAACCCTGCCTCTCTTTATTTGCTGGAATTTATGGAAGAACAGGTGTTCAACTAAGTATGGAGGGAAGCAATCCAGTATTTCAAGAGTTAAGTACTAATTTTCAAGAACATCTTGCAATTGCTCATCACAGTTTACCCTCATTTTAAATGGCCTAACAATTGGATTGATTTGGTCATTAGTACTGAAAGGCGCAAACATGAGGTTAAGATTTGTAGAGTGAATTGGGAGAGACCTCCTGCCAACACCTTCAAACTTAACACTAATGGCAGTGCCTTAAACAACCCTGGTAAGATAGGAGGAGGTGGTATCTTAAGGGATTCTCAAAGGGATATGATCTATGCTTTCACTATTTCTTTGGGAGAGGGTACTAATAATCAAGCTGAAGGACGTACAACTATTCATGGTATACATTGTTGTATTCAGCATGGTTATAAAAGCATTATCCTTGAGGATGACTCTGAACTGCTCACAAAATGGATAAATCACAACATCAAGGCTCCCTGAAAAATTTAGTAGTATGTCAAGGAAATCCACAGACTCATTAGCCAATTAAATCACTTCCAATGCAAACACACCTTCAGAGAGGCTAACTATACAACATACTTCTTATCTAAAGAAAGTCACAAAACTGAGGAGACACAACACTATTATATCTACTAGCAGCTGGCTGCAACAGCTAAAGGAAGCTACATGTTGGAAAGAATGGGTATGACCAATTTCTGGAGAAAAAAATTAAGAGAATCAAACAACCTCCGTGAAGCTAAAGTTGTTTTTGTATAGATTTGTCTATACCTCTTTTGTTACTCACCCTTTTCATTAGGGCTATTGCTTGCCTAGTTATAGCTTCTTTGAATAGGTTTAAGTTGTTTTTTTCTTCTTACTTTTGTAAGGGGAGAGTCTCCCTTATTTTTGATTCCTAGATCTTGTACCGAGATGAGTCCTCTCCTTAGGTGTTTAGTTCTAGGATTATTTTGCTAGTTATGGGGACAGGCCAACCATCCTTAGAAGAAAGGTCAGCCCTTGAACCACCTTAGGATGAAGGTAAGGTTTTATGTCCCCCTTTTTGTATTTTGATTTTTGTTATTTATGTTAAGGCTTGGGGGTGTTAGGCTTAACCCCTGATGCCCACGAGGGGTGAGATCCTTGGGTAAGGTTTATTTAATAATAATAAAAAGAAACCTAAACCTTAAATCCTAAGTAAACCTAGGAAACCCTAAACCCTAAAAAGTCCTTAAAACCTTAAAAAACCTTAAACCTAAAAAACCCTAAAACCCTTAAAAAACCCTAAAAAAAATCCTTTGCCCTAAAACCTAAACCCCCACAAAAACAAAACATAAAAACCTAAGAAACCCTAAACCCTAAAATACCTTTAAAAATCTTAAACCTAAAAAACCCCCAAAAACCCTAAACATAAAAAACCCTAAGTTCTAAACCCTAAAAAAAACCCAAAAAATCCTAAATCTAAAATCCTAAGTCCTAAGAAACCCTAAGGAATCCTAAACCTTAAAAAACCCATAACCCTAAATCCTAAACCCTAAGCTCTAGGAAACCCTAAGAAATTAAACCCTAAAAAACCCTAAAAAGAAACCTTTAAAAAGGCCTAAACCTGGAAACCCCTAAAAAAATCCTAAAATCCCCTTAAAAACCTTTAAAAACCCTAAAAAATACTAAACCCTAAACATTAAATCCTAAAAACCCTAAAAGAAACACTAATCCTAAAACCCTAAATCCTAAACACTAAACCCTAAGAAACCTAAACCCTAAATCCTAAGAAACCCTAGACCCTAAATCATAAAAAACCCTAAACCTAAAAAACCCTAAACAACCTTTAAAATCCTAAATAACCCTAAGCCCTAAGCCCTAAATCCTAAAAAACCCTAAACCCTAAATCCTAAGAAATCCTAAACTGTAAACCCCAAGAAACCCTAAAAAACATTAAAAATTCCCTAACCCAAAAAATTTACTAAAAACCCCTAAATAACCCTAAACTTAAAATCCCTAAAAAACCCTAAGCTCTAAACCCTAAACCCAAAAAACCCCTAAAAGAATCCTAAACCCTAAGAAACCTTAAAGCCTAAACCATAAACCTTAAGAAATTCTAAGAAACCCTAAATCCTAAAAAATCCTCAAAAACCGTAAAAACCCTGAACCTTAAAACATAAAAAAATACTAAAAACCTTTTAAAACCCTAAACCCTAAAAAAACCCTAAATCTAAAACCCTAAATCCTAAGAAACCCTAAATCCTACGTACTAAACCCTAAGCCCTAAGAAACCAAGCCCTAAACTATTTTCTCTCTCTAAAAATAATTCTCTCCAATCTAACGGTAACTTTTTAAACCGTTATACTTGCTCCGGTCGAAATGGTGGGCTTGCCGCTGGTGGACCTTGTCCGGCCACCGGACATAGCTCAAAGAGAGCATATTAATGAGTGCATACAAGATCCATCACCTAATTTGTCCATCAACTCTAAGAATCGGCACAATACTGAAGGTGCAACTTCGTCTGAGAAGTTGACTTGGACACAAGAATTTAATCCCCAAGATCAATCTGAGGTTAGTCGATCAAAAATGCAAAGAGACAGGGATCTCTCGAATCCAATGGCAAAAATAATCCAAAATTCAGGGGAATTCCTCAAGCAAATGGGAAATCGCAAACCTCGACTCAACTGAGAACAACTCATGAGTCACCTCAATTGTGTTTACAAAATTGAGCTTCGTCGAAATTAATCTCCACATCTGCTTAACAACAACACTGACCTTAACAGAACTAAGTTGCACCAAGTCATTGCCAATTATATCAAGTATATGAAGTTGGAAGCATCTATACTTAAGCAGAAGACTCAGCTCCAATGGTTTAAGGAAGGTGACACCAACTCTAAATATTTTCATGCTATTATGAGAGGAAGGAGAAGAAAATTATTCATTCATAAAATATGCAATGATAATGAGGAGTGGATTCAAGGTGAGGAGAATATTGCAAAAGTGGCTGGTGATTATTTCCAGCACATCTTCACTGGACATGAGAACAAGATTGATGAAAGAATTTTACAACATATTCCCAGAATGATTACTGAAGAGCAGAATTCTACTCTTCAAGCTATGCCCTCCATGGATGAATTAAAGTTGGTGGTGTTCTCAATGAATCCCAATTCAGATCCTAGAATTGATGGGTTTGGAGGAAAGTTTTATCAGATCTGCTGGGATATAGTAAAAACTGATTTGTTGGGGTTGTACAAGCCTTTCTCTGTGGTAATGAAATTCCAAAATTCTTTTCACATGCTTGCTTGGTGCTTCTTCCTAAAATTGAGCATCCTAATAAGCTCAATCAATTCAGACCTATCAGTCTGAGTAACTTCATAAACAAAATCATTTCCAAGCTGCTGTGCATCAGATTGGCACCTTTTCTTCCTAATCTCATTTCAAGCAACCAATCTGGATTCGTTAAGGGAAGGAGTAGTTCTGAAAATATCATGCTGGCACAGGAAATAACTCATGGCATCAAAAAGCCCAAGGAAGGTGATAATGTTGTAATCAAATTAGACATGACAAAAGCATATGACAGAGTTTGTTGGGCTGTTACTTGTCTGGTTATGAGGAAAGTAGGCTTTGGGGAGCAATTCATTGACATGGTTTTGAGAACCATGAACAACAATTGGTACTCTATTATAGTGAATGGGGTCAGACATGGTTTCTTTCACTCCACTAGAGGCCTTAAGCAAGGTGATCCTTTGTCCCCTTCTTTGTTCATCATGGGCGCTAAGGTGTTATCAAGAATGTTGAACCATCTGCATCAAAATCAGAATTACCAGGGGTTTCAAATGGAATTGAGAGGTCCTCAGATTAATCACTTAAGCTTTCTGAGGATGTGATCATTTTCACATCAGGAAGCAGAACTTTTCTTCAGTTAATTATGAGGACTCTCTCTAATTATGAAAATGTGTCTGGTCAGCTCATCAAGAAGGATAAGAGTCACTTCATGGTCCCTTCAAACACTCCTTCAGAAATTATTCAGATGATTAAGGACACCGCATGTTTTACTCAAAAAGATAACCCTATCACCTATCTTGGTTGCCCTTTATACATTATTACTCAGATTTGATAGGAAAGGTGGTGAAGAAAATCAGTGGGTGGCAATCAAGAATTCTTAGTTATGGAGGCAGGGTTACTTTGGTGAAACATGATCTCCAGTCAATTCCAATTCATCTTATGGCTGGAATTTAACCTCCCAAAACAACCATCAGGTACATCAAGATGATGATTGCTGATTTTTTCTAGGGGTGGGATAAAGAAAAAAAAATATCACTGGGCTTCTTGGGAAACTCTCAGCTTTCCTGGTGATGAAGGGGGTATTGGAGTGAGGTAGCTTAGTGACATTTGTACTACTTTGCAATTCAAAAAATGGTGGTCCTTTAGGATCAAAAACTCTTTGTGGGGACAATTTCTTAGAGCCAAATATTGTCAAAGATCCAATCCAGTTGGCAAGAAATTTGACACTGGATAATCTTTGGTCTGGAAATATATGATGAGAAACAGAGATACAGTGGAGCCTCACATCAAGTGGAAAATAAAATATGGGAATTGTAGTTTCTGGTGGGACAATTGGCTTTGAGATGGTCCTTTGCCTACTCACTATAGCCATATAACTAGCCTCAATAATATCACAGTCTCTCAATTCCTTAAAAATGGGCAGTGGAATGAGACCATGGTGAGAAGACATGCCCCTCCACTTTTAATCCCACAAATCCTAAACACTGCCATCCACTACCAAATCAATGTACCAGATGCAGCAATATGGACTCCTAATGACAGTGGTCTATTTTCATGTTCATCAGCTTGGGATCTCATCAGGACTAAGTAGAACAAGAGCAGAATCAATGGACATACCTGGCACAAACATATTCCTTTCAAAGTCACTTTTCTACTTTGGAGAGCTTTAAGATTTAAGCTGCCCAGAAACGAAAAGATTGCAACTTTTGGAGAGGAGCCTGCTAAATGATTCTGCTGTCATAGCCAGGGATGGGATGACATAGACCACATTTTTGTGGATGGCAATTTTGGAACCTACATATGGTCCTATTTCTCTTATCTGATTGGAACTACTCACAAAAAACTTCCTTTGAAAAATCACTTGATGATATGGTGGGGATTGGAGACAAAAAATGAAGTTTATAAGCTCCTCATCCAATCACTGCCTATATTCATTTGTTGGAACTTGTGGAAGAATAGATGTTCGGCAAAATATGGAGGCAAGTAGTCCAATACTACAAGAGTCAAATTCTCTATTCTCAAAGACATTATCCATCTCCTCAATTCTTCCTACCCTTATCTCCAATGTCCTAATAGATGGACACATTTGATAAAAATGGTGGAAGGATGCTCGCAAGATACTCAGATCATGGAGGTTAAGTGGTTGAAGCCTCCAACGAATATTTTCAAGCTCAATACAGATGGCAGCGGACTAAACAATCCAGGCAGAATTGGGGGAGGGGGAATCTTAAGAGATTCTCAAGGTGAAATGGTGTATGCTTTTATCATCTGTCTTGGTATAGGTTCTAATAATCAAGAAGAAATTCAAGCAGCTATTCATGGTATTCATTTGTGTCTTCAACATGGATACAAAAAGATAATTCTTGAGGTTGACTCAGAACTACTTACTAAATGGCTTACGCACAACATCCAAGCACCATAGACCCTTCAGCAACACATCAGCACCCTCTTCAGATTCCCCTGTCAAATGGATTATTCCAGTGCAAGCACACTTATAGAGAAACCAACTGCACATCTGACATTCTCTCAAAAAAGAGCCATAAAACTGATGTGATTCAACACTTCTACACTCATCATCAACTGCCTATTGTCGCTAAAGGAAGCTATCTTTTAGAGAAAATGGGGATGTCAAATTTTAGAAGGAAGAAGCTGAAAAGAATCAAGCAATCCCCTTGATTTGGCCATATCTCTTTTGTATAGACACCTCTATACCGCTTTTGACAGTAACCTTTTCAATTTTGCTATTTCTTTGTAGTTATAGCCTTATTGAATAAGATTAGTTTTTTATTTTCTTCTTACTTTTGTAAGGGGAGAGTCTCCCTTATTTATGTTTCCTAGATTTTGTACTAAGATGAGTCCTCTCAATAGGTGCATAGTTTAGGTTTCATTTTCTAGTAACGGAATAAGTTAGTTTTCTTTAGTAGGAAGACGAACTTATATACCGACTTTAAGATCGAGGGTAAGGTTTATGTCCCCCATCGTGTACTTTTGCTTTTTCAGTTATTAATGTTAAGGCTTGGGGTGTTTGGCTTAACCCCTGACCGCCACGAGGGGTGAGATTCTTGGGTAAGGTCTGTTTAATAAATAAAAAAAATCCCTAAGAAACCCTAAACCCTAAAAGATCTTTAAAAATCTCAAACCTAAAAAACCCTAAAAAAAAACCTTTAAAAACCTAAACCTAAAAGAGCCCTAAAAAAACCCTAAACCCCAAACCCCAAGAAATCCTAAATCCTAAATCCTAAAAAACCCAAAACTTCAAAAAACCCTTAAAACCCTTAAAAACCCTAAACTTAATGATAAGGTTCAAAGGGAAATTGAAAGAAATAAGAAAAAATATGTGGATTAAGATTAAGAAATTAAATTATGGGAAACAAGGGATTAAAATCCTCACCTCTCCATTGATTTCAACACCTAAAATCAACCCTACTCTAGAATCAAAGGCAACCAAAAGAAGACCACAAATGGGAGACACTTTGATTATTCAAGCAAAGAAGTGAACTATCAATTCTAAGAGTTAAACCCTACGAAATCATAAACCCTAAAAATCCTTTAAAAACGTAAACCTAAAAAATTCTAAAAAACACTAAAAAAAACCCTAATCCATAAATCTTAATTCTAGAAATCAAGGTAGGAACTACCATCGAGATGGCCAATATGACAGAGCCAGAAATAGGGATCATGGAAGTTTGAAAAATAAGGATAGATTTAAGAATGATCACAGTGGTGTCTATGCTCTTTCGGGGAACAAAGATAGAACAGGTACTGGGTCTAGTTGATCTAGGATGGAAGATATGCTGGCAAAGGTGTTGCAGAGGGTTGAGTCTACAGATGTGGAAGTAAAAGAGTTGAAAAATGTTTTTTCCGGCATGAGTCAGATGGTGGATTCACACTCAACTTCTAATAAGAAATTAGAACAGCAAATGGGGCAACTCTCAGCCTTATTGAACCAAAGGAAAAATGGGACACTAGCGAGTGACACAATTCAGAACCCAAAAAAGGATGGGCACTGCATGGCTTTCACCACAAGGAGTGGTAAATCACTTCCAAAACCTATATCTACAAGTATTGAGCAGGAAACAAGTGTGGAGATAGATTGGGAAAATGAGGAAATCAAAGAAGGATTAGAAAAGAAAGAATCATCTAAAGAGGTAGAAATTATACCAAGAGCAGCTGGATAGTAAAGGAGAAGTCAAGGAACTTACAGAAGATGTTTCACAGCCTTTACAACAGATTCCTAGGCCTCCTCCTCCATTTCCACGAAGGCTTGAAAAGAAAGCTGAAGATAGAAAGATCTTGAAGTTCATCTCCATGCTTCGTCATGTGTCAGTAAAAATTCCATTAGTGGAAGCTTTGGAGCAGATGCTAGGACACGCCAAGTTAATAAAGGACTTGGTGACAAAGAAGAGAGCAGCAAGTTTCGAGCCTGCAGATAATGTTCACCATTGTAGTGCTATTGCTACAAGGTCTATGGTACAAAAGAAAGAGGATCCAGGTGCATTTACCATACCATGCATAATTGGTGTGTTTGACTTTGCAAAAGCTCTGTGTGATTTAGGGGCCAACATAAATCTCATGCCGCTGGCAATCTACAAATAACTAGGCTTGGGAACTCCGAAGCCTACAGCTATGAGATAGATGGCTGATAGCTCGGTCAAAAGATCCGTGAGAATTCTCTGTGATTTGTTGGTGAAAGTAGAGAGTTTCATTGTTCCTGCTGACTTTGTAATTTTGGATTGTGATGTTGATTTCAAAGTTCCCCTAATTTTGGGGATGCCATTTTTGTCCACAGGCAGAGCACTGGTTGATGTGGAAAGTGACGAGTTAAAGTTTAGCCTAAATAATGGGGAAGTTAAATTCAAGGTGTGCAAATCCATGAAGCAACCACAAGATATGAGTGTGGTGTCTTCTATTGATACAACTGATGATGGGGTAATTGAACCATCTATGAGGTTCACTGTGGAAATGTTAGCTATTGTAATTATGAACTTTGATGAGATTTTCAGAGTAGATTATATGGAGACCTTAAATGCATTGCAGGGCATGTGATCACATTCATATTCTCCTAAGAAGTTAGACCTGGACCTGAAAAACAAGCCAACTCCTCCAGTAAAGCCATCCCTTGTGGTGCAACCTGTGCTTGAATTGAAGTAAATGCCCGATCATCTGAGGTATGTGTTTTTGGGTAAAAATAACTCTTTGCCAGTTATTGGGCTGCAGATCTAAATGTTGAGCAAGTACAAGCACTGGTGGAAGTATTGAAAAGATTCAAGAAAGTAATTTGGTTGGACCGTTGCTGATATCATTAGTACACCTCTTGGTATTTGCACTCATAAAATCAAATTGGAGGAGGACTGCAGTCCATGCATAGAGCATCAAAAGAGGTTGAACCCACCGATGCAAGAGGTGGCAAAGAAGGAGATCATTCAATGGTTAGATGCAGGTGTGGTGTACCCCTATTCTGATAGTCATTGGGTGAGCCCAGTGCAATGTGTACCCAAAAAGGGTAGAATGATAGTAGTGGTGAACTCTAAAAATGAGTTAATCCTACAAAGACTAATCACAGGTTGCCGAGTCTGCATGGACTACAAAAAGTTGAGCAAATGGACTTTGAATGACCATTTTCCAATGCCTTTCATGGACGAGATGTTAAATCGGTTGGCAGGAAAAGGGTGGTATTATTTCTTAGATAGGTACTTTGGTTACAACCAGATCTGAATTGCTTCTGAAGATCAGGAGACAACCACCTTTACATGTCCATATGGTACCTTCACGTTCAAACGCACTCTATTTGGATTATGTAATGCTCCTGTGACTTTCCAATGATGTATGATGTCCATTTTCTCATAAATGGTTGAAGACACATTGGAGGTATTTATGGATGACTTCTCTATGGTAGGTTATATTTTTGATGATTATTTGTTCAATCTTAGCAGGGCAATACAGAGATGTGAAGAGTAAAACTTGGTTTTGAACTTGGAGAAGTGCCATTTCATGGTCAAGGAGGGCATACTGTTGGACCACAAAGCATCCGAGAAAGGTCTAGAAGTGGACAGGGCAAAGATTGAAGTCATTGAGAAGATGCCCCAACCTATTTCTGTGAAGGGAATCTGTAGTTTCCTGGGACATGCAGGTTTTACCGGAGGTTCATTAAGGACTTCTCCAATATTGCACATCCTTTGTGTAAGCTATTGGAGAAGGATATAATGTTCAACTTTGATGAGGCATGAACCAAAGTAGTTGAATGCCTCAAGGAGAAATTAATTTTAGCTCCAATTATCATTGCCCCAGATTGTTCTGAACCATTTGAGGTAATGTGTGATACGAGTGGTGTTGATTTAGGGGTTGTGATGGGCCAGAAGCGCAACAAGATCTTTCACCTATTATATTATGCAAGCAAAGCATTGAATATAGCTTAGAAGAATTTTACCGTCACTGAGCAAGATATTCTTGCAGTCGTATATGCCTTTGAGAAGTTTAGAGCCTACCTATTTGGAACAAAAGTGATAGTGCACACTGACCATGCAACATTGAGATATCTGATGGCAAAGAAAGATGGTAAGCCAATGTTGATACGATCGATGCTTTTGCTAAAGGAATTTGACTTTGAGGTTAAAGATCGAATGGGTTGTGAAAACCAAGTAACATATCACTTGTCTAGATTAGAAGCACAAAAGAAGGGGAAGCTGAGCTTGACATTGATGACTCACTCCCAGATGAGAAGGTATTAGTCGCTACTCTTGATCTCATTCCTTGGTTTGTTGATTTTGCAAACTATCTTGTCAGTGATTTGATACCTGAGGACCTGACCTTCCAACAAAGAAAGAAAAAATTGCATGATGTGGGCAAATACTTTTGGGATGAGCCCTACTTGTACAGGGTTTGTACTGACAATAGAATCAGGCGATGTGTACCTGAAGCTGAGATGTTAAGTATTCTTGAAGCATGTCACTCCTCTCTAGTGTGTGGACACCATGGAGGAGCTCGCACTGCTCACAAGGTCTTCCAATGTGGTTATTACTGGCCAACCATTCATCAAGATGCTTTTGATCTGGTAAAATGCTGTGATACGTGGCAAAGATAAGGTGCCATATCTCATCTTCATGAGCTCCAGATAACCCCTATCTTGGAGGTAGAGTAATTTGATGTGTACGTCATCGACTTCATGGGACCATTTGTGAGTTCTTATGGCCACAAGTATGTCTTGGTGGTAGTAGACGAGGTCTCCAAATGGGTAGAAACAGTTGCATTGGCGGAAAATGATGGCAAGAGTATTGCTGGGTTCTTAAAGAGAAATATTTTCTCTAGGTTTGGCACACCTAGAGCGATTATTAGTGATGGAGATTCGCACTAATGCAATAAAGTGTTTAGCACACTTCTAGCTAATTATAGGGTGAAACAACATAAAGTAGCAACCCCATACCATCAACAGACGAGTGGGCAAGTTGAGGTTTCTAATCGTGAGATTAAGTCCATATTGGCGAAAACTGCAAACACCAACAAGACTGACTTGGCAAGGAAATTACATAATGCACTATGGGCATACCAGACAGCTTTCAAAACACCCATTGGTATGTCACTGTACAAGTTGGTATTTGGAAAGGCATGTCATTTGCCTGCTGAATTAGAGCATAAGGCATTGTGGGCACCAAAGAAACTAAATTTGAGTTGAAGTGAAGCAACAAACATGAGGTTGGAATAGATAAATGAGATGGATGAGTTTCTGCTAAGGGCTTATGAGAGGTCTACTTTGTACAAAGAGAGGATGAAGTTGTATCATGACAAACACATTGAGAAAAGGACGTTCAGTCCTGGGGACTTGGTGGTACTGTTCAACTGAAGGCTCAGACTATTTCTAGGAAAGCGGAGGTCCAAGTGGTTGGGACCATTTAAAGTGACACATATATTTCAGTCTAGAGCCATCGAACTTGAAAATGAAAAGGGTGAATGGTTCAAAGCAAATGGACAACGAGTGAAGTTGTACATGGGGGATTCTAGAAGAGGTTAAGATAGTTGAGGAACACCAACTTGATGACGTCTGAGTAATCAAGTAACTTGCCTCGTGTCGTGACGTTAATTGTGTGCTACTTGGGAGGCCACCCAAGATGTAATTGTAATAGGTAGATAATTTCCTCTTGCATTTTGTTTTTAGAATTTTATAGAGTCACTGTGTGTTGAATGGTTGCAGGAAGAAATGATAGTGGAGAATCTTACCATGGGCCGATAAACAGCCCGTGAAGACCTAGACAGTCCGTGAAAGAAAGGAAGCCTTGTCGTTTAACATCAGGCCCAAGGAATGGCACATGTTCATGGATGGGTTTACGGTCCATTAAGTCATGGACGGACCATTTAGCCTCACGTGAACATCCAGGTAAGTTCTTTAAATTTGCCTAAGTGTGGGTTCACGAATGGATTAATGGACCGTGCTGCTCTTCATAAGCCAGTTCACGGCCTGTATAATCAAGATCGGTTTCATTAAGCATGACCTGACCCAAAACCGACAAAAACCCTAGTTTTCTATATAAGGCATTTTAGGCCATAAGGGACGATTTTTCCTCTCCCTTTTTGAATTCATAATGTACCTTGGCAAACAAATAGTCAATTTCATTCATCTATATCAAGGAATCGTATTAATCCCATAAGTTTAATATATTATTCATCTCCAAAAGCTCATTCATCATCATTTCATGCCCCATTATCGTGTGAATTTAAGTAAGTACCTAACTCTTGTTGATTATAACTAGGAAATGTAGAATTAAAGTTGGGGAAGTGTTGATTGTTGATGGGTTTCACTATATGCTTGTTAATAATGAACTTCTATTGCTCAGAGGTTGTTGTGTGCATTTTCGAACCGATATATTACATGATTAGGGATTGATATAGACAAACTAGTTGACCTACCAACCGTAGGTCAGGCCGTTGGTGAAGGGGTTTCGGGAAATTATTTTAGGGATCGTATGGTTTTTTCACCTCATGACTTATTTACTCATTTAGGTCAGTTTCCTTCAACTCCTAACACTATATAAGCCCTTTTAATCCTAAAATCTACCTTTCCAAAATCACTTTACAAGTTTCCCAAACTCTCCTCTCTGAAATAATTCTCTCTCTAGAAGTTAGAAGAAGAAGAAGAAGTGGCCAAGCTAGAGTTCAAGAAATCAAGTTTTTCTTCATCAATTGCTTAAGGAATTGAGACTCTAAGGTATGATAGTGTTCATTCATGGAGCCCATTCCTCCATGAAGTCCTTAAATCTTCAATTTTCAAGTTAGAAATCCTCTATTGATGCTAGGGTTTTCTTCCATGTCATGGGTTCTTAGCAAGGTTACGTCAATTGATTGTTTCTATGAATTTTGAAGTATAAATTGAGTCAAATTTCATGAATTTAGATGATTCTCCATGAACCCATGCCAATTTCCCCAATTTCGAAATCTATGCTTTGTTGGTGGGTTGAATTATAAAGTGATGAATTTTATGAAATCTCTATGAATCCATGCATGAATTATGATTTCTAAACTAAGGTTTCCATGATGATATTATGAATGACCTAAGGATGATTTTATGAAAGTAACCATGTTCAATCAAAAACTATGATTTTCCTCTATCACGTGGATTCCTTCAATTATGATCAAATTGCCTTGTTTATGGTTTCTAAGCACGAGTTTGCATTGAATTGCATGACTTAAGATGAATTATTATGAACCCATGTGAAATCTATAATTTGTAAGTTATGAGCATGATGATCTACGTAAAGATGAAGTTTATGAAATCATGCATGTCTCTTATGAAGCTAATGATGAATTAAGGGTGCTTTGAGATTAAAGCATCAAAGTTTATGATATGCTGATGTTGTTGTTGAGTTATGAAAGAAATTCTCATATATTACTCAACCCATGAATGTGAAAGGTTTTCTCACATGTAATGATACATAACTTGTTGAAAGGCTTGCTCAACTAAATTTGAATTGATGATTAAGGAGCTATTCTAATGAAGGGACAAGAGGCTATCACCCATGTTCCCTTATGTAGACAAGAGGCGATCACCCATGTTCCCTAATGTAGACAAGAGGCGATCACTAATGTCTACTAATAATGAACTTATGACTAATGATAGACAAGAGGTGATTACCCATGTGTACTTATGATAAATGAACTATGTCTAATCCGTGGGAATCATGCTTAGCACCGAGTGGACAAGTGGCGATTACCCATGTCCCATAAACTATGTGCCACCATAGGATGATGGTCTATGATAGACACTAGATAGTGGATCCACGTAAGCTATATGTTAAGTAAAGGGTCCTACCTTGGCAAGTTGGATGGCCCTATCGGTGTGGGGTTAGACACCAGATTCAATGTTGTTAGCTCACATAGTCTTACATGTCGGTTAAGGCTACTCCCCACAATAAAGAACTAAAGTGACTTTAAATGCTTTCCTCAAGTAAAGTAAAGATGTTTAGCTTGCATTGACCCTAAATGATGACTCATGTTGTTCTACTCCTTTTATCATGTTTTAGCTTGGTCATTAAATGTTTATGAATATGTTCCCTTTTTAGCTTGTTTAAATTGTGTTGTGCATTGATATCATACTTAGTACATTCCTTGTACTAACACATACTTTTTCCTACACTGTCTCATAATGTAGGGCTTGGCGATTCTCCATCTATTCGTGGCTAGAGCTTAGTAGAAGGTTTTTGGAAGACTTGGTGAGTCCTCATACATTCGAGGGCATAGCCTTGTTGTTCTTCCTTTTATGTTCCTTTGCTTTGACATTATTTTAGGTTACGTTCCAAATTTCATTTCTCATTCTTATGTTAGATTGGCTTTGAGACATTTGATGTAGACTTCCGAAATTTTTTTCTTAAAAGCTTTGATATGAAATTGCCTTTGGAACTATTAAATCTCTATGTTCTTGTATGTATGTATGCTAAGTGGCTTGTATGAGGCCCTTTGGGGTCTTGTACGCTATGTTACGTCTAGGGGTACTCTAGGTCGTGACAAACTTGGTATTCAGAGCATAAGGTTTTAGAAAGATCCTAGGATGTCTCATAAGCCACGTCGAGTAGAGTCTTGTTCATGAGTGTCAAGCACGCCATATTTATGAATGAGAGGCTATAAGATGTTTAGGAAACTCCACTTCTTTCAATAGTCTTAAGTCATGCGATAGAGTGCAATTCTATATATCTCTCTAGGAGAAATGCAGGAGAGAATGTGAAACAACAAGCTCCTCCTCAAGCTCCTCAAGTTCCAATCGATCCTTTGGCCGAACAAGTGACTAATGCGGAGTTTAGGGATGCTTTTCAAGTGTTGGCTCAAGCCATGACGGCTCAAGCCAATAGAGAGGTTGTGGCTCCTGTGAACCCAAATGTGGGTACGGCGGCATCAAGGGTGAGAGACTTCACTAGAATGAACCCTCTGAAATTTCATGGTTCTAAGGTTGAGGAGGATCCTCAAGAGTTCATTATTGAGGTGAACAAGGTGCTAATGATCATGGGTGTGACGCTGGAGGAAAAGGCAGAGTTGGCCACTTATCAACTTAAGGGTGTGGCTCAAGTGTGTTTTGAGAAATGGTAGAGTGAGAGGGCGGATGATACGGGTTCTCTTGATTGGGAGAAGTTTAAGGTTGCTTTTCTTGATAGGTTCTTTTCCCTTGAGATGAGGGAGGGAAGGGTGCTTGAGTTCATCAACCTTCGTCAAGGAAGCATGAGTGTGAAGGAGTATGCTTTGAAGTTCACCAAATTGTCTCGATATGCTCCTACTATGGTTGCAAATTCTAGGGCAAGAATGAGTAAGTTCATTTCGGGAGTGTCCGAAATGGTGGTCAAGGAATGTCGTACCGCCATGCTCGTCAATGACATAGATATTTCTCGTCTCATGGTTCATGCTCAACAAATAGAAGAGGAGAAATTTAAGGAAAGGTCTAGAGAGGCAAAGAGGGCTAAGACCGGTGACGGTAATTTCTCACATTCAAGGTTCGATGGACATGGTCGTTCTAGATTTTGACAAAGACTTTCCGGTCAAGGTTCCCCCAATGCTCCTCCTAAGTCCAACAAGGATAGGGTGTCTAACTCTAAGCCTCAAGGATTGAATGGTGGTGGTTTTTCATCGACTACTTGTGCTAAGTGTGGGAAAAAGCATGAGGGTAAATGTAGACCGGTTCTAATGCATTCTTTGGTTGTGGCAAGATGGATCACAAGATAAGAGATTGTCCCTTAGCGGCTAAAAATGAAGGGGAAAATCGTTGATGAACTCAACCTCAAAATCCATCGGATTCTAGTGGAAATCAGAAGTAAAATCGATTCTATGCACTTCAAGCTAGCCATGAGCAAGAGGATTCTCCCAATGTGGTTACCGGTATGTTGAAAGTCTTTCACTTTGATGTTTATGCCTTGCTTGATCTCGGTGCTACCTTGTCTTTTGTGAGGCCATATGTGGCTATGATGTTTG
Source organism: Solanum appendiculatum (assembly GCA_018342035.1). Taxonomy (NCBI): domain Eukaryota; kingdom Viridiplantae; phylum Streptophyta; class Magnoliopsida; order Solanales; family Solanaceae; genus Solanum; species Solanum appendiculatum. Next base: position 123,398 of record JAGDQO010000949.1, read on the forward strand.
ATGTTGTTCCAGATGTGTTGTTAGATCCTTTTCATGTCTCTGCTCCCATTGGTTAATCCATTGTGGCTAGGAGAGTCTATAGAAATTGTCCCGTCTCCTTATCCCATAGAGTCACTCCTGTTGCTCTTGAACAGCTTGATATGTTAGATTTTGATGTTATTCTTGGGATGGATTGGTTGCATTCTTGTTATGTTTCTATTGATTGTAGGACCCGATTGGTCAAGTTTTAATTCCCAAATGAGCCTATCCTAGAGGGGAAGGGGGTAAATTCTATGCCTAAAGGTCTATTTGTGCCATGTCTTAAAGCTAGAAAGATGATTTCTAAGGAGTGTATATACCATCTTGTTAGGGTGAGGGATGTGGATTCTGAAACCCCTACTCTTGAGTCGGTCCCAGTTGTTAATGAGTTTTTGGAAGTGTTTCCCGTTAATTTAGCCAGTATTCCTCCTAAAAGGGAAATAGACTTCGGATTGACCTTCTCCCAGATACGCAACCTATCTATTCCTTCTTATAGAATGGCTCTGGCAGAACTTAAGGAACTAAAAGATCAATTGAAAGACTTGTTGGATAAGGGTTTCATCCGACCAAGTATTTCTCCATGGGGTGCTCTGGTCTTGTTTGTAAGGAAGAAGGATGGTTCACTTCGTATGTGCATTGACTATCGCCAATTGAATAAGGTTACCATTAAGAATAAGTATCGTCTTCCAAGAATAGATGACCTGTTTGATCAACTTCAAGGGGCTACTTACTTCTCTATGATCGACCTTCGTTCGGGTTATTACCAATTGAGGGTGAAAGAGGATGACATTCCAAAAACGGGTTTCCTGAATAGATATGGCCATTATGAATTCCTAGTGATCTCGTTTGGGTTGACAAATGCTCCAGCCGCGTTTATGGATTTGATGAATAGGGTGTTTAGACAATATCTTGATATTTTTGTGATTGTGTTCATAGATGATATTTTGATTTAATCAAGGAGTGAGGATGAGCATGTCGATCATTTGAGGATTGTATTGCAAGTCCTCGAGGACCAACAACCTTTTGCGAAGTTTAGTAAATGTGAGTTTTGGCTAAGGTCTGTGGCTTTTCTATGTCACACTATCTCCGGTAAGGATATTGAGGTAGATCCTAAGAAGACGGATGCGGTTAGGAATTGGCCTAGACCTCTATCACCTTCATATATTCGTAGTTTCTTAGGTTTGGCCGGTTACTATAGGAGGTTTGTTGAAGGGTTTTCTTCGATTGCTTCCCCATTGACGGCTTTGACTCAAAAGAAGGTTAAGTTCATTTTGTTCGAAGCGTGTGAGAAGAGTTTTCAAGAATTGAAAGATAGACTTACCTCGGCTCCGATATTGACTTTACCAGAAGGGTCCGATGGTTTTGTGGTTTATTGTGATGCCTCGAGAATTGGGCTAGGATGTGTTCTTATGCAAAATGGGAAAGTCATCGCTTACGCTTCAAGACAACTTAAGATTCATGAAAAGAACTATCATACCCATGACTTAGAGTTAGTGGCGGTTGTGTTTGCTTTAATGATTTGGAGGCATTATTTGTATGGTGTGCATGTTGACATTTTTACCGACTATAAGAGTTTGCAATATGTGTTTAAACAAAAAGATCTAAATCTTCGCTAGAGAAGGTGGCTTGAGTTGTTAAAAGACTATGACATGAGTGTCCTCTATCACCCCGGTAAGGCTAATATGGTGGTGGATGCTCTTAGTCGGTAGTCTATGGGTAGTGTTGCTCATGTTGAGGATGGTAAGAAAGAGTTGGTTCGTGCTGTTCATGGATTGCCCCGATTGGGTGTTCAGTTGGTTGATTCCACTAAAGATGATGTTATGGTTCATAATGGTTTCGAATAATCTTTTGTGCATGATGTGAAGGATAAACAAAATTTTGATCCTAATTTGGATGAGTTGAAGGAAGCGGTGCTCAAAATGTCCATTGAGGCTTTCTCCCAAGGAGGAGATGGTGTGCTTTGATATCAAGGTCATTTGTGTGTTCCCGATGTAGATGACTTAGGAGGACAAATTTTATCAGAAGCCCACAGTTCTCGATATTCCATTCCCCCGGGAGCTACCAAGATGTACCATGATTTTTGGGAGGTCTATTGGTGGAATGGGATGAAGAAGGACATTGCGGAATTTGTGGCTAAGTGTCCTAATTGTCAACAAGTGAAGGTTGAGCATCAAAAGCCGGGAGGTTTGTTCCAAGATATTAGTATTCCTACTTGGAAGTGGGAAGATGTGAATATTGACTTTATTACTGGTTTACCACCACCCGCTGACAATATGATTTGATTTGGGTTATTGTAGATCGAATGACGAAATCATCCCATTTCATTCCCGTCAATGTTTCTTATTTGGCGGAGGATTATGCGAAGTTGTATTTGAGGGAAATAGCTATGTTGCATGGAGTGCCTTTATCCATTATCTCCGATTGTGGTGCACAATTCACTTCTCAATTTTGGAAATCCTTCCAAAAGGGTCTTGGTACTCCTGTTAAGTTTAGTACGACCTTTTATCCTCAAACTGATGGGCAAGCGGAGAGTACTATCCCAACTTTGGAAGATATGTTGAGAGCTGTTGTGATTGATTTCAAGGGTAATTGGGATGATCATTTGCCTTTGATTGAGTTTGCTGCTAATAATAGCTACCATTCTAGTATTGGCATGGCTCCATTTGAAGTTCTTTATGGTAGGAGATGTAGATCTCCTATAGCTTGGTTTGAAGTTGGTGAAGTAGCTTTGATAGGTCCCGAATTGGTACATGAGGCTATGGAGAAAGTTAGGCTTATTAGAGAAAGGTTAAAAAGGGCTTAAAGTCGACAAAAGTCCTATGCCGATGTTAGAAGGAGAGATCTAGAATTTGATGTTGATGATTGGGTTTACTTGAAAATTTCACCCATGAAGGGTGCAATGAGATTCAGGAAGAGAGGAAAGCTTAGTCCCCGTTATATAGGCCCATATTAAATTTTGAGACGTGTTGGTAAGGTTGCTTATGAACTTGATTTGCCTAACGATTTGGCATCGGTGCATCCAATTTTCCATGTCTCATTATTGAAGAAATGTGTTCGTGATCCGACGTCTATAGTGTCATTGGAGAATCTTGGCAAAAAGGATAGTCTTTCCTATGAAGAAGTTTCGGTTCATATTTTAGACCGGCAAGTCCGAAAGTTAAGAAATAAAGAAGTTTCTTCCGTGAAGGTTCTTTGGAGGAATCAATTAGTTGGGGTGCTACTTGGGAGGCGAGGCCGATATGATGTCCCGATATCCTCATCTCTTTCCCTCCGATCCTACTCTAGCTTGAGGTATCTAGTTCCTCATGGTTCATTCCTTTGGTTTCATGTGTCTTAGTTATTTCTAGGATTCCTTGATTATGCATGTTCATGAAGACTTTATTTTGAGAAAATGAGCTTGCTTGACTGATTTATCAATGATTTTGTGCATTGGCTATGAGTTGCATAAAGTCTTCATGAAATGATGTGTTAAACATGCTTTAGCTTGGAGTTGATGTTTTCCTCCTCGGATATGTGCATTTCTGTGATTGCATTCTAGGTTGGGTTGTTATCTCTTGTTTCTTACCCTCCTTATGATATCTTGATTCTCATTCGAGGATGAATGTTCACAAGGGGGAGATAATGTAACACCCCGGATTCGAAAAGAACGAAAAAATTTCAACTTTTATCATGTTTTATCATGTTTTAGCTTGGTCATTGCATGTTTATGAATATTTTACCTTTTTTGCATGTTTAAATGGTGTTGTGCATTGCTATCATACTTAGTACATTCCTTGTACTAACGCATACTTTTGCCTACATTGTCTCATAATGTAGGGCTTGGCAATTCTCCATCTATTCGTGGCTAGAGCTTAGTAGAAGGTTTTTGGAAGACTTGGTGAGTCCTCATACATTCGAGGACATAGCCTTGTTGTTCTTACTTTTATGTTCCTTTGCTTTGACATTGTATTGGGTTACGTCCCAAATTTTATTTCTCATTCTTATGTTAGATTGGTTTTGAGACATTTGATGTAGACTTCCGCTATTTTTTTCTTAAAAGCTTTGATATGAAATTGCCTTTGGAACTATTAAATCTCTATGATCTTGTATATATGTATGCTAAGTGGCTTGTATGAGGGCTTTCGGGATCTTGTACGCCATGTTACGTCTAAGGGGTACTCTAGGTCGTGACACTTTTTTATTAGCTGCAAATATTAGCTCTATTACGTGCTATTATTTTAGACTAACGCCTTAAAGGAAAGGCTGATGCTAGTCGGGAGACAAGGTATGTGAGGCTATTTAATTTCATATCCTTTGGCATGAAGTTCTATATTTTGTGTACCAACAAAGTGAGACTTCTAAGTGATACTCATGGTAAAGTATATGTTGTGACGGTGTACAATCTCCAATGTAGTTAATGACTATCGTCCTACCGTTCATTGTTTCAAAATGTGTCAGACTACTCCTATATGTGTTCATTATTCTATATCAATGTGTTTATCCTTCCATGTACTAGTATGAAAAAGGTACCCCAAAAAGTAAGTTTCATGAGTTATCCTCTAAGTCAAATAAGGATTCATTGAGTCAATAAGATCCTACATTACACATGTTACAAGTGTTCATATGCCAAATACATAATCTGCCTATTATACATTTTACATGTCCATACGTGGAATGTAAAATTGTTCTTTATGTTGGATCTGTCCATGTGCCATGTTAGTTCACATGTTTATGCACCCTTTCATTTAACTTCATCTACTAAGTGTTGAGCTATTGTATCATTTTATACGGTCCTTACCTCTCCACTTGAGAAGTTACGTCTCCATTACAAAAGCATGTATGCCCCATGTGAAAGGTCCAAATGTGTTTTAAATGAAGCATCTTCTAAGCAGAATCACTTGCTCAGTTGTTATACACCTTAATGAATCATTTGCTACAGGTCCTTACTTGCCACACCTTCATGGATCATCTGTATATATTCTTTGTGCCTAATGAAGTTCATGAGTCATATAAGTTCCTAAGTATCACAGTAAAGTTACATTTTTTCCCTATAACATTGTTTCTTCCTCAATTAATTTATTCACATGTCTACGCCACTAGTGTATAGTCCTAAATCTCAAAAGAGTTATGAACATCAAAAGAACAATCTCAAAGATTAAAGAGACAAGGTAAAGTGAATCGATATAGTTATGGGTGGTAGCTTAGGAGTTAAAATACCTAGCATGGGCTGATTCTAACTCTTGTACTTAAGGGTGGTAGCTCAGAGGTGGTAATACCTTGCATGGGCCGATCCCAATCTATATTATTATGCGTGGCAGCTCAGGGGCTAAAAGCCTAGCATGGGTCGATCCCAATTTGTATATTCATCCCAGGGGTTAAAATGCCTAGCATGGTCCATCCTCCTCTACCACTGATCAGCTAGTGATTGTGTCACATGCTACAAAGTCTATAAAGCAAAGATGAGTAAACTAAAGCAAAGAATGTAATGTACATGATTCCACAAGTATAAGCAAAGGTGAATGTAATGTACGTGATTCCACAAGTATAAGCAAAGGTGAATGTTATCCTTATCTATACAGAATATTTTTACATTTGTACTTGATTTCACTTGAGCTCTTGATTTACATATGGATAATTTATGCCTTACATATTCAGTACATTATTTCGTACTGACATCTCATGGGGATGTTGTGTTTCATGCCGCAGGTATAGATACTCAAGCTAATAGAATCTGTCTAATATAAACACAGGATACTCAGCAGTCTATGGTGAGCTCTATGTTGATTTGGGGCTTGCCGAGTCTCTAATATATTTTTGATGTTATATTATAGTTAAGGATAAGGCGGGGTCCTGTCCCGACCTAAGCTAAGTGTCTATCTTTTAGAGGCTTTGTAGATTAAATGTCAAAGTAAAGCGTGGTTATGCCTTGTTTCTAGTAATTAAAGCCGCAATGGCCTACCATGTACATTTTTTTTTGGCCTATATATGTTGGTCTTTTATCAAGGTATTTGACCTATACTCATCAAACATTTATAGTTATCATAGTTGCATGTACGATAAGCACAAGTCATAAGTTGGTTTTCTCGGGCCTTTAGGGCATCGGGTGCCTATCCATTTCAATGGGACATGGGGCAGGACAAAAGTTGTATCAGAGCAGGTCATCCTAGTGTGTCTACAAAGCCGTGTCTAGTAGAGCCTTACATATGAATGCGTTGCACTCCACATTTATAATTGAGGGGCTGCTTGGACATTTAGAAAATGTGACCTTTCATAATCTAGATCGTGCAATAGAGCTATGTTAAGAAGTCTATTCCCACTCATATTATGATCTATTTCATCCAGATTATGCCTTTCGTAGTTAAGGTCAAAGGTGGCCAAAAGGCCAACACGAGAATCATCCAATAGGGAAGTTTAAGAGAAAGGTCTCATGTTATCAAAATTCAAAGAAAGGCTTGCAAAGGTTTTTGTGTTACTACTTGCATCTTCAGCTACATTTGTGTTACTTGTATCATCTTGGCTTATCTAAGTGATATGTAATAGCGTCATTCATATGTTGTATAGTAAATGGTTACCTAGTTATAGAGATGGGCTGCAATATTTACTAATACAACTTCTTAGGAGGATGTGACCGGTTCTTGAGTCTGAGATTTCCTCTACATTACTCCTTCAGTGGTTTTAGGATCTAATCTTATAGAGGGCAGTTAGTACCTTGTCAGTAATAGAAATAGAATCTTTTGGATTATGTATGTATTGGAAATAGAAGTTGTTGATTTAGTTTTGTATTAGTTAAAAGATGTGGCGGAATTATAGTCTGGTTTGTGAATGTACCGCAATGGTATTGGCTAGAGATATCCTTAGTTGACTGATGGGACCCAAATGCTTACTCATCATCTCAAGTATGTTTGTAGCTGGAATTATAAGATAGGTTCATAAGACCACCCTAATTAGGTTAAAATTTGTGATCCTTTTGTGGTTAGAAAACTCACAGGATAAGCGCTTCAATTATTTCATATAAACTATATGTATTTTCTTTTCCTACTGTGATCTATGTTTTGGTTATAGAATAGAATGTGACTAAGATATGGTCAATTAGAATACTGAGAGTAGAGAGAGACGTAGCAATTATTAATCACTAGCAGAAGAGTATTTAGTTATATAGGGAATGACGGGAAATGATATTTGAATATCCATAGAATGAAGGGATGAGGTTGAGTGAAGTTCTTCTATAGTACCAGAAAATGACGTATATGAGTGTTAGAGGAATAGTTGACATAGGTTATGTCCCTATTATAGAGGATACTTGTTAAGCATGTGATGTGAAAACGAGAGATATAGAGATATTAACTATCGATCCTACCAAGTTGTGAAGGTGCACCAGAAGAACTCTCTAAACAATTTTTTTCATACCATTAGACAGAGAAGTCATTTTAGTATTAATGTGATTTTAGTACCCTATCTTAATAGCTACAACAACAATGAGGGGAATCAAAAGATTGCATTGATAGAAGATATATTGACCAATGTCTTACCCTGGATGCAGCTACATCATCATACAAAATAAATATGGGTTATTATGCATGTGTATGGAGCAAACTAAATAAAGTTGCAATCATAGGCCGATAAAAGGAGAGGATGGTTGATCATATATGCCAATTGTTCTTATTTGGTTCCTTTACATGGAAAAGGGTTGGAACACACTCACTTGTTATATCGTTACAGAAAATCCATTAGCTAGGACATACCTAACTTTTTGAGCCAAAGTGGCTAACCCTCATGTGCTATAAAATCACGCTATGAGTTTGCATGTACTTGATATTATGTGTAATTGGTAATGTGTAAAAGATCATTGATTATTATATCCTTAAGATTCATTTATTTATTTTCTTATTTAAAACTTAATAAGGTATCAAACATCACATGTGACTATATATTGTCGGCTAGTAACAAAGGCACCGTTAGTCTCAGTCCCCCATTATTACAGAAGATTATAGGTGACTCCTCTTGCCCTTTCCCAATGCTTGGATATACTCGAAAAGCTGCCCAGTTTTATTATTCAGCACACTTGTTAGAAAAATTCTCAAGAGTTAAAAGACCATGGAAAAATCAATTGCATATGTTTTGGGGTGAGTAAATAAAAATAAGTGAAGCTACACCCACGAATTAGATCTAGTAGTATTCTTGCACTTAGATATGGTAGAGTGTTTCTGTAGGATTTTTTCTGGTTTCAAAGGCTCTAGTTACCTATATGATTGTACATGCTATATATCCTATAGCTCAACTGTTTGTACTCATACACCCTTTATGGATTGTTTTCACATATGGGTGTTATTCGTTTCATAAAAACAAAACTTGCTTATTGTTATACATTTTATAGGATGTTGCCTTATTTCACCAATGACTTGCCACAAATCACGTGTCCATATTTTATATTCATTTTAGATTAATGGCTCATATACTATTGGCATTATAAATTACTTGTTTATGAGTTATATGTACCATAAGTCACTTGTCTACATGTCATATGTAGTTTCCATTAGAAAGTGAAGGAGTAAGAGTATTGAAACATCCACTTGGAAATATGAGGGCTCTATTAAGTTTAATTATGAGTATTTGTTCAAAGAACCTATAAGAAGTTCCTATATTAAGTGTCTTTCCTACACGATTATAAGTTCCATATTCATATGTTCACCTGTTTATAGGTTTGTTTCTCATTAATTAACATGTTCTAATACTTGCGATTCTTGAATTCCAAGTATTTGTTATGCGGTGAATAAAAAGGAGAGAACGGTAGGTTATATTGTACATAATTGTTTCACTTGATTATATGTGGCCAAAAGGAGCCTTACTTGTCATTTTATTATTTCATGTGCTATAACTGTTGTAATGCCCTATGAGGCTTGCTCATACGTGCTTTCGATCAGCTGATGTGTTTTGTGTAGTCTATTCACAAAAGAAACTCTGGCAAAAGTTTTGAACAATACCCACAATTGACCTTGTTTTGAGCAACACATCTCATTCAAGGACGAATAATCCAAGAGGGGGATGATGTAATACCCCATACCTTCCAACCCTTATACGACTAAGTGAACATGAAAAAGTAATATTCAAACCTGCGATAGTAAAAGGTGGTATTTGGCGTTAAAGTCAAAAGTGGTCAAGTGTGTTGTAACACCCCGTATTCTCCTTATACTAATTGTACAGATATGAAACTTGAAATAGTCTTGTCGTATAGGTGAGGAACCAAGTTTCTTATATGAGCAGTAATGATTTCAATTAGATCGGGAGGTGATGTTATGCTCCACACATTTCAGCAGGTATATGTCTAAGTTAACCTCGACAAAAGTATTTAAACTTGAGATAGTAAGGTGGCCTTTGAGCTTAAAGTTAAAAGTGAAGAAATAAGTTAAAGCAAAAGAGATTAAAATTTAGAAAATTAAATAAAATAAGTGAGCTGCTTGCTTGACTTAACTAAGCTAGTAGGTGACAAGTAGGTGCATCACCTACTTAGACTTATTGACCAACCTAAAGAACCAAGTAGGTGGACCACCTACTTTCCTTAATTATGGCCCAAATTAAGAAGCATAGAGGGTAAATTGGCAGCAAGGCACAACAAGTTGAAGTCCACCAAGGCCCAAGTTAAAAGACCAAGTAGGTGAATCACCTACTTGACAATTTATCGCCCAAAATTAGCCAAGAAAGTCGGCCAATGCTGGGTTCTTTTTAAGGGATAAAGATCAGTTCATTTGCTTCATTTTAACTTGTAAAATTTCAGATTTGTTAAGTTTTTCTTCTTGGTCTTTCTTGGCTTCATACAACATCCCTAAAACACCTTAGGGTTCTTGAATATTATCCCCCTTTTCAAGTAAAAGTTTGAAGGAGAGTTTAAGTTCTTGAAGTACAAGTTTAGAGGATAAATTTCAAGAAACTAAGGTAAGGATACTGCTCCATTTAAATCTCACTATATATACCAGATTGGGTGAGATTTCTATACTTGTTTTATTACAAATTCACAGGACAAGGAACAGAAGTCGTGAGTCCATGTTTTATTGATTATTTTAGAACGGTTTGCGGCTGTCTATATGTGGTGAAGTATTGGGTGGATGGTTGGGCTTATTAGTGGTGAAGGGCATTGTTTTATTCCTATATATGATAGTAAAACTGTTGTTTGGAAGTATGTGGCAGTTGGGTGTTGAAACACCATTTTTGAAAAGCTGTAGAGCTTTATGCCCGCTAGGTGTTCGACATAACGTCGTAGTGGTCCATCACTTGACCTATTGACCCGATTGTGACGTAATCTATATATTTCATGTAATATAATTTGTAGTGTTGGCTAGCCTTAAGAAAAATTCATGTGAAATGTTTTAGGGCAGAAACGAAGATACACCATTTGAATTGTGGGCTGTGCGGGCTTGCTGCCCGTTATGTGTCGATTTACTATTTTTGATGTTGTAAAGTCCATGTAGTGCTGGATGACCTCATGAGAAGGTCATAAATTGTGTAAACATGGTGATTAGTGAATGTGTTAAAAGAATACCCATTACTAGAGGGGTTACGAGCTTGCTGCCCAGCTACTATTTTGGTAAGTTGAAATGATCCGAGCTTTCTGATTAGCTTCAAATGTTAGCTCTATTACTTGCCATTATTGTAGATTAACGCCTTAAAGGAAAGGCGGATTCATGGTGCTACATAGTGCTAGTCGGGAGACAAGGTATGTGAGGCTATTTAATTTAATATTCTTTGGCATGAAGTTCTATATTCTGTGTACCAACAAAGTGAGCCTTCTAAGTTATACTCATGGTAAAGTATATGTTGTGATGGTGTACAATCTCCAATATAGTTAATGACTATCCTCTTACCGTTCATTGTTTCAAAATGTGTCAGACTACTCCTATATGTGTTCATTATTCTATATCAATGTGTTTATACTTCCAAGTACTAGTATGACAAAGGTACTCCAAAAAGTAAGTTTCATGAGTTATCCTCTAAGTCAAATAAGGATTCATTGAGTCAATAAGATCCTACATTACACATGTTACAAGTGTTCATATGCCAAATACATAATCTGCCTATTATACATTTTACATGTCCATACGTGGAATGTACAATTGTTCTTTATGTTGCATCTGTCCATGTGCCTCATTAGTTCACATGTTTATGCACCCTTTCATTTGACCTCATCTACTAACTGTTGAGCTATTGTATCATTTTATACGGTCCTTACCTCTCCATTTGAAGAGTTACGTCTCTATTACAAATGCATGTATGCCTCCATGTGAAAGGTCCAAATGTGTTTTAAATGATGCATCTTCTAAGCATAATCACTTGCTCACTTGTGATACACATTTATGAATCATTTGCTACATGTCCTTACTTGCCACACACCTTCATGGATCATCTACATATATTGTTTATGCCCAATGAAGTTCATGAGTAATATAAGTTCCTAAGTATCACAATAAAGTTACATTTGCTTCCTATATCATTGTTTCTGCCTCAAATAATTCATTCACATGTCTACATCATTGGTATATAGTCCTAAATCTCAAAAGAGTTATGGACATCAAAAGAACAATCTCAAAGATTAAAGAGACAAGGTAAAGTGAATCTATTTAATTATGGGAGGCAACTCAGGGGTTAATATCTAGCATAGGCCGATCCTTATTCTTGTAGTTAAGGGTGGAAGCTCTAGGGTGGTAATACCTAGCATGGGCCGATCCCAATCTATATTATTATGGATGGCAGCTCAGGGGCTAAAAGCCTCGCTTGGGTCAATCCCAATTTGTATATTTATGAGAACCGCATCCCAGGGGTTAAAATGCCTAGCATGGGTCATCCTCTTCTACCACTGATCAGCTGGTCATTATGTCACATGCTACAAAGTCTATAAAGAAAAGATGAGTAAACTAAAGCAAAGAAATTTACTGTACATGATTCCATATGTATAAGCAAACGTGAATGTAATGTACATGATTTCACAAGAATAAGCAAAGGTGGTCTCTTATCCTTATCTATACAGAATATTTGTACATTTGTACATGATTTTACTTGAGCTCTTGTTTTACAGATGGATACTTTATGCCTTACATATTCAGTACATTATTTCGTACTGACATCTCTCATAGGGATGTTGTGTTTCATGCCACAGGTATAGATACTCAAGCTAATATAATCTTTCTAATATAAGCACAGGATACTCTGCGGCCTTTGGTGAGCTCTATGTTGATTTGGGGCTTGCCGAGTCTCTAACATACTTTTGATGTTATATTATAGTTAAGGGTATGGCGGGGTCCTGTCCCGACCTAAGCTAAGTGTCTATTTCTTAGAGACTTTGTAGACTAAATGTCAAAGTGAAGGGTGGTTATGTCTTGTTTCTAGTAATCAAGGCCTCAACTACCTACCATGTACATTTAATTTTGGCCTATATATGTAGGTATTTTATCAAGGTATTTGACCTATACTCATCAAAGATTTATAATTATCATAGTTTCATGTACGATATGCACATGTCATAAGTTGGTTCTCTCTGGCCTTTAGGTCATCGGGTGCATATCCGTCTCAATGGGACATGGGCATGACAGTTAGTGATATTTGGGGTGATCTTGCAAGGCCTGACACGGGCAAAGATAAAGGAAAGAAAAATCATGAGTCCACTCTCCCCGATGAGTCTCCTTGGGTAGAGAAGAAAAGACTTAAGAAAGCAAGAAAGGAGTCAAAAAATGCTGTAAGGGAAAAAGAGGCACAGGAGCAGCAACGTGATACACTGAGGTCTAGCGCCTCCGGTAGTGGCACTCTAGCCCCCATAGTCAGTGAGGCACTTCCCACCGAGAGTAGCAGACTAGAGACAGAGCCTATACCAAAGAGGGCACTTGTTAATGCAGGTTCCACCATCACTCCGTCTACCGACGCCTAGAGAGTCACAGGTATGACCCCTCCTCACTGTCCTTTTATTTTGTACTTTGAGGGCAAAGTATATTTTGTTGGAGAGGTGGTGGTTGCCACCTGCCATTAGTAGTCATAGTGTGTGGAGGTTGGCTCAGTAGTTTGTTTGTGTACAAGTACGTTGAAATTGTTGTAGTATGTGCAGTGTGAGTTTTTATGTGAAGCTGATAAAAGCATAATGTGATATGATAGTTGACTGTTAGGCTCTTTGTGTGCCATTTCATGTACCTGCGTGTTGATCATTGCTAACTAGAACAGGAATTGGTTGACTAAATACTAAAAAGTGTAAGCATGTGTCGTGAGTGTGTAAGTGCTTGTTTGAAGACTAATTCTGTAGGTATAAGCTAGAACTTTCCCAAGTAGTCTTGCGAAGATTGTTGAATAACTAGATAGGAAAGGATCATAGGTCATTTTTGTATATAGTCAACTTTAAACAAAAACACCTACCTAATTAAATCATCAACCCTTTGAACCGTGTTTGCCAAAAGCCTAAGTTGAGGGTGGGCATGACCTGAATAAAAAGAAATAGCTTAGCAGGATCATATCCTTGATTATTCCGAGGGCACGAAAACACAATACAAAAGAAAAGTGGTTCAAGCAGATGATGGTCATAAAAAATAAAAAAAGAGAAAAAAATGAAAAAAAGAAAATGATGTGGGTGCCGGGATAAGCTAAAGAAGAAGAGATCAGAACCACTTAAGCAAGAGCTGTTTGCTAAAAGTAACATTGGGGAACCCAAGCCAACATTACAAGCTAATAAAGTCCTATAGTGATCCTATTCCGGTTGTTTGATAGTTGAAGTGTAGAAAACAAGGGCAAGCTTATCGTCTGTATACTTGCAGTGTTAGAAGTTCTTTTGGAGAGTGAGTGTATATGCCAGTCCCAAATTCTTAATTAAAATCACGTGTGAGGGACTTCTTATCGGAGAAACGATAGTTTCCTTTTTGAATACTCATTCGGATATTTTGATCTTGATTTCGTGTTCTTAATCAGGTAGTGTTGGTTTTAATTATTGTAAGTCTACTTTCTACACTTCCATTAATGCTTAACTATTATTTCATTGAGAATATGAGCAGCTAAACGCCCCAACTAGGGTTGTGGGAATCATGACTAAGGCATAACGTTAAAACAAACACGAATAACTTCTGATTGATAATAGCATACTACGTTTCTATTTCTTATTGTATGCTTTCTAATGAGTGCACACGTAAGAACCTGCATGTATTCATTACTTCTTCAGGAGAAAAGTACATGATTAGGGAAATCTAGAAACGAATCTGACAACTTGTTTTGAAGATTAGAGCTCGAGAGAGGATAGTCTTCTAAACAAGTATGCAAGGGTCAAACTCAAAACACTCTAAGACCGAGAGGAGAAGAGTGACATTCTTCTAATAGGGCTGAAAAGCGTTTAGGTGTACACAACTTTCTATGAACGTATACATTTTATCAAGAGATCGTTATTTGTGCAAAATCTAAGTTGTAGTCTACAGGTCATGGAGAACACAATCCTAGTCTACTTTAATCAATAATCAAACGTTGGAACTATCGTCTGTTACTATTGAAATTTATTTCTAACTACAATTGGTTACTTGGATGTTAAAACAACCCAATATTTACTTTATGCAATTTAATTTCCGGAATTATCAACCACATATCTCGTTTTGTGTGCACGAGGCTCCAAACGAGTTCAGAACACCCCGTCGGAGTTTTAAGTTTTCAAAAAAATGATTAAATCTGGTGAATATGTAGCAAAAATATCAACTCATTTTGGAAACTTCAAAATCCCATATCTTTCTTATTTATTGGCAAAATGAGGTGATTTAAAGTGTGGAAGCTTCATTTTTATGGTGGCTTCGCTGTAGAGTGATCGGAAGTTGTTGGGTGCATGTCGTTCGTGGTAAAATTGCAATAAACTAGACTGCTGTAGCTCTTTTCAAGTTCTTGATTTTGACTATATTGATTAAGTGATATCTTGCTCATTGTAGCTCGGTTTTGGGTGATTCGAAGTCCCACGTGTCAAGAATTATCAAGGCTTCATCATGGAGTGTTCAAGGAGTGTTGGGAATCCTTCGATTTTGGTAAATTCCAAGTTTTACCTGCTGCATGTTGTTTTAGAAATTGATTAAAGTGTGATTTATTTGGATGTTGGGTTTTCGCTGGGTTTCACCCCCGAATTGTGTTCCATTTTGGAACACATGTTTGGGGGTACTATTTTTGGTCTTTTGGCGTAGTCAAATCCAGAAAGTCCAGTGTAGGTCCCGTAATTCCCATTTTATTATAAAAATTGGTCGGTGATTTTGGTGTCTAAACGAACATATTGACGTTGTGATCCTATTTTTGATAGTGTGGCAGGATTCCGAGGCCGTTCTGAAGGGAAACGCTCCGACCTTGTAATTTAGAGTGTGCACGGTCGGCCTATAGGTAGGCTAAAACTTCCTTTCTATCTAGATTGAGCCTGAACGTGTGAACTCATGTTAATTAGTGTGAATTGGGGGCAGGGACCTAGTATTCTTACATCTCTTCTTAGATACCATGTTTTAGGTTTGATCGGCACAATTTTTGGCATAGTACCTTGCTAGTTTGGTGGTTTGGGTTTGTGTATGTTATGTGAATTACTTGAATTTACTTGCTTTCTGATGCATGTCCAGCCTTAGCCTAGGATAGACCAGTGTTGCCTTCGACTCTCGAGTTTTGTTTTAGTTTATCTCTGACGTCGTTTCGGACATACTAGATCCTTGTAGACTGGAATAGCAGACTTGGTTGTAGTGATTATTTATGGTTCAAGGCTGACGTTTTATGGTTTGAGGCCATTATTTCCAGCTTGAGACTAATGCTTTGGGTTCGAGGCCCATATTCTATCATCTTGGGTTTAAGGCCCAGATTCCATCATTTTGGGTTCGAGGCCCAACTTATAAAACTTTGAGTTGGAGGCCCAGATCCTATGTATGTGGGTTCGAGGCCCGGTAGACTTCTTTTGGACTTGGGTTTGAGTATCTTATTCTTGTAGTCTTAGCTATTCTATGTACCTGTTACGCTTATGGGGGTCCGTTCGGATTTTATTTAAACTTTTGCACGACTGTACCCTCTGGGCTTATGGGTCCAGTTAGGGTTAGTTTAGCTATATTTAGATTTACTTTCAGTATGCTCGTGTGCTTTCTTTCTTTTTCCCTCTTTGACCTCTGCGTGTGTTTAGATTCTATCTTTTCATCTTGTTTTTACCTTTCCTACTCAGTCTGCCTATGGTGCCTACTGAGTACCTATATTTTTGGTACCCATGCTACACTATGCATCTATTTAGTGATGGAGGTTCTAGTACCAGTTACCAAGGTGAATCAGTTCCTTCCATCTTTTGTTGTTGTGGTTCAGAGACGAGGGTGAGCACTTGGCATTTTGGGTTTATCCTGTCTCCTTCTTTTGTTTTAGCTAGTCTCGTTGCTTTTTGAGACACGCTTTGTTGTGGTCCACTTTTGGGACTTGTACTCTTTATTAGACAGCTTTGTACTAGTGAATTCCATTTTCTGGGAGGGATTTCTGTATATATTTTTTTTTGTTTGCTTCTGCCTTGTTGTCCCTTTTTAGGTTATTTTTTTCGCTAGTTTCTACCCTTACTTTCATTACTTGATGTTTTGGGTTAAGGGTCGGCTTAGCTAGTGGTGGGGTATAGTAGGTGCCATCATGACTCCAAAAATCGGGTCGTGACAATTCCAAAAGTTATTTTAGATAAATATGCATGCAAAGGACATGGGATTTTCAGCCACGTATATCAACTACGTGTTCAGCCGATTATATCCACTATGCATAAATATTTTTCAGCTACCATGTGCAGAAGTTTTTATCTACGTGTACTATTTATCTATTAGGTGTAAAATAATGGTGTGTACTAGTATACGCACACATGTAAATTATATATCATAATAAGTTAAATTAGTTAGCACTTTTGAGGCCTATTTAAGGCTTTCAACTAGTATTAGTACAGGGCATTCAAAATCTTACAACATTGTGACCTCTCTACACTTTCCTTCATTTTCCACACCTTTTGCCATCATCCATGTTCTCTCTCTTTTCCCTTAATCAATAAAACTTTTATTGTAAGTATATTTTCTCTACTAATTTTAATTACATGCTTTAAAATTTAAAGTTTAAGTTTGTTTACTGCTTTCTTATTCTTACTTTTATTTAAGTTTTTTTAAAGTTTTGTTTAATGGTTTTGCTTGTTCTTGCTCCCTTCCGTTACTGATGAGTCAGGAATTTTGACTCATTTAGAGCTTCTTATTTAATGAAATAGTGTCCTCAATGCCTATTTTGTGTTCAAAACTGATATTAAACTGTTTATGTTCAACCATGGAGGCTTAAGAAAAAGGCAAGGACTTTACATTGTGAAAAGAAGAGAAAAAGTTGGAAAAGTTTAAGAAAAAGGAGGTTGGAGCTCGCAAAAGCCACTCGGTGAGTCACCGAGTGAGCCTAAAGCTCACCTAATCTTCTAGCAAGATGGCTCATCAAGGAGACCAAGTCGGTGAACAAAAGGGGAATTCGATGACACGCGGAATGGAATTGATAGCTCGACCTAGCTCTCCAAAATGACAAGAACCTTTTGAGGAATAAATCATGTACAAAAAGGGCGAGTTGGAATACTTCGGCATGTAGCGAAGTCATTCTGTTAGCTCAACTTATTTCACCGACTGGTCCCACGCGTTGAAATGTGTGAAATTTTTTAGGAACGTATAAATTGATGTTTGAAGAGAGAGAAAGGAATAACGCTGAACTAAACTGAAGGAAACATTCACACTTTTGATACTTTTGAGCTACTGAACACTCTTGAGAGGGTTTTGATTTTAGACTTTGGGTAATGAAGGTTTAATCTTAATTTTTAGCATTTGCGTATTGAATACCTTGTCATTTTGAATGGAAAACTTTTTTGATAACTATCTCTTACGTTTTGCTATGGATAGCTAAAACCCTTGTCCTTAGGGGTGTGAATATGTAATTGGATACATAAATTAGCTTATGGGTGTATCTAATTGCTATATTTAATATTATTTTGAAATGGGTTCAGTTGTTTATTCATGTTTTCACTTATGAACTGAAGTTGCAAATTTAGTTCTACCGCTATATCTCTATACTTGCTTGTGATAGATACATTAGAGTGGATTTATGAATGATAGTTGTATTGATTCTTGTCGATACAACCCAACTTGATAAAGTGGGTTAAATTAAGGAATTGGGTTATTTTGTATTGAATGCTTGTTGAGGTTTGATAGAAGTCACTTGATACATGATAGTTAATTGATAAATCGTTGTTATAGGTATAATCCATCCTACCCATTGAGATTCAGCAACTTAAAGCAATTAGTGATCACCCATTAAGCGAAATTAGTATCCGATTACTCACACACTCCTAAGGTCTTGCTCTCTATTGATCAAAACCCCGTATTAATCATCTTCATTAGAAAATTTGTTAGTCAACTCTCTCGGTATTGATAATTAAAACTGGATGATTTATATTATGTTGTGTTTGTCATATTTAGATTCTACAAAAGATTAGAACACACTCATACTTCGTAATTAAATTATTTTCCGCACCACTCCTTGTGGGATCTACCCCAACTCACAATTGGGTTTATACTTATTAGCGATCGGCTACACTTTTAATTATAAGAGGTGTAGTTGAGCATTATCAAAAATGGCGCCGCTATCGGGGAGTGGCGTTTAGAATTCTTTTATTGAAGTGTTTTTGTGAACTAATTTGGTTGTAGTGGAACGTTCTTATTAGTTTGTTGTTGTTGTTGCTCTATATAGGTGAAGAAATGAGCATTAATGGGAGCAATGCTGGCAGTAAACTTGGGCATGATGATGACATCAAAAACTTGAACGATGTTAATGCGGATCAAATGGGAAGTGGTGGAGCTATTTGTTTACCCCCATCTATGGGTAAAACTATTTTTCATGTGACTGGAGCTATGCTCCAGCTACTGGAAATGAAAGGTTTCTTTGGGGGACTTGCTCATGAGGACCCTCATGATCACATTAGCAATTTCGTGGATGTGTGCAAGCCATTCACCTTGAGGAGTATCTCTCAAGAGTCAATCCAGCTTCGTTTGTTTCCTTTCTCTCTAATGGGGGAGGCAATGAAG
The DNA here is from genome assembly GCA_018342035.1 of Solanum appendiculatum. NCBI lineage: Eukaryota > Viridiplantae > Streptophyta > Magnoliopsida > Solanales > Solanaceae > Solanum > Solanum appendiculatum. The sequence goes on from JAGDQO010000949.1 coordinate 142,465, forward strand.
TGGCTTGCCGAATTACCAAGAGACTCTATTACTTCTTGGGAGGAGCTGACAGAGGCGTTCTATGAAAGATTCTTCCCTCCTTCGAAGATAGTGAAGCTGAGGGATGGCATTAAAAATTTCAAGTGGATTGATGGTGAACCCATTCATGAAACTTGGTTGAGGTTTCAAAAGCTACTCTTCCAATGTCTTACTCATGGGTTGCAAGAAAATGTGCTCTTGCAATATTTCTACCGGAGTCTTGACTCCATCAACAAAGTTGTCACTGATCATCTTATCTAGGCTGGAATCATGAGACAACCATTTGCCGTGGCATCGACTTTGCTAGATGAGATTACCAAGATTAATCGAGCATGGCACAGGAGAGAGGATCAAGTGTCTCCTCTAAATGTTGGGCTGACCAAAGAACAAGTGGAGAAAAATCAATAGCACGATGAAAACATGACCAAGATGATGACCCAAATGGATTTTTGACAAAATATGCCATGGGAGGTGGTTATAAGGCTGTGAATGCGGTTGGCGCTAGTGGTGGAATGAGTTCAAATGATGCATAATTTGAATCCATCTATAATGAAGAGGTACAATTTTGTCAAACCAAGTGGGGGGGTTCTCAACTGAGCTATCCAAGGCCGGGCAGGAATCAAGGTTGGAAGAAAGATCCTGATGGTGGTTAGAGAGATAGAGATCTAGACTAGTGCGATACGGGTGAAATTTGAGAGATAGAGATGTCGATAGAGATCGTTATATGGCTCCCAATGACCGTCCAAAACCGAAAGAACCTAATGCGGACCCCGAGAGCTTTCGAACTGAGGATATGATTTCCCGCATCCTAAATAAGATAGAAGGATCGGATAAAGTGCTCAAGGAGATGAAAGGGGACTTGTCCTCTTTGAATCAAATTTTGACCTCTCATTCAATTTTGGTAAAGCAACTTGAGACCCAAATGGGTCAAATGTCATCTCATTTAAACCCTAGAAAAAAAGGGGATCTTCCTAGTGACACTTTGGCCAATAGAAGAATGACAATGCCCAATGCATGGCAATCTCAACCCGGAGTGGTAAGGTTGTAGGAAGTGATGTGCTAAATGATGATAAAGCGAGTCCAAGTAAAGGAAAAGCTGTTGTTTTTTAGGGTGAAGGACTTGCCGAAGAATTGAACAATGAAACTTCTGATGAGGTTGATGATGCACCAAAAAATGTTGTTTCTGGTGAAGCTAAAAATTCAACGGTGGGGGCTGTTCCTCCCTCGATACCTCCAAAGTCATTGCCCAAAATCTTTTCACCATTTTCTAAAAGATTGAAGAAGAGGGATGAGGACGTGAAGTTTCAAAATTTTCTCTCCATCTTCAAAACTCTATCTATTAATCTTCCATTGGTGGAAGGCATTGCTAGAGATGTCGGGTTATGTAAAGTTTATGAAAGAGTTTGTCATGAAGAAGAGAAGTATAGATTTTGAGATGGTTGAAGTATCTCATAGTTGTAGTGCCATTATGTCAAACGTTGTTGTCAAGAAAGATGACCCAGGGGCATTTACTATCCCTTGCACTATAGGGATGTTTCAATTTTCTAAAGCATTGTGTGATTTGGGGGCAAGTATAAATTTGATGCCCTATTCCGTTTGCAAACAACTTGGGCTAAGTGAGCCGAAGTCAGCAACTATGCGTCTTCTCATGGCCGACCATTCTATCAAGCATCCTATTGGCATTCTCTATGATATTTTGGTGAAGGTTGACAAGTTTATATTTTCGGCGGATTTTGTGATCCTCGATTGTGAGATTGATGCTGGTGTACCCATTATTCTAGGTAGGCCATTCTTAGCTACCGGGAGAGCTCTTATTGATGTGGAAAGTGGTGATTTGAAATTTCGGGTGAATGAGGAGGAAGTAACTTTCAATGTTTGTAAGTCTATGAAGCAACCAAGTGACCTTGATGTGATATTGGCAGTTTGATGTGATTGATGAGGCGATTGCGAGTGTGGGTGAAATTTCTTGTGTTGGTGAATCTTTGCCTGTTGTCCTCTTGAATTAGGATGGGGATGAAATTCAAGATTATGATAAGGTAGTCGCTGCTCTATCGGGTTTAGGGTCTTATCGCAAGAACCCTATGAAGCTTGATATTGATTTGAAGAATAGGAAAAGTCCTCCCGCAAAGCCATCCCTTGAAGAACCACCAAAGCTTGTGTTTAAGGTAGTTCCACCACACCTTCGTTATGTGTTCTTGGGAGCGAATGACACTCTACCCGTGATTATTGCTGCGAATTTGATTGAATGGCAAATACAAGCACTTGTAGTGTGTTGAAAAAGTTCGTCAAGGCTATTGGATGGATGATTGCCGACATTTTAGGAATTGCTCCCGATATTTGTACCCACAAAATACAATTGGATAGTGATTGTAAGCCAAGTGTTGAACATTAAAGAATGTTGAATCCTCCAATGCAAGAAGTTGTCAAAAAGGAGATCATAAAGTTGCTTTATGCGGGAGTAGTTTACCCTATTGCGGATAGTAAGTGGGTGAGTCCCGTTCAATGCGTCCCAAAGAAAGGTGGTATGACCGTGGTCCCAAATGAAAAAGGTGAACTTGTGCCATTGCGATCGGTTACCGATTTGCGTGTGTGTATGTATTATAGGATATTAAATGCATGGATCGAGAAAGATCATTTTCCAATGCCCTTTATGGATCAGATGCTTGATAGACTTGCGGGGCGTGGATGGTATGGCTTCATGGATGGTTACTCGGGTTATAATCAAATATCTATTGTACCGGAGGATCACGAAAAGTCAACCTTCACATTTCCTTATGGAACGTTCACTTTTAAAAGAATGCCTTTCGGATTGTGTAATGCACCAGTAACTTTTCAGCGATGCATGCTCTCTATTTTTGCCGATATGGTAGAGGATTCGATGCAAGTCTTCATGGATGACTTTTCAGTTGTGGGGGATACATTTGAAGTGTACCTTGAACACTTTGGTAAAGTCTAGCAACGGTGTGTTGAAACAAACCTTGTGCTCAATTGGGAAAAATGTCACTTCATGGTCAAGGAAGGTATTGTGTTGGGGCACAAAATTTTGGGAGAAGGCATACAAGTTGATCAAACCAAAGTTGAAGTTCTAGCCAAGCTGCCTCCTCCTATTTCGGTTAAAGGTGTTAGAAGCTTTTTGGGTCATGCGGATTTCTACCGGAGGTTCATAAAAGACTTCTCAAAGATAACTTATCCTCTTTGCAAGCTTCTTGAAAATGAAAGTGTATTTGAGTTTGATGAAGCTTGTGGCAAGGCATTTGTGTGTCTAAAAGAGAAGTTAGTTTCAGCTCCGACCATTGTTGCTCCGGATTGGAACATCCCATTTGAGCTAATGTGTGATGCTAGTGGTGTGGCCTTGGGGGCTGCACTTGACTAACGCAAGGGAAAGTTGTTTCACCCGATCTATTATGTAAGCAAGACTGTGAATGTAGCTCAAATGAACTACACCGTCACTGAGCAAGAGTTGTTAGCCGTTGTGTATGCTTTTGAGAAGTTTATAGCATATTTATTGGGGACCAAGGTGGTGGTACACATCTACCATCCTTCTATATGTTACTTGATGGCCAAAAAAGATGCAAAAAGCCAAGGTTGATCCGTTGGGTATTATTGTTGCAAGAGTTTGACTTCGAAGTCAAAGATCGAAAAGGGTGTAAGAACCAAGTGGCAGATCATTTGTAACGGCTTTCAACAAATGTGGTTGTTCCCGGTGAAAGATACATCGAGGAAGCGTTTCCCGATGAGTAAGTAATGGTTGTGTCGAAAGGTACCGCACCTTGGTATGTTGATTTTGTCAATTATGTAGTGTGTGGGATTCTTCCCAACGGGCTGAAATTTTACCAACGAAAGAGGTTCTTTTTTGATGTGAAGAAGAATTTTCGGGATGAACCTTACTTATTCTGGGAGTGTGTAGATCATATGATCACTTCATCCCTTTCAGGTGCAGATGAATATGCTGTTTAGCTTTGGACTAGGGCTTATGATCCTTCTCTTAATGGTAGAAAAAAATCAGAAATGAGCTCTCCTAACCTAAGCAAGCCGCGGAGTCGCAGACCATTGCTTGCTTCTTATTAACCTAAGCAAGCCGCGGAGTCGCAGACCATTGCTTGCTTCTTATTCATTCTCTCTCAAACGATTTAGTTACCTATGAGAAAAAGAGGGTACTTCTTCTTATTCCCAGAAGAAAGCTCTTTCTTATCAAGATTTATCTATCGATATTGAGATTAAATATAAAATGTCATAAAATGATCACAGAAATGTTATCTTGCTATCCGAGATTACTCTAGCACTCTATAAATGGAGGTTCGATAAGTGTCGTCACTTCATCAAATTAAAATCAAAAATTGAGTACTAGCATGTACGGAATTTTTGGGATGAACCTTACTTATTCCAGGAGTGTGAAAATCATATGATTAGAAGATGTGTTCCGGAAGTTGAGGTAGATACTATTCTTGATGCTTGCCATGCGTCACCGGTTGGTGGACACCATAGTGGAGTGCGTACAGCTGCAAAGGTGTTGCAAAGTGGTTATTATTGGCCAACATTGTATCAAGATGCGAACTCTTTTGTCAGAAAGTGTGTTCTATGTCAAAAGCAAGGAGGAGTGTCGCGAAGGCATGACTTACCTCTCACTTCGATTTTAGAGGTTGAGTTGTTTGATGTATGGGGAATCAATTTCACGGGGCCTTTCGTTAGTTCTTATGGGAATAAATACATCTTGGTTGCTATTGACTACGTCTCTAAATGGGTAGATGCTATGTCCTTACCTAATAATGAAGGAAGGAGTGTGGTTGAATTCCACAAGCGATACGTTTTCACAAGGTTTGGCAGTCCACATGCAATCATTAGTGATGGGGGTTCTCATTTCTGTAACCAAATGTTTTCATCATTATAGAGCAAGTATGGAGTCAAGCATAAGGTTGATACCCCTTGTCATCCATAAAAAAGTGGGCAAGTCGAGGTGTCAAACCAGGAAATCAAAGGGATTTTGGCCAAGACCGTTAATGGAAATCGAACCAATTGGTCCTGGAAGTTAGATGATGCTCTTTGGATGCATAGAACTACATTGAAGACCCCGATTGGTATGCCCCTATATTAATTGGTGTTTGATAAATCTTGTCATCTACTGGTTGAGCTCGAGCATAAGGCGTTGTGGGCCTTGAAGACCATGAACTTGAATTGGGAAGATGCATCAAAGGATCGAGTTGACCAACTCCATTATTTGGAAGAGTTTCGGTTTCGAGCTTATGAGAGTTTAGCTCTTTGTAAGGAGAAAATGAAGAAGTGGAATGATGCCAAAATCCTTGATCAAGAATTTAAAGTTTGTGATCTTGTGTTGCTCTACAATTCTCGTCTCAGACTCTTTTCGGGAAAACTCAAGTCAAAATGGTCGGGTTCGTTTAAAGTACATCATGTGTTTTCAAATGGGGCAATAGAAGTTGAAAACAAGGATGGGTCGATGTTCAAGGTGAATGTGTAACGACTTAAGCTTTACTTTGGAGAGCGCCCCAGCGTGACAGTGATTGATGTGGTGTATTTGGATGATGCTTGAAGGCATGTCCACGTCGTGCCACGACATTAACTAAGGTGCTTCTTGGGAGGCACCCCAAGTTTTACTTTATTTTGTTTGAATAACGTTTGTTGGATGTGTAGGTTGGAGTCATATTTTGGACAAAAGGCATGAGGGTGAGGGGCTAAACTACTTTGCAAGTCGCCAAATTGCCGCCACCATCGCCCAAATGCATCTCCCTTTCAAGGTCAAAAGTGAAGAAACTTCTAAAAAATTAAGCGAGTTGAAAGCCAAATTGGCGAGTCGCCGAGTGGTTCGGTGAGCCCGATCGAACTCTCCCTTTCGACCAACTGAAGGGCTGGACTTCAATAAAGTTTGACGAGCTAAAGATACATTCGATGCACCGCCTAGTGGATCGGCAATATTAGTGAGTTCGCCGAACGGGGAGCGAACTGAACAGTTTCTAACCTTTTAAATTCAAATATTTTATTTTGTTTGAAGTTTTTGACTTCCTTCCACTTCCCCTAAAAATTTAGCGTTAAATTTCATATTTCATATCGTGTACCTTGCTTCTGGAGTATCGATTGGACTCGTTTTCCCTTCCTTTTTGCCGCATCAATCTAATTGTCTACTTTAAGGTTGGTTTTTCAACGTTAGTTGATTTTCATGCGGTTTTCGAAATGCTATTTGGTAGTAAATTGGGTATATGATTTTCTAGTTGAATTATATGCTTGGATTGATGCTCATTATTTCGTATGTCGTGAATTTGAATGCGAGCATGTTTATATATCTATTGTTTGGGCGATTTTGTTTTAAATTCTCGTAGTAGATAACTAATTTTGGTTGATACTTGTTGGGTAATGTGTGGGTACAGTCTGAATAGCCAAATTCGATCGAATGACTTGAAATTGCCCGATAATGGATTGGGTGATGACTATCTTAAGGGCAAAATCATCTTTTTGTTGATTTCGAATCGATTTGGGGGAAGTCTAAGTACCCCGGATAGTAACTGGCTAGTGGGTGAGTGCTAATTGATGAACATTAGGCTTGAATTAATGTGTAGTGGGCTATTAGTTGTAGATCAAAAAATGTGGAGGTGATGCATTGTGTCAGTTCGGCGAGCTGCGTCAAGCCCGCCGAGTTGGTTTGGTGTGTCGTCAAATGTCCTTCCCATTGCCTTTTTGACCTTCTGTTGTGCTACTTTGTTCTGTGATATTCGATGATGTCCGTGTTGCTCGCCGAATGGACTTGTTATCACCTTTTTGACCTGAATATTTCCCTAATTTTTTCTTGAACTTTCGGCGATGTATCTGTGTCTCATCGAACTTACTTGATGACTTGCGGACTTATTCGGCGAGCTTTTCTGCATTTTAATCTGTGACCCCTGTTGTTCTAACTTGTTTGCAATCACATTTTCTTCTTGTGTGTAGGTATTTACAGGAATGGCCAGACCAAAGGTTCCCGCTAAAGGTCCACCACCCCGTAAGAGGGAAAAAGGGGTGGAGATTGCAGAGCAGATTGAGCAGCCTAGATCCACTCACCGTCAAACTTTGCAAGCGAGTGGGAAAGGTAAACAACAAGTCTCAGCCAGTTCTAGCTCGGAGAGCAGTGAGCCATCAATACAGTTCACATCCACGAACTTCGAGCGTGAGGAAGCAGGGGAGTCTGGGGCCCCAATAGCTAAATTGATCAAGAGGAAGCGATCAGAGTTATGTTCTAAAGCAACTCATGATCCCCTAGCAGCAGCACCTGCCTCACAGACTGTACCTGTGCCTTCGGTTCTGATAAATCCTCCGAGGTCGATGAATAGATTAAAGGTCGAGGATTTGAGAACCATACTTGAGAAGAAGCGGTTGTCCATGGACTGTGTAGTGGACATATACCCTGTGGTCTGGGAGACACTGAGGTATCATAAATTCAAATAGTTCACCAAACCTCAGAACCCATATGTTCCTTTATGGGTCTGAGAAATTTTATGTGGAGTATGCGAAGTTGATCCCAATGGGGAAGAAGAAGGCAAAGTCTATGGCAACAGTCGAGTTTGTGATGGTGCGAGAAAGAAGATGAAATGCATTGCGGATGACATAAATGATGTGTTGAACTGCACAGTCCGGGTTTTGCATTCTTTGGCCGACAAAATCAAAATCAAGACCTTGGACGACTTGAAGGGGTGGCTTGCCCCGTTGTTGAGTGATTCAACGCCCCTATTGATCGAGGTGGGGGCTACAATTGACAAGAAGGACCTGAACATCCCAGCTTGGTATTGGTTTGAGTTCATTTGCAGTACACTGATGCCGTCTCAAAATGAGTCTATCATCTGCATCCAAAAGCTGCACTTCTGGGTTGCATAATTGGCTCGGAGATTCTGAATTTAGGGTCAATTATTTCACAGGAGATGGCAGTGAGAGCAAAGCAAAATCAAACCTCATTGCCATTTCTGATTCTGATTAGTGACTTGTGTCGTTGAGCGGGTGTGCCTTTTGAGGCAAAGATGGATGTGGAGGTTACTCAGACCTTGTCTTGTGATATTCGTAGGATAGAAGCTCAGTACCTAAAAGATGAAGCAGAGAGGAGGAAGAGGACCCCGATGGATACTTCCCGGGTCATTGATGTGGATGCTATTGAGAGCGATCCTACATCTCCTCCTCTCACTGTCGAGACATTACGTATACCCACATCCTCAACTTCTACTACTCATGCACCTGCCCCTACTCCTAGCTGCCATCCCCTATTGACACAGGCCATGCTCATTAAAATGGGCCATTTTGCCAATTTTGCCTATGTGCGGGCTTCGAGGGTTGAGGACACTGTTCTCACGATGATTGAGCGTGCCATTGCTGCTGTCCTTGCTCCCATTTGGGAGGAGTTGAAGGAATAACACCGGTTGGTCACGGCACATGGGCTGGCACTGGAGGCCCTCACCGCTTTGGTGGAGATGTGTGAGAAGACGGACAAGACCCCCACTGATTTGACAGCCGTGAAGGCTGATATTGTTGGGTGGCTCCAGGATATGGAAGAGCTGAAGTCCACCGATATATCCATGCTTTGGGGAAGTGTAGAGGTCCCTGAGGGCCCTAGTTCTGAGATCCCTCCGACTACTACTCTCGGAGATGCTACCACTACTGTTGAGGAGGGGGATTCAGAATCTCCCGAGATGGATGAGGAGGACTTAGCTCGGGAGAGATATGTATACGAGGACTTGGAAGACCTGGAGGGTGATATGATGCAGATAGCCACAACAGCTTCACTTTGAGACACGTCCATGATTGGTTTGAGTGGGTCTAAACAAACAGCTGAGGACGTTGTACAGACTTCAGGATCTTGAATAGAGCCGAGCACTGATGCCTAGGTCGAGGCCATAATTCCAAGCCAAAGCTCACCTCAAGCCTAGCCTGACAGGGGGATCTTTACTCTCCTTCCATTGTACTTTCTATTGATACTCTTAGTTTTATTTTTGCATTGAGGACAACGCTTGTCTCTTTTTGGTGGAGTGAAGGCCTTTAGCTTCTTACCCTTTTTGATTGTATGTTCATTTTGTTTTAGATATTGTGTTGTTTTTTTTTTTTGAGATAATGTTTAGTTTTCAATTGAAATGAAAGTGTTGGTCTTGAGCCCTTGACTTCTCTCTCTCGATTGCTTGTTGATGAATGTTGGTGCGTGAATGATTGGTTGATGTTCTCTTGTATATTTGAGTGTCGATTGTGATTAATATCGATGACTTGAATAGTGCTCTTGATGAAAAATATGTTTGTGTGAGTCGAACGAGGAAATTTGAGTTGCATAATCTTTTGTGAACTCTTAGCATCTCATTGTGACTAGTTGAGTGTCGAAGTGAGTCTTGCAATGACCATTGCATGCAAGCTTCACTCGTAGAGTTGTGATCACCAATCGTGTTTGGATGCCTATGTGGTAAGATTTACTTGAAAGGTGTGCATGATGATACCTAGAACTTGCCCCGTTGGTCCAATTGACTAGTATTGGTGATTGAAGGAAATGATCTTAGGCACAAACTTTTGAGAGTGAACCTAATTTCTATACCTTTGTTTGACCACCTTGTAAGTCTGTGAACCGAGCTTTGCACCATTTGAGCCTACCCTTTTTCTTTGGATGAAACATGATTACAATTGTTTAAGCTGGTTGTTGAAATTGCCATGTCTTTTTCACCTATAACCTTCATGAAGCATTGGTTGGTTTGAATAGCCATCTTTTGCCATTAACCTAAGTTGGGGGTGTGGTAAGAATGAAGAAAGAAACAAAGCAAGAATTTTGTCAACTTGGTCCTTGGAAACTTGTGAAAAAGATGGAACCCCTCCATATAAAAAAAGGGGAGAAAAGTGGTGAAAGAAAAGAAATGAATAAATGGTATCCATTGTGGATTGTTGTGGAAATAAAAAGGGGTACATCAAAATTTTTATATGCTATGAATAGGCCAAGGATGAGTTGTGTATGTGAAAAGAATGAAAGAAAGGGAAAAGAAGTTAAGGTTGAGCCATGCTTCATGAAGGTAGAGTCACTAAGCCAAAATGATCATAACATGACCCTCAGCACCATTACAAGCCTTGAAAGAACTTTTTGATCCTGCAGATGCCTAGTGATGTGTTTGTTGGAAAACACGGGCAAGCCTATAGGTAAAGTCATGCATGTTTTTTCTCATTTAGGAGTGTGAGTGTTGATTTCGATTCTTTAATTATAGTCCTTGATTGGCTTTATGAGAGCATGGAATAATTCTTGATATGAGGGCATTAAAATACTTTTGTTGGGCATGAATTTGTGTTTGAAGTGAGCATTTGTGAGCATGAACTCTAATTGATGATGGCTAGTTAGAGTTTAAAACTTTGAGTGCACATTTGCATATTGCATGTTTGAATTGAACCTTGTGTGCATTCTCATGTTGATTCTCAGGGAGCACTACTTGTAGAAATCCCTATTAAACTGATTGATCTCATGTTTTACTTGAGGACAAGTCAAGATTTAAGTTGGGGGTGTTGATGAGTCGGGAATTTTGACTCCTTTAGAGATTCTTATTTAATGAAATAGTGTCATCATTGCCTATTTTGTGTTCAAAACTGATGTTAAACTGTTTATGTGAAGCCATGAAGGTTTAAGAACAAGGCAAGGACTTTACATTGCGAAAAGGAGCAAAAAAGTTGGAAAAGCTGAAGAAAAAGGAGGATGGAGCTCGCAAAAGACACTCGGCGAGTCGCCGAGTGAGCCTAATGCTCGCCTAATCTTCCAGTATGATATAGCTCATGAAGGAGACGTCACAAGAAGGAAATTCACAATTTAACATGATCATCAAGAAGCCTTTCATTTTCCCCTTCTTTTTTTTTACATTAGTCAAGTGGAACAAAATAACCCTTCACCTCATTCCCTATTACTCCCAACACGTAGGCAATGAAGAGAAATAAATAATTCAACTAAATTGCAAAGTTCAAGAGATCACTTGCCTGAAATCAATCCACTAATACCCTCTGAGAGTTGAGTCTTACCCTTCCGAATCACTTCCAAAGCTACACATTTTATAACAATAAAGTATTCACAATCATCTATCGGAAATTAGAATACCCACACCAATTCTCTTGAAAAGTGGGTCAATCAACATAAACCCCAATTTAAAAAAGAAGGTTTGAATCCAGAAAATAATAATTGAAAATATTACTCAAGGCTTTAGGAACTCATTTAAGAAAACCATTTCAAAAAATGGATTAAAATCATTTCAAAATCACCATTTTTGTTTTGGAACTTGAGTTCATGAAAACCTCCACATTCACCAATATGAATCTCATGTTTTTATGTTAAAACTCATAATTAATCAATGGTAAATGAAGGATTAGGATCAAAGAGGCTTACCCAAATAATCTAGCGCAGAAAAACCCTTCAAAAATCGCCACCAAGGTTCCACAAGCTCAAAAATGGTGAAAATAGGGCTTAAACCATGAAATTGCAGGTCTAAACCCTCTTGCTATGGAAAAAGTGAATTAAGTGAACCCCGCTAAATTGCGGGCTTCACAAAAGTGAGCCCCTTACGCAAGTGAACCTTTGCAAAAGTGAGGCATGTAGCTCCAACAGAACTCATCCAACTCTAAAACATCAAAATGACCCTCGGGATTCGTTCAGAACTGTCACGACCCATGGTAGCCCCTAGATGTAACACGGCATACAAGACCCGGAGAGGCCTCGTACAAGCCTTTATCATACATAACATACAAGATAATAGAGATTTAAGAGTTCAAAAGAGCATTTTTCATAACAAGGATTTAATAAAAAACAATGGAAGTGTACATCTCATGTCTCAAGCCATCTAACATAATAGAATAGAAATGAAGGTTTGGGACGTAGCCCACTACAATATTCAAAATAATGGAAAAAGATGAAAAAGTAACAAGGTTAGGCCCTCAGACATAGGAGGCCTCACCAAGTCTTCACGATCACTAGAACTGACTAGCCACAAGTGGGATGAGAGGAGCCGCCAAGCCCTACATCAATAGAATCAATGTAGGCAAGAGTATGCGTTAGTACAATCAAGTACCAAGTCTGATAGCAATGCAGATAAGGCATATAACACATGCTAGAATGACATATAATCATGACATATAATGCCCAAGCTAAAACATGATAGAACATAAGAAACATGAAACATAAACCATGGCCAAGACAAGCTATTCATCTTTCCTTTACATTACCTTAGATCATCATCATAACAGTGTTCATTAGTTGTGGGGAAATAGCCTTAACCGACATATAAGACCATGTGAGCTATCAACATGAAATTCGATGTCTGTCCCACACCAAAAAGGGGTGTCCTACTTGCCAAGGTAAGACCATGAACTTCTTAGCTTATGTGGATCCACTGGCTAGTGTCTATCATAAACCATCACCCTATGGTGGCACACAGGTTATGGGAAATGGGTAATCGCCACTTGTCCACTCGGTACTAAGCATACTTCCCACGGATTTGTCATAGTTTATTTTATCTTAGGTAGACATGGGTAATCGCCTCTTGTCTACATTAGTCATAAACTCATTATTGGTAGACTTGGATAATCGCTGCTTTGTCTACATTAGGGTACATGGGTAATCGCCTCTTGTCCCTTCATTCATTAGAATAGCTCCTTAAGAACATGGGTAATCGCCTCTTGTTCTTCTATTAGTCATGATTTCATTATTAGTAGACATGGGTAATCGCCTCTTATCTACATTAGGGAACATGGGTAATCGCCTCTTGTCCCTTCATATAATATCTCCTTAATCATGGATTCAAGCTTAGTTGAGCAAACATTTCAACAAGTTATGAATCATTATGTGTGGGAAAACCTTTCACATTCATAGGTTGAGCATTACATGAGAAACCCTTTCACAACTCAACAATTGCACTAACATATCATAAACTTCATAAAACATGCATGAGTTCATAAGCTTCATAAACATACATGAGTTCATAAGCTTCATACTTACATAGCTGATCGTGATCTTAACTCATAAATCATGGGCACATAAGCTTCAACTCAAAACATGCAATTCAATGCAAGCTAATACTTAGAAAGCCATAAACCAAGGCAGTTTAGCCATAATTGAGGGAACCCACATAATAGAGGAAAATCATAGATTATGATTGAACATGCATCTTTTCACAAAATAACCTCTTTTAATCGTTCATAGTCTTACATGAAATTCATAGCTTGATAATCATAATCCTTAACTCAATTCACAAAGAGTTCATGCAATTCTTCTTTTCTCAATCAACCCACAATCATAAGCATAATCATAAATTGGGGGAAACATAGCATAAGCTCATGGGATTCATCAAGTTGCATGTAAACCACGCTAAATCTTGCACTAGCTTACTTTACCACGCTAGATCGTGCACTATCAACCATAACATCAACAATGGAAAGCATAATGAAGAACCCATAAGAATTTGTCAAAACCTCTTGGGCAAGACTAAACGTTGAAAACCTTAAGGAAAAGAGGACCCATTGGAGGAAAGAATCCAAATGGTAAATACTATCATACCTTAATGCCAATGCCTTGAAATAAAAGGAGGATTGATGACCTTGATGAGAACCCTAGCTCTCTTCTTCGCCTTCTTGTTCTTCTAGAGAGAGGAATATTTTTGGGAGATCAGAGTTGGAATGAAGGGATTAGGGCTTAGAAAATATAAATAGGGCTAGGGTTAAGGGGCAAAATCGTCTAGGATAAGGAATAAACCTTTAGGGAAAACTAAAAAAAGTCCTTAAATAAAACTGTCGGAGCCAATTGACGGACAGGATCTGCGGTCCGTACATCCATTGACGGACCATTCTGTTCTTCCGTCAATCGATTCAGAAATTCATTTTGGACTAAAAATTTGACTAAGTCTTGAAGGCATCTACGGAACCCATCTACGGCCCGTCAACCGAACTACGAACCGTCCCGCTATTCCGTAGGTCAAGGTTCACAAACTCAAAATCCATAAAGTTGGCAGGGCCATCGACGTTTCCCATCTTCGGCCCGTCACTCCACCTACGGTTCATAGATGGCCTCCGTCATCACTGGCACCAGAAAAATTTTAAAACTGCATTTTGCCTTCTTTTCAAAAACTAGGGTGTTACAATATCTCCCCCTTGGGAACATTCGTCCTCGAATGAGAACCTGGATATCCTGAGAAGGGCGATAGACTCGGACTAACAACCCAACCTAGCATGCAAGTACATAAATGCACATATCCGAGGAGGAAACATCAACTCCAAGCTAAAGCATGCTCAGTACAAAATTCATGAAGACTATGCAACTCATGCTCAATGCACATATATCATGTTAGACTCTTCATGAACATGCATAAATCAATAAATCATTGAAATAACCTATGACACATGAGACCAAAAGAATGAACCATGAGGAACTAGGGCCTCAACTAGACCCGAAGGTAGAAGGAGAAAGATAGGGATATCAAGACATCACATCGCCTCTGAACCTTTCTCTAATCCTTCCGAATCCATTTTCCTCAATCAAAAGATAACACCCATATCTTAACAACCACAATTCCATTGATACAAGTAAACACCTAAGAAGTTTCTACAAGGATTTCAAAGTCGACCTTAAACACTCTAACCACCCATGGAGTCTTATCATAGCCAATCCAACACCAAACATTAATCAACGCATAACCACAAGCTAAAGGATCATAACTTACCAATTTCCGTATCTGGGAAATCCTCTTGCTCATGACGAGCTTGAAGTGCATAGAATCGATTTTGCTTCTGAGCATTCGAACCCGATGAATTTTGAGGTTGAGTCCGTCGACGATTATCTCCCTCCTTCCTAACCACTAAGGGACAATCCCTTACCTTGTGACCCATCTTTGCCACAACCAAAGCATGCATTAGATCCGGCTAGACAATCACCCGGATGACTCCTTCCACACTTAGCACATATAGTCAATGAAGAACCACCAACATTCCCTCCTTGACGCTTAGGGTTGGACACCCCATCGGAACTTGCATGAGAGAAACCACCATCACCTGTCTTAGCCCTCTTGGACTCCCTAGACGTTTCCTTGAGCTTCTCCTCCTCTATTTGTTGCGCATAAACCATGAGGCGAGAAATATCCATGTCATTAATAAGCATGGCGGTACGACACCCCTTGACCACCATTTTGGACACTCCCGAAACAAATTTTCTCATCCTTGCTCTTGGATCGGCAACCATAGAAGGAGCATATCGAGCCAATTGTGTGAACTTCAATGCATACTCTTTCACACTCATATTTCCTTGACGAAGGTCGATGAACTCAAGTACCTTTGCCTCCCTCATCTCAAGGGGAAAGAATCTATCGAGGAAAGCACCCTTGAATCTCTCCCACTCTAGAGGACCTTCATCAACCTCCATCTCACTCTTCCATTGGTTGTACCAAATTTGAGCGACACCCTTGAGTTGGTAGGCGGCCAATTCCGCCTTTTCCGTCGGTGACACTCCCATGATCATCAACACTTTATAAACCTCATCAATAAACTCTTGAGGATCTTCCTCCACTATAGAACCGTGAAACTCCGGAGGGTTCATCCTGGTGAAGTCCCTCACTCTTGACACCGCCATACCCACATTTGGGTTCACGGGAGCCAGAACCTCCCTATTGGCTTGAGCCACCACGGCTTGGGCCAACACCTGAAAAGCAGCCCTGAACTCCGCATTGGTTACTTGCTCGGCCAAAGGATCGACCGGAACTTGAGGGGCTTGAGGAGGAGTTTCTTGCTCTTCACTCTCTCTCGCATTCCTTCGAGTATAAGCTCTTTGAGACGCCATATCCTGAAATGCGTAGGTTAGGGTTTAGGAAAGAGAGGCATATAGAGTAACACTCTATGCACGACTTAAGGATAATGAAGAAGTGGAGTTTCCTAATCATCTTGTAGCCTCTCTCATTCATAAATGTGGCGCGCTTCACACTCATGAACTCTCTCTACTCGACGTGGCTTATGAGACATCCTAGAATCTTTCTAAAACCTAGTGCTCTGAATACCAAGTTAGTCACGACCCAGGGTAGCCCCTAGATGTAACATGGCATAAACGACCCCGAGAGGCCTCATACAAGCCCTTAGCATACATCACATACAAGATAATAGAGAAGTAAGAGTTCAAAAGAGCATTTTTCATAACAAGGCTTTAATCAAAAACGACGGAAGTGTACATCTCATGTCTCAAGCCATCTAACATAAAAGAATAGAAATGAAGGTTTGGGACGCAACCCACTACAATATCCAAAATAGTGGAAAAACATGAAAAAGTAACAAGGTTAGGCCCTCGGACATGGGAGGCCTCACCAAGTCTTCACGATCACTAGAATTGACTAGCCACGAGTGGGATGATAGGAGCCGCCAAACCCTACATCAATAGAATCAATGTAGGCAAGAGTATGCGTTAATACAATCAAGTACCAAGTATGATAGCAATGCACAAAGGGGCATATAAACCATGCTAGAATGACATATAATCATGACATGTAATGGCCAAGCTAAAATATGATAGAACATAAGAAACATGAAACATAAACCATGGCCAAACAAGCTATTCATCTTTCCTTTACATTACCTTAGATCATCATCATAACACTTGTTCATTAGTTGCGGGGAAATAGCCTTAACCGACATATAAGACCATGTGAGCTATCAACATGAAATCGGTGTCTACCCCACACCGAAAAGGGGTGTCCTACTTGCCAAGGTAAGACCATGAACTTCTTAGCTTATGTGGATCCACTAGCTAGTGTCTATCATAGACCATCACCCTACGGTGGCACATCAGTTATGGGACATGGGTAATTGCCACTTGTCCACTCGGTTCTAAGCATACGTCCCACGGATTTATCATAGTTCATTTTATCTTAGGAAGACATGGGTAATCGCCTCTTGTCTACATTAGTCATAAACTCATTATTGGTAGACTTGGGTAATCGCCGCTTTGTCTACATTAGGGTACATGGGTAATAGCCTCTTGTCCCTTCATTCATTAGAATAGCTCCTTAAGAACATGGGTAATCGCCTCTTGTTCTTCTATTAGTCATGATTTCATTATTAGTAGACATGGGTAATCGCCTCTTCTCTAAATTAGGGAAATGGGTAATCGCCTCTTGTCCCTTCAAGGAATAGCTCCTTAATCATGGATTCAAGCTTAGTTGAGCAAACCTTTAAACAAGTTATGAATCATTACGTGTGAGAAAACCTTTCACATTCATAGGTTGAGCATTACATGAGAAACCCTTTCACAACTCTACAATTGCACTAACTTATCATAAACTTCATAAAACATGCATGAGTTAATAAGCTTCATAAACATACATGAGTTCATAAGCTTCATATTTACATAGCTCATCATGCTCTTAACTCATAAATCATGGGCTCATTAGCTTGACCTCAAAACATGCAATTCAGTGCAAGCTAATACTTAGAAAGCCATAAACCAAGGCAATTTAGTCATAATTGAGGGAACCCACATAATAGAGGAAAATCATAGATTTTGATTGAACATGCATCTTTTTATAAAATATCCTCTTTTCATCGTTCATAGTATTACATGAAATTCATAGCTTGATAATCATAATCCTTCACTCATTTCACAAAGAGTTCATGCAATTCATCTTTTCTCAATCAACCCACAATCAGAAGCATAATCATAAATTGGGGGAAACATAGCATAAGCTCATGGTATTCATCAAGTTGCATGTAAACCACGCTAAATCGTGCACTAGCTTACTTTACCACGCTAGATCGTGCACTATCAACCATAACATCAACAATGGAAATCATAATGAAGAACCCATAAGAATTTGTCAAAACCCTAGCTCTCTTGGGCAAGATTAAACCTTGAAAACCTTAAGGAAAAGAGGACCCATTGGAGGAAAGACTCCAAATGGTAAATACTATCATACCTTAATGACAATGCCTTGAAATAAAAGGAGGATTGATGACCTTGATGAGAACCCTAGCTCTCTTCTTCTCCTTCTTGTTCTTCTAGAGAGAGGAATATTTTTGGGAGATCAGAGTTGAAATGAAGGGATTAGGACTTAGAAAATATATATAGGGCCAGGGTTAAGGGGCAAAATCGTCTAGGATAAGGAATAAACATTTAGGGAAAAGTCCAAAAAGTCCTTAACTAAAAATGTCGGGGTCAATTGATGGACAGGATCTACGGTCCGTACATCCACTGACGGACCGTCCTGTTCTTCCGTCAATCGATTCAGAAAGTTCGTTTTGGACATAAAATTGGGCTAAGTCTGGAAGGCATCTACGGCCCGTCAACTGAACTACGAACCGTCCTGCTATTCCGTAGGTCAAGGTTTAGAAACTCAAAGTCAATAAAGTTGGCAGGGTCATCGACAGTTGCCATCTATGGCCCGTCACTCCACCTACGGTCTGTAGATGGCCTCCGTCGTCCCTGGCACCAGAAAAATTTTAAAACTACATTTTTCCTTCTTTTCAAAAATTGGGGTGTTACAACAACCTCGTACACACAAACTAGATATGCAAATTAATTAAACTGGACACTCTGGACTCAATGGAACCGTTAAAACACGAATCTGATGTCTCCTTGACTCGACATCTGTGAAAACCACAAGAAACTATCTCAACACCTTAAAGGCCAAAACAAGCTCGGGACCTCTGAAAAACCATCCAAGACCACTCCAAGGCCTAAAATCATCCCCGAATCCAATGGAACTCTTGGAATTCCAATCCGAGCATACGAACTTTGAATGTTGACCAAAGTCAACCCAAAGGCTAAAATTTCACAAGTTTACATCTTAGGACCTCAAATCCTCAAAAAGTCTCATGACCAAAATCCGACAACTCTCACGGATCAGATTCCACATTCCGAAACTAATGGAATCAGCGGAATTCCATTCCGACACGTGAAACTCCAAAAGACTCCAAAAACCACTTTTAAGGAACTTAAACCTTTCAAACTCCAAATCTAAACCTTTAACTCAAGTTTTGGAACCAACTTCCAACACTCAATCAAGAAACAACTCGGGGGTCGATAACGAGAGGGGCAAAATGGTAAATTTCATAAAAATATCAGAAATGACAAATCGGGTCATTATGTTATCCACAACTAAAAATCATGATTGTCTTCGAACATATAGCAAATAGGAATACATGAAGCCTCAAAGAGATGAGGATATCTAGCACGCATATCTGACTCTGTCTCCCAACTCACCTCACCAACTGAATGATGCTTCCACTGCACCTTCACTGAAGCGATCTCCTTTGTCCTAAGCTTTAGGACCTGCCTATAAAAAATGGCTATACGCTCCTCCTTAAAAGATAAATCTTGACCCAACTCAACTAAATCAAGGGACAATGCATGGGACTCATCCGACACATACTTCTGAAGCATAGAGACATGAAACACAGGATGAACAACTAACAAGCTAGGTGGAAAGGCTAACTTATAGGCCACATCTCCCACTTGGCTCAAAATCTCAAAAGGTCAAATAAATCTAGGGCTGAGCTGGCACTTCTTTCCGAACCTCATCATACCTTTCATGGGTGACACTTGAAGCCAAAGGTGATCACCCTCCATAAACACAAGGGCTCGAACTCTCCGATCTGAAATCTACATCGTCTGCCATACAACACCTCAAAAGTGGCCATCTTAATACTGGAATGGTAACTGTTGTTGTAGGTGAACTATGCTACGGGAAAATACCGATCCCATCGAGCACCAAAATCAATCACACAAGCACAGAGCATGTCCTCCAACACCTGAGTCATCCGCTTGGACTGACCATCTATCAGAGGATGAAAAGTTGTACACATATCTAACCAGGTACCCAAACCACACTGCAAAGCCTTCCAAAAATAGAAAGTGAACAAGGATCAGAAAACAATAGAAACTAGAACTCTATGCAGTCGCACAATCTGATTGATATAAAGATCGGCTAACTTCTCCCTCCTATACTTCACCCAAACTAGGATGAAGTGGGCATACTTGGACAACCTATCAACCACAACCCAAATGGAGTCATAACCACCCATGGTGGTAGGCAAACCCATAACAAAATCTATAGTGATCCATTCCCTCTTCCAAGTAGGGATAGGCATCCTCTGAGTCACCTCCGGGCTACTGATGCTCACACTTCACCTGTTGGCAAGTCAAACATCTAGAAAAAAAGTTTGCAATATCACTTTTCATGCCACACCACCAATAATGTTGGCTTAGGTCATGATACATCTTCACCGCTCTCGGATGAATAGAATATCAAGAACAATGGGCCTCCTCAAGAATCAATCTAATCAAATCGCTTGTCTTGGGCACAGAAATCCTGCCTCCAATACTCAAGACACCATCTGAATCAAGGACAGCCTCCTTGGCTTCCCCTCTCAACACTTTGTCTCTAATGAGATATAATTTCGCATCATCAAACTGGTATGGATCTGGTCAACTAAGGAAGAACAAGCCTCAATAAAAGCAATCAAACCACCCGTCTCCTAAGAAATCTGTAATCAGACAACACTATTGGCTAACCTCTGAACATCTCTTGCCAATGGTCACTCCTCAACACTTATAGCGGCGAGAGTTCCCATACTCGAAGCCTTCCTACTCAAAGCATCAGCCACCATATTGGCCTTCCTGGAATTGTACAAGATAGTTATGTCATAGTCCTTCAATATCTCAAGCCATCTACACTGCATTAAGTTCAAATCTCTGTGACTAAACATGTACTGAAGACTCTGATGGTCAGTAAAGACCTCACAACGCACCCCATACAAATAATGCCGCCATAACTTTAGCACAAACACTACAGCTGCCAACTCAAGATCATGGGTAAGGTAGTTCTTCTCATGGGTCTTTAACTGTCTGGAAGCATACGTGAGATTACCTTACCTTTCCGCATCAGAAAACACCCTAACCCAACTCCAGAAGCATCACAATAAAGGTGAAGTCTACACCCTCTTCGGGTAAAGTAAAAACAGAAGCTGAAGTCAACAAGGTCTTGCGCTTTTGAAAGCTCTCCTCACACTCATAAGACCATTGGAAGCTCACACTATTTTGTGTCAATCCGGTCAAAGGAGATATAATGGTGGAGAAATTTTGAACAAGTAATCTGTTATAGCTTGCAAGTCCCACAAAACTCTGAATCACAGTGACTGAAGTAGGCATGGTCTAACCTCTAACACCCTCAATCTTGCCTGGATTCACCCTAATACCCTCCTTGGATACCATGTATCCTAGAAATGCAACTGAATCAAGCTAAAACTCACACTTCAAAAACTTGGCATAAAGCTTCTCTCACAATCCTCAAATGCCGATCGTGATCCTCCTCAGTCTTGGAGTACACAAAGATGTCATCAATGAAGACTATCACAAATGAGTCCAAATAAGGTCGAAACAATCAATTCATCAACTCTATGAATGTTGTAGGGGGCGTTAGTCAAACAAAAAGACATCGCAAGAAACTCATAGTGAGCATAACGAGTCTTGAAAGTTGTCTTAGGGATATCGATACCTTAATCTTCAGCTGATGATAACCAGATATCAAGTCAATCGTAGAAAACAGAGATGCACCCTGAAGCGGATCAAACAAATCATCAATATGAGGAAGAGGATAGTTGTTCTTTACTATTAACTTGTTCAATTGCCAATAATCAATACACATCCTCATGAACCCATCCTTCTTCCTCATAAACAACACAAAAGCACCCCACAGGGAAACACTATGATAAATGAATCCCTTACTCAAAAAATCGTGTAACTGATCCTTTAATTCCTTCATTTCAGCTGGAACCATCCAATAAGGAGGAATAAAGATGGGTTTGGTGCCTGGCTCCAAGTCAATGGACAAAATCAATATCCCTATCCGGAGGAACACTTAGAAGATCAGTAGGGGACACATCAGAAAACTCTCTAACCACGGGCACAGAATCCATTGAAGGTTGCTCAACACTAATATCCCGAATGAAAGCCAAATAGGACAAACACCCTTTATCAACCAATCTCTGAGCTCGAATAAAGGAGATAACTTTGCCAGGGTCAGAACCACCAGCACCCGTCCACTCAACTCTCGAGACACCTGGCATCGCTAAGGTCATAGGCTTAGCAAAACAATCAAGGATCGCGTGATGCGGGAAGAGACAATTCTTTCCCAAAAGAATATCAAAGTCTACCATCCCTAATATGATTAAGGCTACCCAAGTGTCATACCCAGCTAAAGAAAAAAGACAAGATCGATACACTCAATCCACCACTAAGGATTCATCCACTAGTGTAGAAACATGAATAGGCACATGCATGCATTCAGACATTATATCAAACCCAACAGAAAAATAGGTAGACATATATGAGAAAGTAGACATTGGATCAAACAATACAAACGCAGGTTGATGGTAAACTGAGACAATACATGTGATCACAACATCAAAAGTCTCAGCCTCGGGTCTCCCTGGAAAAGCATAACACTAGCCATCTCGGCCACCATAAGTCTTAGTGGAACCTCTACCTCCACCCTATGGAGCTGTAGCACCTCTACTAGAAGTACTGCCACCTCTGTCGGACTGACTTTTGCCTCGACCCCTGGTCAGAGGAGCGGAATCTCTAGCTGGAGTAGCTGAATAAGTACGCTGGGGTGCTGAGTGAGTCTATAGAGGGCATTGCCGAATCATATTATCTTGAACCCCACAACCATAGCAAGACCTCAGCACAGATAACTGAAGCTGCGAACTAAATGAGCTACCATGGCCACCTTGGCCAGAACCGTAAGATCCTTGGGCTGACTTCCCACTCTCAACTGCTAGCATAGATGCATGAACAGGGCCACAGTGCTAAAATGAAACATAACTGAAGAGCAACAAAAGGAACACCTCAGGCATCCACCATACCTAATGCCTCCAACATGTCATGGCACAAAGTTAAAATGCATGAGCATCCTTGCTCTTACCACTCTGAAACTTGGGTGGCTTCATCTTCTAATACCTCTCATAGCACTACTACTCAGCTATCGTCAGAATAACATCAGGAATAATTTTAACACCCACAATCAATGCCGAAACTACTGGTGGCTGACCGACCTGATCCTGAATACCAAAAGTTTGTTGCTGATCTGGAGTCTGTGCTTCTAACCAAGTCTGAGAACCATGTGGTGTACCAGTAGCATCACTCTGAGAAAAGTTCTCCATAACACTAAGCATCTTCTTCAAAGTCTCCTGAAAAAATGAATAAGTTCCCAACTTAGGATGTACCTGATCCTCAATAACCTCAACTTGTGGCTTAGGAGAAGCCTCTCTACCTCTGCCTCTGGATGGTGCTACTCTACAGGCATGACTTCTCGCTGGTGCTACTACATGAGCATGGCCTCTAGCTCAAGCCCTACCTCTACCTCTAACTGGGGTCTCGTCAATTTCCTGGGGTATTGCCTCTCCTCTTCCACTGGAAACAAAAGCTCTAGTCGTCGGCATCTGCAAAAACAACATGCGGCAACTCAGCACAACGAAGGCAACCATGCACAATTAGAAAGAATGAAAAAAAGGAAGTTTCCTAACCATCTTTATAGACTCTCGAAGATAAGTACAAACGTCTCCGTACCAATCCTCAAGACTCTACTTAGACTTGGCTTGTACACACGTGAGACCTATGAACATGGGGCTCTGATACCAATTGTCATGGCCCAAAAATGAACATGATGGCACTTGTCCTTTCCTACCAAGACAAGTCAGCCTCAACCCAACGAAAATGCAAGAAAAGTGAAAATAAATAAAGCAAGAATAAGACAAAGGTGAAAAACTTATTCATTCTAAACAACACCCTAAAACCTAGTTGTCACATGAATAAACCTTTAAATTAAATATAGAATTTGAAAGATAAATACAAGTCTCGATGTCTTTGCTTCTCAAATAGAACAAACCATAATGAAAGATAAAAGAGGATCTGCTGAAGTGAGAAGCAGCTACTTCTTCAATCCTTGAAAAGCCTCAAAAATCATGAGAAGGAGGAGAAGATCACGGATGTTCGGACTCGGAACCTACACAAGTGTAGAAGAAAGGAGTGAGTACCACAAACACGGTTACCCAACAAGTAACCTAATAAACTAGGCAACCTAGCTAAATGGAATACTCCTTTCCATCCCAACCGAACCTCCACAAACTACAACCTACCCAGAAATCAGCCCAACTTAATCGTTCTACAATAAACAGGTCTCAAGGCTCAAGATCAAGATCAACAGTCACATTTCAAGAATCTATGGACATCAAGTCATTTACTCTCAAGCACAAGGCATTTCAATATCGATAAATAGCAACATGTTCTACTCATAAACCAAGTAAACCGAATCAATACAACAAATAGCTCAATCATATACATCAAATATTCAAAAATGTATGCATCAAGTAGGTTGATCACAATGTCAACATTGGTCGGGACCATTTTTCTTCGGCACAATATCACTAGCCGGAACCATTTCCCTTTGGCTTTCAGATTATTTCACTCACCGAAATGATTTCCCTTCGACATTTAGATCAGTAGCCGGAACCATTTCCCTTCAGCTTTTATCACAAAATAGCACTTGCTAGAAACATTCCCGTTCTGCATTTATAATACTAGCGGAACCATTTCCCTTTGACTTTCACATCAATCACTTGCTGGAACCATTTCCCTTCGGCATTCACGTCACTTGCCGGAACCTTTTCCCCTCGGCTTTCATCAAGTGTCTCATCATGGTGTTCATCAAAAAATGCACACAAGCAATATAATACCACACAGAAAGATAACAATTCATATCACACAAGTCTACTTTCAAGCATTCAAGGAATTCATCAACCAATCAAATAGAGTCACAACAAGACAATTCACAATTTAACATGATCATCAGGAAGCCTTTAATTTTCCCCTTTTTGTTTGTTTACAATAGTCAAGTGGAACAAAATAACTCTTCACCTCATTCCCGATTACTCCCAAAACATAGGGAATGAAGAGAAATAAATTATTCAACTAAATTACAAAGTTAAAGAGATCACTTGCCTCAAATCAATCAACTAATCACTCCAAGACTTGAGTCATCCCCTATCGAATCACTTCCAAACCCACACAATCTATAACAATTAAGTATTCACAATCATCTATCAGAAATCACAATACCCACACCAATTCTCTAGAAAAATGGGTAAATCAACACAAACTGCTATTTGAAAAAGAAGGTTTGAATCTAGAAAATAATACTCGAAAATATTACTCAAGGCTTTAGGAACTCATTTAAGAAAACCATTTCGAAAAAGGGACTAAAATTATTTCAAAATCACCATTTTAGTTTAGGAACTTGAGTTTATGAAAACATCCACATTCACCAATCAAAAACTTATATTTTGATGTTAAAACTCATAATTAAACAATGGAAAATGAAGGATTAGGATCAAGAAAGCTTACCTAAATGATCTAGGGGTTTGCAAAAGTGACTAGCGGTTTGCTTAAATGAACCCCGCTAAAAATTTGGGCTTCATAAAAGTGAGCCCCCTTCGTAAAAGCGAGGGTCTCTTACACGACAAGTCCTTCGCTTAAGTAGAGGTCGCTTAAGCGACAAGACCTTCACAAAAGCACGGCCTGCAGCACCAGCAAAACTCATCCAACTCTCAAACATCAAATCGACCCTCGAGATTCATTCGGAACCCCATACACACAAATCATATATGCAAATCAACGACGTTCTAGACCAAATGGAACCGTTTAAACACAAATCCGAGATCTCCTTCAGCATACATCCATGAAAACAACAAGAAACTAACTCAACACCTAAAACAACAAAACAAGCTCGGGACCTCTCTAAATAAACCAAGGCCACTCCTTGGCCTTAAATCATCCCCTGAATCAAACGGAACTCTCAGAATTCCGATCCAAAAATTTGAACTCTGAATGTTGACCAAAGTCAACCCAAAGACTAAAATTCCACATATTAACAACTTAGGACCTCAAATTCTCAAAAAGACTCGAAATCAAAATTTGACAACTCTCACATATTAGATTCCACATTCTAGAACTAATGAAATTGGTGGGATCCATTTCGACACTCAAAACTCCAAAAGACTCTGAAAACCTCTTTTAAGCATCTTGAGCTTTTCACACTCTAAATTACCAAAATCTCAACCTTTAACTCAAATTTTAGATCCAACTCATAAACTCAATCAACAAATAACTCAGGGGTTGGTATCGCAATGGACGAAATTGTAAATTTCACAAAAGTACCAAAAATCACCAACCAGGTCATTACAAATAGACACATTAACATTATTTGATTAGTTGGTGAAATGATTGAATGCTTGAAAGTTGACATGTGTGATATGAATTGTTGTCTCTCCGTGTGGTGTTATATTGCTTGTGTGCATCGTTTGATGAACACCGTGATGAGACACTTGAAGAAAGCCAAAGAGATATGGTTTCGACTAGTGTTGTAAATGCCGAAGGGAAATGGTTCTGACAAGTGATTGACGTAAAAGCCGATGTGAAATTGTTTCGGCTAGTGATATAAATTCCGAAGGGAAATGGTTCCGGCAAGTTCTTTTTTGTGATAAAATCCGATGGAAAATGGTTCCGGGTAGTGATCTAATTGTCGATGGAAAGTTGTTCCGGCCAGTGAAATAATGTGGAAGCCGAAGGGAAATGGTTCCGGCTAGTGATATTGTGCAGAAGGGAAATGGTTCTTGCCAATGTTGAATTTTTGATCAACCTACTGTTGATCTTGATTTTGAGCCTTGAAACCTAATTATTGTAGAACTGTTAGGTTCGGTTGATTTCTGTGCAGGTTGTAGTTTGTGAAGGTTCGGCTGGGATGGAAAGGAGTATTTGATTTAGCTAGGTTTCCTAGTTTATTAGGTTGCTTGCTGGGTACCATGTTGGTGGTACTCACTCCTTACTTCTACAATTGAGTAGGTTCCGAGCTCGTCGGACATCCGTGATCTTCTCCTCCTTCTCCTGATTTTTGAGGCTTGTCAAGGATTGAAGAGGTAGATGCTTGTCACTTTTGTGGGCCCTATACATCCTTTCATTGTGCTTTCTTCTATTTGAGAAGCAAAGACATTGAGACTTGTATTTATCTTTCAAATTCTATATTTACTTTAAAAGTTTGTACACGTGCCACGCCTCGAGCCTACACTCGGAACATGGCCGGCACTCGAGAACCATCGCTGGTCCCCTAGACAACCCTTGGCCTGGCTGTCTACTTAGTGGAACACTTACTCAAGCTAAATGGGAACTCCAAATACATAATTAAACACATAATTTCTTAATAGCAACTTAACTCAATGAATATCTGGAAATACTTAAATAAACATAAGTAATTGACTCAAGGTCTTAAAACATCAACAGGGAAAATAGTGAGAGACTCCTCAACTTCTAACTATATATGAAGCCTCTAAATACTAACATAGATGTCGGAACAGGACCCTCAAAACCATAACAAAATAGGAAGTATATGTAATACCCCGGATTCGGAAGGGTGGGAAATTTTTGACTTTTTGGGTTGGTGCCAGAAACGACGGAGGCCATCTACACACCGTAGGTCGACTTATGGCCCGTAGGTGGAATCGTGGCTGGCAGGTTTGTGATCTCAAAATGTAAAGTTTCAGGACCGTAACGATGGATTGCCAGGATGGACGGTCATCCAATGTACGAGCCGTAGATGGGACCCATCGTTGCACGGTACAAGTTGACAGTCTCTGAACTCAATGACGGTTTACCAGGACAGTCCGTGGTTGGACCTATGGACCATAGGTCAAACCATCGATAGGGTCTGCCAGTTAATTTTAAGAGGGGGTTTTGATTTTTTAACCTAATGACTTATTTACTCATTAATTTTTGTTCCCTTCATTCCCAAACACTATATAAACCCTTTTAATCTTAAAATCTACCATTTTTCCAATCACTTTACAAATTTCCCAAAGTTCTCCTCTCTCAAATATTCTCTCTCTAGAAATTAGGAGAAGAAGAAGAAGAGGGCAAGCTATGATTCAAGAAATCAAGCTTTTCTTCATCAATTGCTCAAGAAATTGAGACCCTAAGGTATGGTATTGTTCATCCATGGAGCCCTTCCCTCCATGGAGTCCCTAAAATCTCCAATTTTCAAAGTATCAAATCCCTAATTTGATTTTAGGGTTTTCTTCTATGATGTGAGTTCTTTCAATTATGATCAAATTACTTTCAATTATGGTTTTCTAAGTATGAATTGAGTTGAATTAAATATTTTAAGATGAATCTCCATGAACCCACATGAATTCCCCTCATTTTGATATTTATTCATTGATGATGGGTTGAATTATGAAGAAGATAGAATTTATGAAGTTTATGTGAACTCATGAATGTTTTTTATGATTTCAAAAGCTATGATTCATGATGAAATTGATGAATGATGAAAAATGGGTTTTTATGAAGTATGCATGTTCAATTATGGAAATTATGATGATTTATGAATTGTTTTAAGATTGAAACTTAATGAAAGATGTTGTTGAGTTGTGAAAGGTTTTCTCACATGTAAAGGATTCATAACTTGTTGAAAGGTATCTCAACTAAAGTTCAATTAAAGGTTTAAGGAGCTATCTATGAACTTTAGCTTTGATTGGTAGCCCTACTTGTACCCTTCAATGGATAATAAGATGAATAAGAATTATAACTATTCCATGGAATTTATGCTTAGCACCGAGAGGATATGGAGATGGAAGCTCTACCATTAGTAGAGGTCGAGTTTTTAGTAGCAATCTCGTTATCCCTTACCTATGTGCCCCATAGGATGATGGTCTATGATTGACACTAGCAAATGGATCCACGTAAGATATATGTTAAGTAAAGGGTCCTACCTTGGCAAATAGGATGGCCCTATCAGTGTGGGGTTAGACACCTGATTCCATGTTGATAGCTCACATGGTCTTACATGTCGGTTAAGGCTACTTCCCACAACAACGAACTAAAATGTTTTTATGATGTTCCTCAAGTAAAGTAAAGATGCTTAGCTTTCTCTTACCATGGTTTATGTTTTATGTTTCCTAACCTTTATCATGTTTTAGCTTGGTCATTGCATGTCATGAAAATGTCCCGTTTTAGCTTGTTTTAAATGATTTTATGCATTGCTATCATACTTGGTACTTTATTGTACTAACACATACTCTTGCCTACATTGACTTGTTAATGTAGGGCTCGGCGATTCTCTATCTATTCGTGTCTAGAGCTTAGTAGAAGGATTGTTGAAGACTTGGTGAGTCCTCATCCATTCGAGGACATAGCCTAGTTGTTATTTCTTTTATGTTCTTTCATTTTGGCATTGTATTGGGTTACGTCCCAAACTTTATTTCTCATTCTTATGGTAGATTGGCTTTGAGACATGAGATGTAGACTTCCACTATTTTCTTAAAAGCTTTGATATGATATTGTCTTCTGAACTCTCAAATCTCTATAATCTTGTTTGTATGTTTGCTAAGTGGCTTGTAGAAGAGAAGGCCTTCCGGGGTCTTGTCCGCCATGTCACGTCTAGGAGGTACCTTGAATCGTGACAAACTTGGTATTTAGAGCCCAAGGTTTTAGAAAGATCCTAGGATGTCTCATAAGCCAAGTCGAGTAAAGTGTTGCTCATGAGTGTGAAGCGCGCCACATTTATGTATGAGAGGCTATAAGACGTTTAAGAAACTTCACTTCTTTCATTACTCTAAAGTCGTGCCATAGATTTTAACTTTATATATCTCTCTCCTAATCCCTATCCTAAGCGTTTCAGGATATTGCTACCTGAAGAGCTCATGCTAGAACAAATGAGGGAGAGAATATGGAACAACAAGCTCCTCCTCAAGCTCCTCATGTTCCGGCTGACCCTTTTGCCGAACAAGTGACTAATGCAGAGTTTAGGGCTGCTTTTCAAGTTTTGGCTCAAGCCAATAGAGAGGATGTGGCTCCCTTGAACCCAAATTTGGGTACGGCGGCATCAAGGGTGAGGGATTTCACAAAAATGAACCCTCCAGAATTTCATGGTTCTAAGGTTGAGAAAGATCCTCAAGAGTTCATCGATGAAGCGTACAAGCTGCTAATGATCATGGGTGTGATGCCAGAGGAAAAGGTGGAGTTAGCCGCTTATCAACGTAAGGGTGTTGCTCAAGTTTGGTTCAATCAACGGAAGAGTGAGAGGGCGGATGATCCGGGTCCTCTTGATTGGGAGAAATTCAAGGTTGCTTTTCTTGCTAGGTTCTTTCCCCTTGAGATGAGGGAGGCAAGGGTGCTTGAGTTCATCAACCTTTGTCAAGGAAACATGAGTGTTAAAGAGTATGCTTTGAAGTTCACACAATTATCTCGATATGCTCCATCTATGGTTGCTGATCCTAGGGCAAGAATGAGTAAGTTCATTTCGGGAGTGTCCGAAATGGTGGTCAAGGAATGTCGTACTACTATGCTTATCCATGGTATGGATATTTCTAATTTTATGGTGCATGCTCACCAAATAGAAAAGGAAAAGCTTAAAGAAAGGTCTAGAGAGGAAACGAGGGCTAAGATCGGTGATGGTAATTTCTCAAATTCAAGGTCCGATGGACATGGTAGTTCTAGATTTCGACAAAGGTATTCCGGTCAAGGTTCCTCCAATGCTCCTCCTAAGTTCAACAAAGATAGGGTTCCCAACCCTAAGCTTCAAGGAGGAAATGGTGGTGGATTTTCATCAGCTACTTGTGCTCAGTGTGGGAAGAAACATGAGGGCAATTGCTTAGCCGGTAAGGATGGTTGCTTCGGTTGTGGTAAAAGTGGTCATAAGATAAGGGATTGTCCATCTCTCATGGCTAAGGGAAGAGAAGTTAAGCAAGCTCCACCAAGTGGTTCGGGTTCAAATACTCCCAAGCAAAACAGATTTTGTGCACTTCAAGCTCGCCATGAGCAAGAGGGTTCTCCCGATGTGGTTACCGGTATGTTGAAAGTCTTTCACTTTGATGTTTATGCCTTGTTTGATCCCGGTGCTACCTTTTCTTTTGTGATGCCATATGTGGCTACGAGGTTTGATGTTATTATTGATGTGTTGTTAAATCCTTTTCATGTCTCTACTCCGATTGGTGATTCCATTATGGCTAGGAGAATCTATAGAAATTGTCCCGTCTCCTTATCCCATAGAGTCACTCATGTTGATCGTGTAGAGCTTGATATGCTAGATTTTGATGTTATTCTTGGGATGAATTGGTTGCATTCTTGTTATGCTTCTATTGATTGTAGGACACGAATTGTCAAGTTTCAATTCCCAAATGAACCTATCCTAGAGTGGAAGGGGGGAAATTCCATGCCTAAAGGACAATTTGTGTCATGTCTTAAAGCTAGGAAGATGATATCTAAGGGTTGATTATACCATCTTGTTAGGGTGAGGGATATGGATTTTGAAACCCCTACTCTTGTGTCGGTCCCCGTGATTAATGAGTTTCTGGAAGTGTTTCCCGATGATCTACCCAATATTCCTCCCAAAAAGGAAATAGACTTTGGTATTGACCTTCTCCCAGATATGCAACCCATCTCTATTCCGCAATATACAATGGCTCTGACGGATCTTAAGGAACTAAAAGAGCAATTAAAAGACTTGTTGGATAAGGGTTTCATCCGACAAAGTGTTTCTCCATGGGGTGCTTCGGTCTTGTTTGTAAGGAAGAAGGATGGTTCACTTCATATGTGCATTGACTACCGCCAATTGAAAAAAGTTACCATTAAGTATAAGTATCCTCTTCCAAGGATAGATGACTTGTTTGGTCAACTTCAAGGGGCTAGTTACTTCTCGAAGATCGACCTTCGTTCAAGTTATCACCAATTGAGGGTAAAAGAAGATGATATTCCAAAAATGGCTTTTCGGACTAGATGTGGCCATTACGAATTCCTAGTGATGTCGTTTGGGTTGGTAAATGCTCCGGCCGCGTTTATGGATTTGATGAATAGGGTGTTTAGACAATATCTTGGCATGTTTGTGAATGCGTTCATAGATGATATCTTGATTTACTCAAGGAGTGAGGATGAGCATGTCGATCATTTGAGGATGGTATTGCAAGTCCTCAAGGATCAACAACATTTTGCGAAGTTTAGTTAATGTGTCTGTGGCTTTTCTTGGTAACATTTTCTCCGGTAAAGGTATTGAGGTAGATCCTAAGAAGACGGATGCGGTTAAAAATTGGCTTAGACCTCTATCACCTTCGGAAATTCACAATTTCCTGTGTTTGGCCGGTTATTATAGGAGGTTTGTTGAAGGGTTTTCTTCGATTGCTTCCCCATTGACGGCTTTGACTCAAAAGAAGGTTAATTTCCCTTGGTCCAACCATGTGAGAAGAGTTTTCAAGAATTGAAAGATAGACTTACCTCGGCTCTTGTATTGACTTTGCTGGAAGAGTCCGATGGTTTTATGGTTTATTGTGATGCCTCGAGAATTGGCCTAGGATGTGTTCTTATGCAAAATGGGAAAGTTATTTCTTAATGCTTCAAGGAAACACAAGGTTCATGAAAATAACTATCCTACTCATGACTTAGAATTAGCGGCGGTTGTGTTTGCTTTAAAGATTTGGAGGCATTATTTGTATGGTGTGCATGTTGACCTTTTTACTGACCATAAGAGTTTGCAATATGTGTTAAAAAAAGGATCTAAATCTTCATCAAAGGAGGTTGGTTGAGTTGTTGAAAGACTATGACATGAGTGTCCTCTATCACCCCGGCAAGGCTAATGTGGTGATGGATGCCCTTAGTCGGTTATCTATGGGATGTGTTGCTCATGTTGAGGATGGTAAGAAAGAGTTGGTTCGTGATGTTCATAGTTTTGCCCGATTGGGTGTTCAGTTCGTTGATTCCACTAAATGTGGTGTTATGGTTCATAATGGTTCCGAATCGTCCCTTGTGCATGATGTGAAGGCTAAACAAGATCTTGAACCTAATTTTGTTGAGTTGAAGGAAGCAGTGCTCAAAAAGTCCGTTGAGGCTCTCTCCCAAGGGGGAGATTGTGTGCTTCGATATCAAGGTCGTTTGTGTGTTCCCGATGTGTTGACTTAAGAGGAGATATTTTGTCGAAAAACCATAGTTCTTGATATTCCATTCACCCGGGAGCTACCAAGATGTACCGTGATTTATGGGAGGTCTATTAATGCAAAGGGATGAAGAAAGACATTGTAGAATTTGTGTCTAAGTGTCCTAATTATCAACAAGTGAAGGTTGAGCATCAAAAGCCGAGAGGTTTGTCCCAAGATATTAGTATTCCTACTTGAAAGTGGGAAGATTTTAATATGGACTTTATTGTTGGTTTACCACGCACCCGGAGACAATATGATTTGAATTGGGTTATTGTGGATCGTATGACAAAATCAGCCCATTACATTCCCGTCAAGGTTTCTTATTTTGCTAAGGATTATGCTATGTTGTACTTGAGGGAAACGTTTAGGTTGCATGGAGTGCCTTTGTCCATTATCTCCGATCGTGGTGCACAATTTACTTCTCAATTTTGGAAGTCTTTTCAAAAGGGTCTTGGTACTCGTGTAAAGCTTAGTACGGCCTTCCATCCTCAAATCGATGGGCAAGCTTAGTGTACTATCAAAAATTTGGAAAATATGTTGAGAGCTTGTGCAATTGATTTCAAGGGTAATTGGGATGATCATTTGCATTTGATTTAATTTGCTTATAATAATAGCTACCATTCTAGTATTGGCATGGGTCCGTTTGAGGCTCTCTATGGAAGGAGGTGTAGATCTCCTATAGGTTGTTTCGAAGTTAGTGAAGTCGCTTTGATATGTCTTGAATTAGTGCATGAGGCTATGGAGAAAGTTTGGCTTATTAGAGAAAGGTTGAAAACGGTTCAAAGTCGAAAAAAGTCCTATGCCGATGTTAGATGGAGATATTTGGAATTTGATGTTAAGGATTCGGTCTATGTGAAAATTTCACCCATGAAGGGTGTAATGAGGTTTGGAAAGAAAGGGAAGCTTAGTCCCCGTTACGTGGGCCCATATCAAATTTTGAGACGCGTTGGTAAGGTTGCTTATGAACTTGATTTGCCTAATGATTTTGCATCGGTGCATCCTGTTATCCATGTGTCCTTGTTGAAGAAATGTGCTAGTGATCTGACGTCTATAGTGCCATTGGAGAATCTTTGCATAAAGGATAGTATTTCCTATGAAGAAGTTTCGATTGAGATTTTAGACTGGCATGTCCGAAAGTTAAGAAATAAAGAAGTTGCTTCCGTGAAGGTTTTTTGGAGGAATCAATTAGATGAGGGTGCTACTTAGGAGGCTGAGGCCGATATGATGTCCCGATATCCTCATCTCTTTACCTCCGATCCTACTCTAGCTTGAGGTATCTAGTTTCTCATGGTTCATACTTTTGGCTTCACGTGTTTTAGTTATTTCTATGATTCCTTGATTATGCATGTTCATGAAGAATCTAATTTTTGAAAAATGAGCTAGCTTGATTGAATTATCTATGAATATGTGCATTGAGCATGAGTAGTATAAAGTCTTCATGAAATGATGTGTTGAACATGCTCTAGCTTGGAGTTGATATTTTCCTCCTCGGATGTATGCATTTATGTGATTGCATTCTAGGTTAGGTTGTTAGCTCTTGTTTCTTACCCTCATTATGATGTCTTGATTCTCATTCGAGGAAGAATGTTCCCAAGGGGGAGATAATGTAATACCCCGAATTAGGAAGGGTGGGAAATTTTTGACATTCTGGGTTGGTGCCAGTAACGACTGAGGCAATCTACGGACCGTAGGTTAACTTACTACCCATAGGTGGGAACCGTGGGTTGCAGGTTTGTGATCTCAAAATATCAAGTTTCAGGACCCCAACGATGGATTGCCACGATGGATTATCGTCCAATGTACGAGCCGTATATGGAACCCGTCGTTGCAGGGTCCAAGTTGACAATCTCTGAATCCAACGACGGTTTACCAGGACTGTCCGTGGTTGAACCTACGGACCGTAGATCAAACCGTCGATAGGGTCTGGCAGTTAATTTTAAGAAAGGCATTTAATCTTTTCACCTAATGACTTATTTACTCATTAATGTCGGTTCCCTGCATTCCCAAACACTATATAAACCCTTTTAATCCTAAAAATTTACCCTTTTTCGAATCACTTTTACAAATTTCCCAAAGTTCTCCTCTCTCAAATATTCTCTCTCTAGAAGTTAGGAGAAGAAGAAGAAGAGGGCAAGATACGGTTCAAGAAATGAAGCTTTTCTTCATCAATTGCTCAAGGAATTGAGACCCCAAGGTATGATAGTGTTCATCCATGGAGCCCTTTCCTCCATGGAGTCCCTAAAATCTCTAATTTTCAAAGTATCTAATCCCCAATTTGATTTAAGGGTTTTCTTCTATGATGTGGGTTCTTTCAATTATGATCAAACTACTTTCAGTTATGGTTTTCTAAATATGAATTGAGTGGAATTACATGTTTTAAGTTGAATCCCCATGAACCCACATGAATTCCCCTTATTTTGATATTTATGCATTGATAATGGGTTGAATTATGAAGATCATAGAATTTATGAAGTTTATGTGAACTCATGCATGTTTGTTATGATTTCAAAGGCTATGATTCATGACGAAATTGATGAATGATGAAAAGTTGGTTTTATGACGTATGCATGTTCAATTATGGAAATTATGATGATTTATTAATTGCTTTAAGATTGAAACTTAGTTGAAGATGTTGTTGAGTTGTGAAAGGTTTTCTCACATGTAAAGGATTCATAACTTGTTGAAAGGTTTCCTCAACTAAAGTTGAATCAAAGGTTTAAGGAGCTATTCTATAAAATTTAACTTGGATTGATAACCCTAGTTGCACCATTCCATGGATAATAAGATGAATAAGAATTATGACTATTTCGTGGGATTTATGCTTATCACCGAGAGGATATGGAGATGGAAGCTCTCCCGTTAGCAGAGGCCAGGTTTCTAGTAGCAATATCCTTATCCTTTACCTATGTGCCCCCATAGGATGATGGTCTATGATAGACACTAGCTAGTGGATCCACGTAAGCTATATGTTAAGTAAAGGGTCCTACCTTGGCAAGTGGGATGGCCCTATCGGTGTGGGGTTAGACATCGAATTTCATCTTGATAGCTCACATGGTCTTACATATCGGTAAAGGTTACTTCCCACAACAATGAGCTAAAGCATTTTTATGATGTTCCTCAAGTAAAGTAAAGTTGTTTAGCTTACTTTGACCATGGTTTTTGTTTTATGTTTCCTAACCTTTAACATGTTTTAGCTTGGTCATTGCATGTCATGAAAATTTCCCGTTTTAGCTTGTTTTAAATGATTTTATGTATTGCTATATTACTTGGTACTTGATTGTACTAACACATACTCTTGCCTACATAGGGCTCGGTGATTCTCCATCTATTCATGGTTAGAGCTTAGTAGAAGGATTGTTGAAGACTTGGTGAGTCCTCATACATTCGAGGACATAGCCTAGTTGTTATTTCTTTTATGTCTTTTCATTTCAGCATTGTATTGGGTTACGTCCAAAATTTTATTTCTCTTTCCTATGGTAGATTGGCTATCAGACATGATATGTAAACTTTTGCTATTTTCTTAAAAGCTTTGATATGAAATTGTCTTTTGAACTCTCAAATCTCTATAATCTTGTATGTATGTATGCTAAGTGGCTTGTATGAGGCTTTTCGGGGTCTTGTACGCCATGTCACGTCTACAGGGTAACTTGGATTTTGACAATAACACATGTATCTACATCATAATAAGATGCAGGTCGCGTGACATTAGTACATTGATTGTACGAGTATGTAAGGAGAATTAAAAGCATTGATAATTGAACTGATAAGATGGGAAGACATACTCACCTCAACTCCAATATAAAATCATTAACAAGAGATACAACATTTAAAGCATTATAAAAAAGAATATATAATTCACTAACGTATAAAAATATGATAAAATTCTCTTTAGAATTTGGGAGTTTCTCTAACTGACAGCCAGCACTATGAGCTACGTGATGATACAACGTCTCGCCAACGCTGCCAAAACAGTCCTATACCTTGCCGGGGTATAGAAAACCTCAACTAAGTTGATCCACTAAGCTATGCTCAAAAGCAATAAGGAGTCATCTAAAAAGTATGATCTTTTACCCATGTTGCCTACATGGTTTATGAATAGTGTGAGTTGTCTGAACTCATTCTCATATCGGTGCTCAATACTACTCCCAATAATATATAAACTCATGCTCAAATCAAATCTATAAGAAGTAACTCTTTCTCAATTTGAGGTAATTACTCAAATAATCCTCTTAAAAGAGGTAATACTCTGAAAGATCTCTAAAGACATAAACTCATTTAGAAATCAACGTTTCTCTCTTTTAAATGTAAAAGAGTTACATTTGGGAATACTCAGTTCTCTTATACTCTTTTTCAATCATTAATACAACTCTTCTCATTCCTATAATTACTTTCTCAAGAATTAGTTCAAAACCATTGTTAATTGCAAAAGAATTATCAAAATGACTCAAAAAGTCCTCTGGAACTTTCCTCTTAAACTTACTTTAGTTTGGAATGTAAATTAAGGCATGTGATTAGAACATGTAAGATCTCTCAAGGATTAATGGAGCCTTTAGGAGCTAATACAAAGAAGAGAATGTAGTCACGATTCTAAGGAACACATTCGGAAAGTAGCATGGAAAGAATAGGGGAAATAGGCCATGGCAACCCCTGGTGCATTGGTGGCGTAGGACGCCAACCCATAAACATCAGAGGACAGTTTTGGGGTGCACTGCAGGCGCGCCGACCCAGGCCTCAAACTTCAGAGGCTGGTTTAGGGCGCAATGCAGGTGCACTACCCCAAAACTCCTGGCGTATTGCTGGCGCGCCGCCCCAGCCTTTCCATGGTGACTTGGACATATTTTTCTACTCAATTTAGGGTCCTAACTCGTCTAGAATTGGGTGATTTCTTCTAAACTCTTCCTGATTCTAAAACCCAATACGAATACATGAAGAATTTCATACAATCTCTTTCAAGAAATACTACTCATACTCAAGATCCTCAACCCAAGAAACTCAAAACATCCATTGTTAAAGAATGAAACATAATCAAGAACTACTCAAGAATCTCTTAATATAATGATTTCATGGAAAACTCGTGGCTGAATTAGATGTATGGCGTGAGGACGAACAAATCGATCACTGTGAGAAGCCTTACATACCTGGAAAGAACAAAGTTCTTGGCGAATTCCACAAATCTTGAAGAATGCTTGAACTTAGACCTTTTTCTCCCCTTGAAACCTTGCTCTAAATCACTAAGTATTTAGGAACTTGAATAGGTGATTTGGAATCTAATTAGACCCTTAATTGACTCAGGAAAAACGTGCTAAGCCTTGTGGGAAAAAGTAAAAGACCAAAATACCCTTTTCTAAAATGAATGATGTGCCTTAAATAGAGAGGCTTCACTCAAACGGGTATAACGTTTTACTCTGAGCTTGAAATTTAGCAAACTTGGCGGTGTTGGAAAGAGGAATCAAAGACCTTCAATTTGATAAATCATGGGCCACCTAATTCTTTATGTGCTAAAATATATTGTCATTTGAAGTTCACTCAAAACTAAAAACTCATGGGTGACTTGTATGAACCTCTATTTAGTTCTTTCAAAGTCCGAGGTGTTACAATATCTCCCCTTTGGGAACATTCATCTTCGAATGAGATCAAACTAAGTAGAACAACGGTGGGAAGTTTCTAACAACCCAAATCAACCACATAACATGCAATTAGCATGAACTCAACATATCAACATAATGAGTACGTTGCAAAGAGTTAGTACCTTGTTATGGAATTGATTCGGAGGAAAAGAGATTAGGGTATCTCTACTTCATATCCTCCTCCGCCTCCCAAGTAGCTTCTTTGACAAATTGATTCCTCCATAAGACCTTGACTGATGCAACTTCTTTAGTTCTCAACTTGTGAAATTGACGATCAAAATTCAGCACAAGCATCTGCTCAAAAGATAGGCTGTCCTTGATACCAATATTCTCGGTAGACACAATAAGTGAAGGATCGCAAAAACACTTCTTTAGCATGGGGATGTGAAATAACGAATGGACTATTGCTAACTCTGACGGTAGCTCCAACTCATAAACTAGATTACCAACTCTCTTGGATATCCGGTAAGGACAAATGTATCAGGGACTGAACTTCCCTTTCTTACCAAACGTCATAACACCCTTCATGGGTGAAACTTTCAGATAGATCAAATCAAACACCGCCCAACTCAAAGGTAGTGCCCCCTCTTCCCTATTCTTCTTCCATTGGTCATGCCATATTCTAGCAACACTTTTGAGATGATATGAAGCTAACTCCACATGCTCTGCATCAGAAACACGCATAACTTCAAACACTTTCTGAAGTTCCTCCACAAAGTTCTCCGGATCCTCTGTGATATTCGACCCTGTTAACTCTGGGGGATTAATCCTCAATAATTCACGCATTCTGGATTTATCAGTCACATCCTGATGACCCACTCTTTGTTGACCAGCCTGATTTGCCACAACCTGAGTCAACATTTGAATAGCATTCCTGAACTCAACATTGGTGACTTCTCCCTGAGGGAGTTGCGCTACTGGTGCATTGGGAACTTCTTAACCTTAGGATTCACATTCCTCCTTGAAGGACGTCCTCGAAAAACTCTTCGTGGAGGCATGACCTGAAAAGACACACGTAAGCATGAGTTAGAGGAAACTTTTATAGAGTTGAACTCTATCACACGAAAAGTAGTAAGAAGAAAATGAAATGTTTCCTAAATGTCATAGCCTCTTAATTATAGATGTGATGCCCTTCACACCGATAAGAAGGACTCTACAGACATCGCTTCATAGACACCCTAGGACTCTTGAACAATGTGGCTCTAGTACCAAGTTTTTCACGCCCCAAGTCTACACCCTGGATGTGGCCGGCACTCGAGAACCATCGCTGGTGCCCAAGCGAACCCTTGGCCTGGTTGTCTACTTAGCGGAAAACTTACTCAAGTAAAATGGGAACTCCGAATGCATAATTAAACTCATAATTTCTCAATAATAACTTAACTCAATGAATATATGAAAATACTTAAATAAACATAAGTAATCGACTCAAGGTCTTAAAACATCAACAAGGAAAATAGTCTGAAGCGTCTAAATACTAAGATAGATGTTGGGACAAGACCCTCGAAAACTTAACAAAATAGGAAATATAAATGTGAAGCCCTCCGAAAAGCAAGAAGACTCACAAAAGCTAGCTAGAATGCAAATGGTATCACGCAGCACCTGCTGATGGCCCTAAACAATGCAGGTCAAACGACATCAGTACATTGAATGTACGAGCATGTAAGGAGAGTTCATCATGCTAATATTTCATACTTCATAGAGTTCATATGGGTTCATGCAAGTTCTACTCATATCATGCAATTCAATGCAAGCTCATGCTTAGAATTATGGTTTTCCTCTAGTATGAATTTAGCATGATCGTGCACTAGGAACAATTCAAGAAGTCAAAAGCATGATTTTCCTCTATTATGAATTTAGCATGATCGTGCACTAGAAATCATAAAATCAATAATTGGAATCGTAATTGAAGAACCCACAATGATTGATCCGGTCTAGAATCTCAACCGGAACCTCTTCATAAGAAAGACTATCCTTTATGCCAAGATTCTCTAATGGCACTATAGTGGTCGGATCACCAACACACTTCTTCAATAATGAGACATGGAAAACTGGATGCACTGATGCCAAATCATTAGGCAAGTCAAGCTCATAAGCAACCTTACCAACACGTCTCAAGATCTGATATGGGCCTACATAACGGGGACTAAGCTTCCCTTTCTAACCAAATCTCATTACACCTTTCATGGGTGAGATTTTCAAGTAAACCTTATCATCCATATCCAATTGTAATTCTCTTCTCCTAACATCAGCATAGGACTTTTGTCGACTTTGAGCGCTTTTCAACCTCTCCCTAATAAGTCAAACTTTCTCCATAGCCTCATGCACCAACTCCGGGCCTATCAAAGCAACTTCACCAACTTCAAACCAACCTATAGGTGATCTACACCTCCTACCATAGAGAACCTCAAATGGAGCCATACCAATACTAGAATGGTAGCTATAGTTATAAGTAAACTCAATCAAAGGCAAATGATCATCAAAAATACCCTTGAAATCGATTACACAAGCTCTCAACATATCTTCCAAAGTTTGAATAGTACTCTCCGTTTACCCATCAGTTTGGGGATGAAAGGTCGTACTAAGATTAAAACGAGTACCAAGGCCTTTTTGGAACGACTTCAAAAATTGAGAAGTAAATTGTGCACCACGATCGGAGATAATGGATAAAGGCACTCCATGCAGCCTAACCATCTCCCTCAAATACAACTTAGCATAATCCTCCGCCGAATAAGAAGTCTTGACAGGAATGAAATAGGCTGACTTTGTTATTCTATCAACAACAACCCAAATCGAATCAAATTGTCGCCTCGTGCGAGGCAAACCCACAATAAAATCCATATTTACATCTTCCCACTTCCAAGTAGGAATACTAATATCATGGGTCAAACCTCCCCGCCTTTGATGCTCAACTTTCACTTGTTGGCAATTAGGACGCTTAGCCACAAATTCCGCAATATCTTCTTCATTCCGTTCTACCAATAAATTTCCCACAAATCACGGTTCATTTTGGTAGCTACTGGGTGGATGGAATATCGAGAACTATGGGCTTCTGATAAAATTTGCTCTCTTAAACCTTCTACATTGGGGACACAAAACGACCTTGATATCGAAGTACACCATCTCCCTTTTGGGAGAAAACCTCTATGGAGTTCTTGAGTACCGCTTCCTTTAGTTCAACCAAGTT
The DNA here is from genome assembly GCA_018342035.1 of Solanum appendiculatum. Lineage (NCBI taxonomy): Eukaryota > Viridiplantae > Streptophyta > Magnoliopsida > Solanales > Solanaceae > Solanum > Solanum appendiculatum. Next base: position 184,291 of record JAGDQO010000949.1, read on the forward strand.
AGGATCAAGTCCTTGCTTAGCTTTTACATCATGCACAAAAGAGGATTCGGAACCCTTGTGAACCGTAAGACCACCTTTAGTAGAATCAACCAATCTAACTCCCAATCGAGCCAATATATGGACATCGCGAACCAACTCTTTCTTACCATCCTCAACATGAGCAACACTACCCATAGATAATCGACTAAGAGCATCCGCCACCACGTTAGCCTTTCCGGGGTGATAAAGAACACTCATATCATAGTCTTTTAACAACTCGAGGCACCTTTTTTGGCAGAGATTCAAATCTTTCTATTTAAACACATATTGAAAACTCTTATGGTCAGTGAAGACATCTACATGTGCTCCATACAAATAATGTCGCCATATTTTCAAAGCAAACACAACTGCCGCTAATTCCAAGTCATGAGTAGGATAGTTCTTTTCATGCACCTTAAGTTGTCTTGAAGCATAAGTAATGACCTACCCATTTTGCATAAGCACACATCCTAGCACAATTCTCGAGGCATCACAATAAACCACAAAACCATCGGATCCTTCCGGTAGAGTCAATATTAGAGCTGAAGTAAGTCGATCCTTCAACTCTTTAAAAATCTTCTCAAATGCTTCGGACCATGCGAATTTAACCTTCTTTTGAGTCAAAGCCGCCAATGGAGAATCAATGGATGAAAACCCTTCAACAAACCTCCTATAATAATCGGCTAAGCCAAAGAAACTACGGATATCTGAAAGTGATAAAGGTCTAGGCAAATTCTTAACCCCTTCCATCTTCTTAGGATCTACCTCAATGCCCTTACCGGAAACAATGTGACCAAGAAAAGCCACGGACCTTAACCAAAACTCACATTTACTAAACTTCGCAAAGAGTTGTTCGTCCTTGAGGACTTGCAACAAAATCCTCAAATGATTAACATGTTCACCCTCATTCTTTGAGTAGATTAAAATGTCGTCAATAAACACAATCACAAACATGTCAAGGTATTTCTTAAACACTCTATTCATCAAGTCCATAAATGTGGCCGGAGTATTTGTCAACCCAAACGACATTACTAAGAACTCATAGTGACCCATACCTAGTCCGGAAAGCCGTCTTCGGGATATCATCTTCTTTCACCCTTAATTGGTGATAGCCCGAACGAAGGTCGATCTTAGAGAAATAACTAGCCCCTTGAAGTTGATCAAACAAGTCATCTATCCTTGGTAGAGGATACTTATTCTTAATGGTAACCTTGTTCAATTGGCGATAGTCGCTACACATATGGAGTGAACCATCTTTCTTCCTTACAAAGAAGATCGAAGCACCCCAAGGAGAGATACTTGTCCGGATGAAACCCTTATCCAACAAGTCTTTCAACTGCTCTTTTAGTTCCTTAAGTTCCGCCGGAGCCATTCTATAAGAAGGAATAGAAATAGGTTGCGTATCTGGGAGAAGGTCAATACCGAAGTCTATTTTCCTTTCGGGAGGAATACCGGGCAAGTCATTAGGAAACACTTCCGGAAACTCATTAACAACGGGGACCGATTCGAGAGTAGGGGTCTCAAAATCTATATCCCTCACCTTAACAAGATGGTAAATGCAACCCTTTGAGATCATCTTTCTAGCTTTTAGATAAGAAACAAATTAACCTCGAAACATAGAATTTCCTCCCTTCCACTCTAGGATAGGCTCATTTGAAAACCGAAAGTTGACCATGTCCTACAATCAATAGAGGCATAACAAGCATGGAACCAATCCATCCCAAGAATAACATCAAAATCTAGCATATCAAGCTCTACAAGATCAACATGAGTGACTCTGTGGGATAAGGAGACGGGACAATCTCTATAAACTCTCTTAGACATGATAGATTCTCCAATCGGAGTAGCGACACGAAAAGGATCTAGCTACACATTCGGAACAACATCAAACCTCATAGCCACATATGGCGTCACAAAACACAAGGTAGCACCGGGATCAAGCAAAGCATAAACGTCAAAATGGAAAACTCTTAACATACCAGTAACCACATCGGGAGAGATCTCTTGCTCATGACGAGCCTGAAGTGCATAAAATCGATTTTGCTTCTGAGCATTCGAACCCGATCCTCTAGGTGGAGCTTGCTTATTCTCTCTTCCCTTGGCCGTGAGAAATGGACAATCCCTCATCTTGTGACCACTCTTTCCACAATTATAACAACCATCCGTATGGCTAGACATGTACCTTCATGCTTTTTCCCACACTTGGCACAAGGAGCCAATGAAGAACTACCACCATTCCCTCCTTGAGACTTGGGGTTAGACACCCTATCATTGGTTGGACTTCGGAGGAGCATTGGATGAGTCTTGGTTAGAGAACCTTTGTTGAAATCTAGGACGACCATGTCCATGGGACCTTGCATGGGAAAAGTTACCATCTCCGGTCCTAGCCCTCTTGGTCTCCCTAGACCTTTCCTGAAGCTTTTCTTCTTCAATTTGTTCGGCATAAACCATGAGGCAAGAAATATCCATGTCATGCACAAGCATGGCGGTGCGGCACTCTTTCACCAACATATCAGACACTCCCGACACAAATTTGCTCATTCTTGCACTTGGGTCGGCAACTATGGACGGAGCATATCTAGCCAATTGTGTGAAATTCAATGCATACTCTTTCACACTCATATTTCCTTGTCGAAGGTTGATAAACTCAAGCACCTTAGCCTCTCTCTTCTCGAGAGGGAAGAACCTATCAAGGAAAGCAACCTTGAATTTCTCCCAATCAAGGGGACCCTCATTAACCACCCTCTCACTCTTCCATTGATTGAACCAAATTTGGGCAACACCCTTGAGTCGATAAACGGCCAACTCCGCCTTTTCTTTCGGCGTCACACCCATGATCATCAACACCTTTACACTTCATCAATGAATTCTTGAGGATCTTCCTCAATCTTAGAGCCATGGAATTTCGGAGGATTCATCCTCTAAAGTCCCTTACTCTTGATGCCACTGTACCCACATTTGGGTTCATGGGAGCCACCACCTCTCTATTGGCTTGAGCTGTCACGGTTTGAGCCAACACTAGGAAAGCAGCCCTAAACTCCGCATTAGTCACCTGTTCTGCCAAAGGGTCGGCCGGAACTTGAGGAGCTTGAGGAGGAGCTTCTTGTTCCACATTCTCACCCATTTTTCTTCTAGCGTAAGCTCTTCGGATCGCCAAATCCTTAAAGGCGTAGGATAGGGATTAGGAGAGAGATATATAGAGTTAAACTCTATGGCATGACTTACGAGTAATGAAAGAACTGGAATTTCTTAAACGTCTTATAGCCTCTCATTCATAAATGTGGCGCGCTTCACACTCATGAACAAGACTCTACTTGACACGGCTTATGAGACATCCTAGGATCTTTCTAAAACCTTGCGCTCTGAATACCAAGTTTGTCATGACCCAGGGTAGCCCCTAGATGTAACACGGCGTACAAGACCCCGAGAGGCCTCATACAAGCCCTTAGCACACATCACATACAAGATAATAGACAAATAAGAGTTCAAAAGAGCATTTTATATCAAGACTTTACTCAAAATAGCGAAAGTCTACAACTCATGTCTCAAAGCCTTCTAATATCATAGAATACGAATAAAAGTTGTAGGGACGCAGCCCAATACAATATCCAATACTGAAAAGAAATGAAATGAAAATAAGAACAACTCGGCCATGTGCTCGGATGGATGAGGATTCACCAAGTCTTCTTCCCAACTTTAAGTCAATGCTCTAGCCACGAGTGGATGGTGCATTGCCACGTCCTACACCAAAGAAGTTAATGTAGGAAAGAGTATGCGTTAGCACAATTAAGTACTAAGTATGATAGCAATGCACATAAACACATAAATCATGCTAGAGAGAGACATAATCATGACATGCAATGGCTAAGCTAAAAATATAATAAAGATGACAAACAGATGTTCATAGAAATTTTGTAATTTTGGTTGTTATAATTAATTTAATTAAAATATACTAAATTGAAAAATATAAATCAATTATTTTTATAATATTAATTAAGAACATATGTTTATTAATTAATATGTTTTAAAAAGACAATATCTATCTTAAATTCTCAATTTAATATCATTTATAAACACCATTATTTGTCTAATATAAATTTTAAATTTTACATAATTAATTTTTATTTTTAAAATTCAACATAAAATTATGATTGCACTTGTGCAACCAAACAGTACACATGTAATTACATTGTTGACAAACAAACAGGCCAGCAGATTTACTATGTTGTGTAATTACTAGGCTGATAATTACTATCCTAGTAATTACACCAATTCCAAATACATGTTGTCCTTCCAAATAGGCCCTAAGTGTTTAGGAACGTAAATAGGTGATTTAGAATCTGATTAGACTCTTAATTGGGTCAAGAAAAACGTGCTAAGCCTAGTAAGAAAAAGGAAAAGACCGAAATACCCTTTTCAAAAATGAATGAAGTGCCTTAAATATAGAGGCTTCACTCAAACTGGCATAACGTTTTACTCCCAGCTTGAAATTTAGCAAACATGGCGGCGTTAGAAAGAGGACTCAAAGACCTTAAATATGATTGTTCATGGGCCACCTAATTCTTTATGTGATAAAAGATATGATTGTTTGAATTTGACCCAAAACTAAAGACTGATGGGTGACTTGTACGAACCTGTATTTAGTTCTTTCGAAGTCCGAGGTGTTACAACACGTGAAAACCAGGTTTTGGGGTGTTGTTTAGAATGAATAAGGGTTTTTCCTTTGTCTTGTTCTTGCTTTATTTATTAAGCTTTTCTTTCACTTTCGTTGGGTTGAGGCTGACTTGTCTTTGTGGGTAAGGACAAGTGTCATCACGTCCATTTTTTGGTCGTGACACTATTATATTTTGATCATTAATATCTATAGAATAATTAGGATAACAATTAAAGTATACTGGGCCATTGGCAAGGTTACTTTGTAACACTGCTAATAATGAATCATCAAAATTTAATAACCTATTATCTCTTAGGAGAAGACATATGGGTACATCTAAACTCAGTCTATATAATGGTTTTACTGCTAATTGGACAAGACTAATATGAAGAAATTTATAATTTTTCTTATACTTGTTAATATCCTTAGCTGCTAATAATTTAGTAGTCTCAATATTTTTACTAATGGCAACTGTATATTCAAAAGTCTTCATATTATAATTTTTAATAAAATCAAAGTGTCCTATTTTATAAACTTTTTACAGTGTTCTTTAGGAATATTCCAGTTTTGTAAATCACTTTATATTTTTGCTATTTTATTAGAGGTGGCAGAGATATTAATATTGTTTATAGTATTTTGATGTGTAGGTGAATTCATTATTAAATTGATAGAGTATCTGGTGGAGAGAAAAACACTATCCTTGGGCATGTGTCTACTTTAAAGATTACTTCTGAATAATAAATTCTTTGTGTAGTAATTACTGTTACTTTTTCACTAACCTTTTTTTATTTTATTCTTCAAGGTATGGCGACGGGAACACGCTCTGGGTCTAGCTCTATGACACACACGGTCTGAGCTAATCCAACAGAAAAGTATGGGCTTGCCAACGTCTAAACCGTGATTAACCAATTACCCAACTTTAAGGAATAAAACTAAGAACATAACTGAAAGAAGAACATCAACTACCATACTCTGAACCTATTATACTGAAAGCAACGTATGTTTCGATGCTGTCCACCCAAGAACAGCGTAGGGACTTGGTGGTTTCTACTCATACCCTTCCTGGCCAACTTGGCTTTGATACCAATGGAGGGGACGGACCAAGTTCTGAGAGGCAATCCTAAGGAAAATTGGGCAGTGTAACGGAAGGGAGCAAGAACAGGAAAAACCTTTAAATAGAACTTTAAACAAACTTAAAGAAAAGTAAGAACAAGAAACCAGTAAACAAACTTAAACTTTAAACTTTAACACATGTAATTAAAATAAGTAGAGAAAATATTCTTACAATAAAACTTTTATTGATTAAGGGAAAAGAAAGAGAACATGGATGATGCGAAAAAGTGGAAAAATGAAGGAAAATGTAAAAAGGATTTGAAGTCATAAGATTTTGAATTCCCTCTACTGATACAAGGTGAAAGTCTTAAATAGGCCTCAAAAGTGCTGACTAATCTAACTTATTATGCTAACTAATTTACATATGTGCGTATACTAGTACACACCATTATTTTACACGTAATTGATAAATAGTACACGTAGCTAAAAATATCTTCACGTAGTAGCTGAAAAATATTTATGCATAGCGGATATAAGCGGGTGAACACGTAGATGATATATGTGACTGAAAATCCCATGTCCTTTGCATGCATATTTATCTAAAATAACTTTTGAAATATGCTGAAATATTATTATAAAGTAGCCTTGAAACTTGTTGTTTATTGTTGTTTGTACCAATGACTTTTTGTGGCATTATATTTTTGTGCGAGGGGACCACCTTTTGATTGTTTGTTTGAATATCTTATCATTGATGAGTGCTGCCTTTTTGATCTTTTATTTGAATATCCCATCTTTGATGAGTGCTGCCACTTTTTCTAATTGAGGAGGTATGCTTGTGCTATCCCTTGTAGATCCAACATATCACTGTTGCCGGGCTCATCATGGGAGGATGTAGTATCTAATAATTCCATTATCTGTTTAGATTTTGTATCAATTGTAACACCCCGCATTATGCATATGCTAGTTCTATTCACATGACACTCGACATAGCCCTATCGTCTAGGTGAGGGACCAAGGTTCTTAAATGAGCAGTGATGATTTGAATTAGATAAAAAGGTGTTGTGATGCTCCACATGTTTCAGTATGCATACTGCCAAGTTAACCGTGATGAAAGTATTTAAACTCAAAATAGTAATATGGTAATCGAGCTTAAAGTTAAAAGTTATGTGTTAAGTTAAAGCAAAAGAGATTAAGATTTACAAAATGGAATAAAATATTGAGCTGCTTGCTGGCTTAATTAAGCTACTAGGTGCATCACGTACTTGACCTATATGGATCTAGTGAAATAGGCCAAGATTAATGGATCAGATTTAGGCCTATGTTAATGGACTCATTTGAGGCCCAAACTAAGTAAAATAAAATGGAAGTGAAATAAAAACCCAGCAGCCAAATCTTTCAAGGCCCAATGTAGCTAAGCCTAACTAAGGAAAAGGGAAAGTAGGTGCATCACCTACTTTGACCTTTTGAGCAGATTGATGTACATAAGCAGGTGCATCACCTACTCGACCAATTAGTGGCTGAAAATGGAGCTGAAAAGGGAGGCTCTAGAGGATTTTTTTAAGGGTCAAGAAAGCTCAATATAAGATAAATATTGGTGGGTATTTCCACTCATTTTAACAAAAAAAAATTCAGAATTAACTCAAGCTTTCTGTTCCCTTTTCTCTCAAGTCTTAAAACAACAGCCATAAAATTCTTCTAGGGTTCTTGAAAAAACCCTCATCTTTGCAAGACAAGGTAAGTGAAAACACTTATGAATTTAGCTTAATTATCCCATTGATGGCTAGGAAAACATGTTATTTATGCTCAAATATAAGTACAAGGGCAGAACGTTTTCACAAGCTATTACTCCTTTTTCTTGGTTATTAAAAGACTTTTTCTCTTCTTCTTTGTTTAAGTGTGAAGGGAAGTTGAAGTTCTTGAAGAGTTCAAGTTAAAAGGAGAAGTTGCAAAAATTAAGGTAAGGTGATTGCACCATTTTTGTCCTCCTTATGTATGAGTTTGAGTAAAGAATTATGGATGTGTTGTTATTAAGAAACTCAAGGGGGGGTGAGTTCAATATTTGGTTGCTATGATAAAGATTATTTGGGGTTGTTTTATGTGTATATGTTGGGACTGCATGGTTGATGTTGGGGAAAGGTGTGGAATTTTTTATTGAAATATAGAAGGAGGATGTAGTGATACACTACCAAACTGAATGTTGGGTAGGCTTACTGCTCACTGATATCGCCCAAATTACACCTCCCTAAGGAAGTATAAGCGGTCGCTGTCAAATAAAGAACCTAACGAAGATTAGGGTCGATCTCACGAGGAATATGGTTCAGACTTACGCTAATTAAGATTAGTTGTATGTTTAGCCTAATTATCTCTTAAACAAAGGGGGGATTTAGATAAACTAGAATTAAATTATTTGAGAGGAATTAAAACAAATAAACAAATAGCAAAAATTATGCAGTTTGAGATATCAATATGAGAATGAAATTAGGGTTTATGTTTTCCCCATAAGCTCTTAACTCAGTAAACCTAACAATCGTAATTCTTTCTAATGTCTAGCATGCATGATCAGTAAGTTATGTATCCCTAAGTGATTGATCCTCTAAATAGGGAATTTCACTACGCATACTGGTCTGTCTATGTGTGTCGATTTACTAATCTTTACCTTTGACCCAGATTAACCCACAACTATTTCTAGGTTTGGTTATTAGATAGCGGACTACTAAACGCTAAATCTCTGTGGTGTAATCGCTTTCTCATTCATTACTACCTGGTCGGGCTAGTAGGAATGAGGTGAGTTCTAACGTGGGCCCTTATTAAAAAGCAATCTAAACGAAGAGATTAACAAAAACATGCATAAACACTATCAAGAATTACAACATTATCAGTTTTACTTTTCTTAATTACTCATGGTTCCCACAACCCTAGTTGTGGATTTAGCTACTCATGCTTGTTTGTTAACAATTCATATTAGGGTTTGAATAAATCATGATACAGTGATTATAGATGAATTCCACAATCTTGAATTGAAAATCAAAAGCAAATTGCATAAATCAATCTTCAAGAATAATTCTCCTCAAAAGATGAAAAGTAATTCCCAAAGCCTGAAGGGTAATATTAAAAAACTAGTCAACAACCTAAAACGAAATTTACATAATGTATATATAGAGAACAAGTCCTAATTAAACTAGGAAAGGGAAATCTGGGAAAATTCGGACTGGGTAGAGTCATCTATGGTTGGCAACCTACGACTCGTAGACAGACCTACGGCTCGTAGTTCCCAACAATCATTTAGCAGTTAGAGTAATTCCTGAGGGCTTATTTCTATGGGCATGATCTACGACTCTTTATTCAATGTACGACACATCCTGTTCTTCCGTCATTCAAGTTCTGCAGGTGACCCTCTCAGAAGTTATCTACGGTTGGGCATCTACGGTTCGTAGCAGGATCTATGGTCCGTAATCTTGGTCCATCATTCCATACTTAGCCAATTCTTCAGGCTTCTGAACCTACGACACCGACTCACGACTCGTCAAAGCATTGACGGTCTCGTACATCACCAAAAGTTAACTGCTGCTGCATCAATCTTCTCAACTGTTCCAAAAGGCCTATTCCCTGTAATTTTACACAAAAACTGTTAAATCTAATAGCAAACCACTTAAGTAACATGCAAAATTCCAAGTTTAATGCATCAAAATTACTGTAAATTCATGGTATATCAACAACCTCAACTTAAAATCTTTGCTTGTCCTCAAGGGACACAACAAATTCTAGACGACACGAGTATATAAGCAACCCAGACTTTAAGCAATCACACAGCAAGTTCCTCAAACTACCTCCTCCTTATTCATTCTCAACTAAGTGTAATTTCATTACAAACCCAACAAGATAATTTATGAGGATCAATTCATGACATCGACATACCAATAGACACACATACATACACATATATAAATTTTACCAGGATATCAACTTTCCAATAACACAACTTGTGCCATCACTACAAAGAAACCCCCCCTTTTTTTACAAATAAGTTGACTTTTTAATCTAGGGAATCAATATACACTCACACTCAGAACGAATTCAATACAATCTGTGCACAATACCATAGGCTTGCCCTTATTTTCTTTACTTTGGCTTTTCAAACTTCTCACTAGAATCACTATACGACTTTATTGGCTTGTAACGTAGGCTCGGGGTTAGGTGTGGTACATTTGGACATTAAGTGACTTCGCCCCACCCCTTCTTAACATCTAGTTTTGCTCGTTACCTTTCTTTTTCGGCCACTTTTCATTCTCCTTTTTGCTTTATACTCTTTTCCTTCTGACTTCTGTCAGCTTGAGTGTGATTTCTTTTCTTGACTTCTTCTTGATTATAACTTTTGATTCTTTTCACTTCTTTTTGTTGCTTCACACTCTGAATTTTATCATTTTTACACTATCTGCTTCCTTTGCTCTACACACAAATCTATTCATATCCTTGTTTTTCTTGCTTTCTTTCATATAGCCACCCTCAACTTACACATTTAGTATGAGCTAAGGTACACATTATCCTTAGAAAGGACTAGGGCCAGAATTTAGGTAACATTGCAGTAGCCACCCTCAACTTAGGGTTTTGTCCTATGTTGAGGTGCACGATGTCCACGGAGGGACAAGGGCCAAAACAAATTTTTTAACAATACTTTATGGGAAGCTGAACTAGGTGTAAAGAAAGAATGGTATTCGCTAGGCTCAATCATTTGGATCAAAAAGGGAAAGATTTTCACACATGATTTGGTTATTTCATTTTAGGCTTAAGTGGACTTAATAACAACAATGGCCTATGATCATCTTCTAGTGTTCAATTCAAATTACCTTAGCAAGACCAACGGGGCAAGTTCTAGATTGGCACATCTTATACGAATATTCAAATACTCTCACTCTCACATGGCATCTTGTTGCAATTATCGAATCCTCAATGAACCCAGTTAATGCTATAGCTTAAGTAATAGTGTCCTATCGATACTAATCATGTCATTCAAAGATCCAACATATTCAACTTACTCAATTCACATTCACAACACAAATTTTAAGATTGGAGGGATATCAATTTTATACACACTAATGCCATCATGCTTTATTTCCAGAACACTTGTACACAATCACAATCCTAAACATGTCGGTTCAACAGAAAGTAAACAGTTCCTTAGGGAAAAAGAACAGAGGCAAGAAAACCCCAAGGAAGGATTTATAAATTATGCTACTCAGACTTCATATTAACGCAAAACCCATTTGCTCCTACACCCACAAAGAAAATAGTGCAATGTCCTCAATGCACAGGAAAAATTAAAACATCGGGTGAGACAAACCTGTGGCGCATATGTGCCGGATATCAATCGAAACCTGGTGGGTCCGGTAGCCCGGAACCCACGGGATCACCATGCTGGGCACCATAGGTAGTACCCTCAAACGTAGTGCAGGGCTTGCCATCAATAGCAAGCCCCGATGCAGAAGCACATGCGCCCATCTCCAGCTCACACTCCTGTCTCAACTGCTCATCCAACACAGACTGCTGTCGGGCAGCCTCATGCTTCCGACGTTCCCGCTTCCGAGCTCGCCTCGCCGACTCCGGGTCTAATGCAATTTCCTCACTAGTACGGACCCGCTTTCCTGCTCCTGGGGAGGGCTTAGTGGCCTGTTGTACTCCATAAAAAATGCATTAAGCACAATATCATATGCGTCAAGCTCCGGTGCAGGTGTCGGAATAGCCACGTCTGTAGCATCCAATGCGGTAAGATCAGCACGGAGACTAGTTAACTCCGTCTAGAAGGCAGTCAAATCAACCACAGGCCCAGGCTGGGACCTCTCCATCATCTGGCTCTCGAATGCATCAATCCATCGATTAACCGCTAGTATCTTAGTATCAACCATCCCCTCGATCCGGGCCTCGGACTCCTGAACTGACTTTTGCATACATGGCCTGATATACTGTATTAAGGCTGCCATCTGAACCTCTAGCCATTTCACCCTAGCAATGGGGAGTATGGCGGTCCCTGTAGCAGGTGGAACACGGGGTGTGCCCGCTGTAGAAGCTGAGGCGGAGGATGGGGGCACAGACCCTTGAGGCTCCGCTGTAGGTGCCGACACTGTATCATCATCCTGCTCGGGGGCCAATGCCTCGCCCATGGGTGGTAACTCCACCTGAATACACCTGCGTAGTGCGGTAGGGTTGGTGTCATCTCGTATAAGCCCAATATCCACGGTCTTAGAAACCTCGATGTAAGAATTAGCAAAATAAGCCGAGACCGTCGCCTCTCGACACAACCGGAAAATGAGGAAAGGAAAGGGAAAGGTCGTCGTCGTCTGAAAGACCCTCTCATGTATTTCGGCAATGATCACCCTAGCAAAATAAACCTCGTGCCCCGCCATCAAGAACGCTACCATCACTGCCTGGTCCCAAGTCAACTGGTTATCCGCCATAGTTGGGGACAATCGTGTACGCACGATAGACCCCCAAAATTTAGCTGCGAAGCTTCGTGTGGCCTTCTTAATAGGCAGGGTCATGTCTCGGACCCACTCAGTACGGACTCCCTGCTCAGCAATATGTCAAGCTACCCACCGAAGCAAGGACTCTCTCTGCGCCGCATCTCTCATAGCTCGACTGTGGACCTGTTGCATCCTATAATAAAACTCAGTCGTGTTGATAGGCTTAGCATGTGAAGGGCAGTAAATAAAAAGATGTAGTGTGGCCTCTGAAATATCAATGGGAATGTCTCGGTCTAAAGTAGACTAGAGTGGGGGCTTCTCTAATGGTTTTGCCCTCTGGGGCAAAGTTTGAAGTACCGTGGTAGCATAAGACGCGTACAATTCATGTACCATGATAGAACTATACCGGGTGAGCGTCATAGCCATCCACTCACAACGATGCCTCCTGAATAGCTCACGTATCTGGGGAATGGTGTGGAGGCTGCCTGTAAGTATCCACCGCTCTTCCTCTATCAGCCTAGCGGACTTGTGGTGGGCATTGTGGCGGATAGCATCAGTATATATTCGATACATGCCCGGAACACACCACATGTTAGGCTCACCCGCAACCCTAATCAGGTGATCCTCGCCAAGGTCGTCATCACCCGAACCGGACCCAGAGGCAGAGCCGGAATCAGACTCCAACTCTGAGTGAGTACCAGGCTCAGACTGAGCAGCCAGCTGAGATCTAGGGGTATCTCTGATTTGGGTGGCATAGCCACCCTTGCTTGAACTCTGCACTTCCTCTTCAGACTGGGAAGCTGCCTCCTCCTCTCCGGAAGTGGATTGCTCCGGGGCCGGTACTTTGGCTGTCTGCTGGGCCAGCTGCCTAATCGTTCGAGGTGACCTGGGAGAGTTAGCCCCCAAAGGTGGGTCATATTCTGACCCACTCTGCTCCTCCTCCAAAGCTTCATCTATAATCAACCGACGTCGGGTCAGAGGAGCTTGTGCAGGGGCCTTCGTTTTATAGTATTGTGTTATTTTCGAAGGCATTGTACCTTCAAAGTCATCGTTAGTAACTAAAAAAATGCAAAAACAAAACAAGAAAAGATAACAGAAAAGAAAAGAAAAGAACAGGAAAAAAAAACTACTGCTACTGTTTTTTTACCTACGGGCATGACCTACGGACCGTAGAAAGAACTACGGGCCATTGACCTAACCGTAGATAGGGGAGTCCTATTTTCAACTTTCTGAATATCAAATGACGGTTTACAGGATGGTTCGTCAATCGATCTATGGTCCGTAGATCAAACCCGTCAAAAATAACTTAGCCTACAGTGGGGTGAGACAGACTGATGAGAGGTGACCTACGGTGCATAGGTTACCCTACGACCCGTAGGTCATGGCTGTCAACCACAACAGTGTCAGTCACACAAAGTTTTTCCCACAAACACAACATAAAGAATTAAAAAATTCTAGACAAAGCCTCAAAACATATAAACAAGTTATGCTTTCATTCCTAAAGGCTCAAATTTAGCATTTAAATTCATGATCTCAATTCAAAACAAACCCTAAGTCCGGAGTAATCACATAGGAAAAATTCAAAGTACACAACACCTTACCCTCATACTATCAGCACATAGGTATGTAGAAAAAAAATAGAGTGCAACATCAATACATCAATTTACGCAAACTACTACCCAAGGCATAGACCGAAAAAACTTCAATGTTAAATTTAAATAGTAAACAGAACCTCATACCTGCAATGGATTGTGAAGACGGGGAGAAACACCAAAGTCAGTGACTACACGAGAAGAAAACTCTGAACCCACGCAGTGAGGGTGGAAAGATAGTGAAGGGGTAGAAAAGAAGAGAGAAAAAAAATGCAAAAGAAAGAGGGGAAGAGAATTTTAGGAGGGAGTATATATAGATGGTGAGAGGGAGTGAGTGGAAGGGTGTTTTGGGAGATGGAGGGGTGGAAATTTGAAGGGGTGTAACGGTTGGGAGAAGAGGGAAATGGGGGTTGTATTTGAAAATGGGGAGTTTTATATTAAATTACATGTTGGTTGGGTCAATTTAAACCCGGACTACCGTCTACGGTTTCCCGTCGACAGGTCGTAGATAGTTTGACGGTCCGTCAATTGGTTCAGTCAATGCTCCTTAACATTTAACAAAATTTCAAAACGTACCTGGGGTCTACGGTTGCAGAGTACGGACCGTAGATTGATGTACGGCTTGAACTGTGCAACCGTAGACTTAAAGCTGCAGCTCCTCCTGAACGTTCAGATCTACGGATGCCATTTACAGTTCGTCAACTGAGTAACGATCCGTAGATGGGACCCGTAGACTCTTTTTTACTTAGTGTTCTGCAAATCTTTTCTTAATTTCCTGCACATGTCACAAACATTCGGACTTCCCTTTGTTTTTATTGACTCTTTTTTTTTTACACAAACCCTATATTAACCTATTCTAGCCAATACTAAGACTCAGAAAAACATCAAAAACTACAGAAAAAGATTACATAACATAAAACCACTAAGACAAATCCTAAATTTGCTAGAAACTACAGCTTGGGTTGCCTCCCAAGTAGCGCTAGATTTAATGTCGCGGCACGACGCAGTTTTCTTGCCTACTCAGACTTCGACAAGACTCCATAGCTCAATTAGCTCATTGAACTTCTCTAAACCGCCTACATAGAGTTTGATCCTCTGGCCATTAACCTTTAATTTGGTCCCTTCCTTGATCTCAAGTACAACGGCGCCAAGTGCAAACACTTGGACGACCTTCAATGGTCCCATCAAGTTTTACTTTAGTTTGCCAGGAAATAATCGCAACCTTGAGTTGAAGAGAAGCACCGTATCACCGGGAGTAAAACTGCGCTTTTCAATCTTTTGATCATGGTACTTCTTTATCTTCTCCTTGTACAAGGCTGAACTCTCATAAGCTTTGAGGCAAAACTCATCCATCTCGTTTAGCTCCATTATTCGTTGACTTGATGCAGCACCCCAATAACAATTCAGCTTCTTGAGTGCCCACAACGCCTTATGCTCAAGCTCTACAGGTAAGTGACAAGATTTCCCAAATAAAAGTTGGTAAGGAGACATACCTATGGGAGTTTTTAATGCAGTGCGGTAAGCCCATAGAGCATCATCGAGCTTTCTTGACCAATCACTTCGGTTTGCATTCACAGTGTTTGATAGAATTTGCTTCATTTCTATATTGGACACTTCAACCTGCCCACTAGACTGTGGATGATAAGGGGTTTCTACACTGTGACGAACACCATACTTCACAAGCAACGCCTTGAAAAACTTATTGAAAAAATGGGAACCTCCATCTCTGATTATTGCCCTTGGTGTACCAAACCTGGAAAAGATGTTCTTTTTAGAAAAGCGGTGACACTTTTTCTTTCATTATTTGGAAGCGGTATAGCTTCCACCCATTTTGGCACATAGTCGACCGCTACCAAAATGTACTTCATGCCATTCGAACTAAAAAACAGGCCCATGAAATCAAGGCCCCACACATCAAAGAGTTCAATGACGAGTATTGGATTCATAGGAAGTTCTTGCCTTCTTGAAATACCTCCTTCCCTTTGGAATCGATGACATGCCTTGGCGAGATCATTGGCATCTTGGTGAATTGTAGGCCAGTAATACCCACACTGCAAGATCTTGTGAACAGTCCGGATGCCACTATGATAACCACCAACAGGGGATGAATGGCAAGCTTCCAATATACTCATCATCTCTACCTCGGGTACACAGTGACGAATAATCCCATCAGCATAGATATAAAACAAATAAGGCTCTTCCTAGAAAATTTTCTTCACATCGGACATGAACCTCTTTCGTTGATGGAACAACAGGTCCGAGGGCACCACATCGCTAGCCAAGTAATTGGAAAAATCTTCAAACCATTGAATAAGATCTAAAGAAGCAACTAATACCTGTTCATCTGAGAAAGCATCATTAATCTCTAGTCCATCTGTTAACTTCTTCACAACTTCATCTCCTAATCTAGATAGATGGATCAACCACTTTGTTCTCGGTTCCCTTCCTATCGCAGATTTCAAAATCAAGCTCTTGTAGCAACAGAACCCACCGGATCAGCCTTGGCTTAGCATCCTTCTTCACCATGAGGTACCGCAATGCAGAATGGTCATTATGCACAATGACCTTGGTGCCAAACAAATAGGATCTAAACTTCTCAAAGGCGAAGACGACTACAAGCAATTCTTGTTCAGGAACCGTGTAGTTCTTCTTGGCAGCATTCAATGCTTTGCTTGCACAATATATAGGATGAAGTATCTTCTCGCGCCGTTGTTCAAAAAATATGCCAAGTGCTACTCTGCTCGCATCACAGATAACCTCGAACGGTTCCTCCCAATCTGGTGAAATGATGATTGGTGCAGAAGATAACTTCTCTTTCAGTGTTTCAAATTCTCTCAAACATGCTTCCTCAAATTCAAACTTCGTCTCCTTTTCAAGGAATTTTCACAAAGGATGTGAAATTTTTGAGAAGTCTTTTATGAATCGTCGATAGAAACATGCATGTCCTAGAAAACTTCTAATGCCCTTCACCGAGATTGGCGGGGGTAATTTTTCAATCACCTCGACTTTGGACCTATCCACTTCAATGCCTTTTTGGGAGATTCTATAGCCCAACACTATGCCTTCTTTCACCATGAAGTGACATTTCTCCCAGTTCAGCACAAGGTTGCATTTTTCGCATCGACGCAGCACTTCAACTAAATGCAACAAACACTCATCGAAAGAGTTACCAACAACAGAAAAATCATCCATAAATACCTCAATGGTGTCCTCCACCATGTCTGAGAAGATTGACATCATGCAACGCTGAAATGTCACCGGTGCATTGCAGAGTCCAAATGGCATCCTCTTGAAAGCGAATGTACCATAAGGACATGTGAATGTAGTTTTTTCTTGATCTTCAGGGGCTATGGAGATATGATTATACCCCGAGCATCCGTCCAAAAAGTAGTACCAACCTTTCCTAGCAAGATGATCTAGCATTTGGTCCATGAATGGCATAGGAAAGTGGTCTTTTTCGGTCCATCCATTGAGCTTGCGATAGTCCATGCAAACTCTCTAGACTGTGACAGGCGTCATAGGAACAAGCTCATTTTTAGCGATTGGAACCAGAGGATACCTCCCTTTTTAGGAACGCATTGGATCGGGCACACCCATTTACTATCAGCTATAGGGTATATCACACCAGTGTCCAACCATTTGATGATTTCTTTCTTTACCAACTCTTTCATAGGTGGGTTTAACCTACTCTGATGCTCCACACTTTGAATAAAATCCGACATGAGTTGAATTTTGTATGAGCAAATCCCTGGCGGGATACCAATTATGTCCACAATCGTCGATCCGATCACCCTTTTGTACCGCTTCAGCATCGCAACTAGAGCTTCCACTTGTCCTTCATTAAAGTCAGCAGCAATAATCATAGGCAATGTGTTGTTCTGGCCTAAGAATATATACCTCAAGTGGGTTGGAAGAGCTTTCAATTAAAACTCTGGAGGTTTATCAATGGATGGTCTTGCGGGTGGAGTTTCTCGATTAAGTAGGTCCAAGTTCATCTTTGGTTGACGACGATGAGTAACACCACCATTTGTGCAGCCACCACTGCATCATATTCAGTGATTCAATTGCCATCGAACTTCATGATCATATCCGCAAGTGCTTCTACTCCTAGCCTCACCTCGATGGGTACCTCTGGGTTGGGCTCATTTGCATAGTTCACCAATGATATTGCCTTGATGTCGCTATGGTGCTTCATTGTTCTGCAGATGTTCAAGGTAAGTTCATCATTGTTTAAGAAAAACTTCATCTGCCCCTTTTCCAGATCTACCAAAGCGCGCCCTATTGCAAGAAATGGTCTACCCAGGATTATGGGCACTTGAAAATCCACTTCACAGTCCAGAATCACAAATTCCGCCGAAAAGATGAATGCCTCCACTTTTACCAAGATATCTTGTAGTACTCCTATTGGTTTCTTTACTGTTCGGTCGGCCATCTGTAGCCTCATTGTAGTCGGCTTAGGGGCTCCCAAGCCCAATTTCTTGAACACAGATAGCGGCATGAGGTTTATGCTTGCACCCAAGTCACAAAGTGCCTTTGCAAAATGTATCACACCAATAGTACATGGAATGGTGAATGCTCCAGGATCTTCCTTCTTTTGTACAGATGACCTTGTTGCAATGGCACTACAATGCTGCAACTTGTCATGTTCCTCTAAGCTTGCAACTCTCTTCTTGGTCACAAAGTCTTTCATGAATTTTGCATATCCCGGCATTTTCTCTAAAGCTTTAATCAAAGGAACGTTAATACATAACTGCTTAAGCATAGATATGAATTTCTTATACTTCCCTTCCTTCGTCTTCTTTACCACCGTTGTGGAAAGAGAGGTGGAGGCCTTGGCATAGGGATGACTTTTTGTGTGACTTCCGCCTCTACCTCGTTTCGATCCTTGGGTAGTTCTGCTACTTCTTTCTCATCCTCATCAGACGCCTTCGCGCTTTCCTCTTCAGTTGGCATGGGAGGATCAATGATCTGTACCCTACTTCTAGTCCTCATAGCCATGCATTGTCCGTCATTTCAGGGATTTTGCACGGTGTTACTAGGAAATGTTTCTTGTTGACGCGGATTTGCATTTATCGATATTTAGTTCAATTACTGCTCTATTTGTTTAATCGTCATTGCATGTGACTCCACTTTTTGCATGATGCCTAAGAGATCATCCCGCATGTCCTTCACATTCTCATCTGTGGCATCAAATTGCTTCATCATCTTTGTCATCATGTCTTCAATGCGATTCAAGCTTGATCCACCATCTCGATCACCTGGTGGGATGTATGCTCCTATCATTTTTGTTGTCTTGACTGCCTTGGTTGTAATTATTGTTGCTGTTGTAGTTCCCTTCACGGTTATATTGTCCTTCCTGATTATAGTTGCCATAATTCAAAACTTGATTCCCTTGACCTTGGCGCCAATTTTCCTGATTTGATCCTTGGGCATTGCTCCAGAAACCCCCCGTTTGCTTGTTCACCAGATTTACATCCTCCTCATGAGTGTACCAGTCATTTTGCGGAACCTGATGTTGATATTGGACTGCCTGGACCTTCTTTGTGTTTCACTTACATGATTGAGTACCAAACCTAATTCAGTTCTTAGTTGCGCCAACTCTTCACGAAACTCATCATGAGATGAATTTCCAGTGCCTTGTATAGAGAAGGTACTCTTCGTTGTAGATGATGCTCTAGTGTTCCAAGCTTTGTTGCTCTTTGATATCTTCTCGAGCTTCTCTGCAATCTCCAAGAAGGTTATTGATCCATAAGATCCACCTGCAATAGTATCAAGCCCTGCCTTACCATTATCATCCATTCCACGGTAGAAGTATTCTTTGAGTGACTCATCATTGATGCGGTGGTTTGGTACGGCTCTCATGCAGCTTGTAAATCTATCCCAAGCATAGTGTAAAGACTTTCCAGGAAGAGCCTTGAAGTTATTTAGTTTGTCCTTGAGATTCAGCTTTCTTGACAATGGGAAATATTTCTCAATGAAAACATTATGCAACTCATCCCATGTGTATATGGAGTTGTACGGGAGCTCATTCAACCACACAGTAGCATCTCCATTTAGAGACAGTGGGAATACTCATAGACCAACCACGTTCATAAAAAAATTTGGATTTCCCACACTACTTTTGCAAATGCTGGTCACCTTGGTCCAGTGAGCATGTGGATCTTCCGATGGTAATCCAGCAAATAGTCCTCGAGCAGTCAACATCTACATCAGACTGCTTGTGATCACAAATCTGAATCCAGGTGGTAGTGGAGGAACAATTATAACGCCAGTTGATCCTATATTATTATGATCCACTTCAAAGTTGTAGGGAACATCAGGTGCAGGCTGCTTCTGTACTTGAACCACTTGTCGGTTTCCAAGGACCTCTGCAACTCTCGGAGACTGAACTCCAGGGACCTCTTGTCGCTCCTCGCCAATAGGAGCATTTTCTTGCCTATCTTGTTGCCCTGTTGTAGCCATTCTTCGCAGAGTTCTTCTTAGCTCAGGATCGTAAGGAGTTAGGGGAATGCCTTGACTACGTGTATTTGGCATACACTAGAGCTATGAACTGTAGAAAATCAAAAACAACAATAAAACATAAATCCGGAAATATTGACTAAAGTGCACTTAACAAAATTAGTCTAATCTAAAAGCCTTATTCCCCCACAACGGCGCAAAAAATTGATATCACCCAAATTACACCTCCTTAAGGAAGTTTAAGCGGTCGCTGTCAAATAAAGAATCTAACAAAGGTTAGGGTCGATCCCACGAGGAATAGGGTTAAGACTTAGGCTAATTAAGATTAGTTGTACGTTTAGCCTAATTATCTCTAAAACAAAGGGGGGATTTAGATAAACTAGAATTAAAATTATTGGAGAGGAACTAAAACAAATTGCAAAAATTATGCAGTTTGAGATATCAATATGAGAATGAAACTAGGGTTTATGTGTTCCCCAAAAGCTCTTAACTCAGTAAACCTAACAATGGTAATTCTTTCTAATGTCTAGCATGCATGGTCGATAAGATATGTATCCCTAAGTGATTGGTCCTCTTAATAGGGAATTTCACTACACATACTGGTCCATCTACGTGTGTCGATTTACTAACCATTACCTTTGACCCAGATTAACCCACAGCTACTTCTAGGTTGGGTTATTAGATAGGCGGACTACTCGACGCTAAATCTCTATTGTGTAATCTCTTTCTCAATCATTACTACCTGGTCCGGCTAGTAGGAACGAGGCAAGTTCTAAGTGGGCCCTCGTTAAAAAGCAATCTAAACGAAGAGATTAACAAAAACATGCATAAACACTATCAAGAATTACAACATTATCAGTTTTACTTTTGTTAATTACTCTTGGTTCCCACAACCCTAGTTGTGGATTTAGCTACTCATGCTTGTTTGTTCACAATTCATATTAGAGTTTGAATAAATCATGAACTTATAGTGATTATAGATGAATTCCATAATCTTGAATTAAAAATGAAAAGAAAATTCCATAAATCAATCTTTAAGATTTAATCTCCTCAAAAGATTAAAACTAATTTCCAAAGCTCGAAGGTAATATTCAAAAACTAGTGAACAACCTAAAACGAAATTTACATAATGTATATATAGAGAATAAATCCTAATTAGACAAGGAAAAGGAAATCTAGGAAATTTCGGCCTTGGACGAGTCATCTACGGTTGGCAACTTACGGCTCGTAAGCAGACCTACGGCTCGTAAGCAGACCTACGGCTCGTAAGCAGACCTACGGCTCGTAAGCAGACCTACGGCTCATAAGCAGACCTACGGCTCGTAGGTCCGAACCGTCATTCAGCAGTTAGAATAATTCTTGAGGGCTTCTTTCTACGGGCATGATCTACAACTCGTCATTCAATGTACGACCCGTCCTGTTCTTCCGTCATTTAAGTTCTGCAGATGACCCTCTTTGAAGGTATCTACGGTTGGGCATCTAACATTCATATCAAGATCTACGGTCCGTCATTCCATACTTAGCAACTTCTTCAGGCTTCTGAACCTACGACCCCAACTCATGACTCGTCAAAGCATTGACAGTCCGTAGACAGTCTTGTACATCACAAAAAGTTAACTGCTGCTGCATCAATCTTCTCAACTGCTCCGAAAGGCCTATTCCCTACAATTTTACACAAAAACTATTAAATCTAATAGCAAACCACTTAAGTAACATGCAAAATTCTAAGTTTAATGCATCAAAAGTACCGTAAATTCACGGTACATCACTCACTTCACTTTGTATGTTGTTTAGAGGGTGTAATGGAGCCAATGTTGTTTCAGGAAATAGTATAAGAGTCTGTATAGTATATGGATGTAATTCGAGAAGAGTAGTTGATATAACGCCATTGATATGATAAATTATGGGTTCACTGCCCAGCTACCATTTTTTTGAGGTTAAGTAGCTAAAATGTGTTGATTAGCTACTAATACTAGCTTTACTTATTTCATTTTAGATTAATAATCTGAATGGAATGAGGTTAATTCATTGTAATATGCGAGTTGTACAGAAAGGTTTGTAAGGCTAATCGATTCCATATTCTTTGGCATGAAATCTGAAATTTATGATTACTATCAACGAAGTGAGTTTCCTAAGCTCAGTTTCTAGTAAAGGAAACATAGTGGCAGCGTACAATCTCCAACATTGCTAATGAATTTTTTCCCTCGAGTATGTCGAGTTTTATCAGTACCTGTTAATTACTCTATGTTTTTTCTATTTTATAAAGGCTTTGTAGACTAATGCATAACATGAAATTATGGTTCATTCTTTAACAGTTGTGCCCTCAACAGGCACGTCATGTGTATATATTTTGGGCCTACCTATATTGGTCTCTTATCATTGTGGCTTATACATATACTTGTTAGAGCTTCATGATTGTCTTAGCTAAATGCATTGTAGGTATAGGTTATATGTGGGTTCTCCCATGCCTTTACAGCATCGGGTGCCTGTCCGTCTTAACGAGATTTGAAGTGTGACAAAGTGGTATCAGAGCAGGTCATCCTAGGGAATCTACAAGGCCGTGTGTATGTAGAATATTACTTATGGGTGTGTTGTGCACCACATCTATAAACAGGAAGCTATGGGACATTTAGGAGTTGTCTCTTTTCTTTCATCTCTTAGATTGTGCAATAGGACCAATGTTGTAGGTGAATCGTATCTAACTTATAAATTGTTTCATTATAGGAAAGATGCTGATTACGAGAAGGAGTAAAAATACAGGTAAGCATATAGATGTGGTTGTTGGAGAAGGGACCAGCCAATCACCACTAAGACGAGCTGATCAAAGTGAGGCTGAAGATGAGTCTCTATCACAGACTTCCCCAACGCCTCTGTCTCCAAAAGATCTAAGGAGGGAAGCAGAACCTCAAGAACCCCCTGTAAATGCTACAGAGCAAGAATTAAAGAATGCAGTCCAATTATTGACCCGTATAGTTGCTGGCCAAGGGCAAGGGCAAGAAGGTCCAATTGCAAGTACTAGAAGGGCAGATAAGGCTTCTAGCTTGCGGGTTACGTGATTTTCTTAATTTGGACCCTCTATCATTCACCAAGTCAGATCCTAATGAAGATCGACAATACTTTATCGATCAAATTCAGTGGACTTTTGATGTTATGCATGTATCTGATAAAGAAGCAGTTGAGCTAGCAGTATATAGATTAAAGGGTGTGGCCATTTTGTGGTATGAAGCTTGGAAACAATATAGGGGTACAGGTGCACCTTCAATTATTTGGAAAGAGTTCAAAAAGGCATTCCTTGATCATTATCTACCATTAAAGATTTGGGAGGCCCGTGCAGATCAGTTCTTAAATCTCCATCAAGGGAATATGAGCGTGAGGGAGTACAATCTCCAATTTAATTCCTTCTCTAGGTACGCTCCTAATGTAGTAGCTACTATGGAGGATAGAGTTCATCGATGGATTGATTGGATTCATATCTGGTTAGAGATTGTACCATTTCTTCGTTGAATAAAGACATGGATATAGCAAGAATGCAAGCTTTTGCACAAAAGTTTGAGGACCAAGAACAAAGACGAAGGACCCAATAGTCGAAAAGAGGGTTGTCCACGAGGGCCAAATCCATGGGGCAGTTTACGTCATTCCAAGGTGAGTTTAGGCCTCGGTTCTTTAATAAACCACCTAGGCCATCATCTTCCTACTCTACAGTTAGTGCCCCACCTCGGTGTCAAGAGCCTAGGGGCAATCAGTTTGGGCAAAGAGGTGAAAGTCAAGGTTCACGAACAGGGGGGCACTAAAAGCAGGGAAGTATGAGCCAATCAAGACCTCCTCGACAGCCTTGTAAACAATGTGGAAGAAATCATTTAGGTGCATGTCGGTTTGGGACAGATGCTTGTTTTTGGTGTGGTACACCTAGTCATATGATGAGAAATTTCCCTCAAAGGGACATGGGTGGTATGGCACAGCCTACTAGATCGTTTGCTACATCATCATCATCAGCGCCTTCCCTAGGTAGGGGTCTACAAATGCCTACAAGTCGTGGTAGAGGTGTTAGAGGATCAGCTAGTTATAGTGGAGTTCGGATTGTACATAGGCCCTAGGGGATTGACAAAATTTTGAGGCCTCAACGGATGTGATTATAGGTACATTATCCATCTTTACACATATTGTATATGCATTAAATTATCCGGTGTCTACACTATCATATGTCATTCCATGGATTGCTGGGAAGTTTTAAAAAACACCAGAATTATTGTTTAAACCATTTGAAGTGTCTACGCCGATTGGCGAGTCTATTATAGCTAGAAGGGTCTATCATAATTGCATAGTAACTGTTTATGAACGTGATACATTGGCTAACCTTTTGAATTAGAAATGATAGATTTTGATGTTATAATGGGTATGGATTAGTTGGCTTCTTGTTATGCCACAGTAGATTGTCAAACCAAGATAGTGCATTTCAATTTTCCAAAAGAGGCAGTCCTCGAATGGAAAGGTAATATTGGGGCACCAAGAAGTAAATTTATTTCTTATCTTAAGGCAAAGAAGATGATGTCCAAAGGATACATATGTCATCTGGTAATAGTGAATTACATAGATGTAAAGCCACCAACTCTTCAATCCATTCCGGTAGTAAATGAATTTCCCAATGTATTTCCTGAGGATCTTGCAGGTTTGCCTCCAGAACAAGAAGTAGAGTTTGGTATTGATGTGATTCCAGATACTCAACCTATCTTCATCCCTCCATATAGAATGGCCCCGACAGAATTACGCGAGTTGAAGGCGCAATTAAAAAACTTGTTAGAAAAGGAATTCATAAGGCCTAGTATGTCCCCTTGGGGAGCACCAGTTTTATTTGTACGCAAGAAAGATGGGATGTTGAGAATGTGTATTGACTACCGGCAGTTGAATAAGGTAACGATTAAGAAAAAATATCCGTTGCAAGGTGCTAAGTGTTTTTCAAAAATTTACTTGAGGTCGGGTTATCACCAAGTGAGGGTAAAAGACAAAGATATACCCAAGACAGCCTTCCAAACATGGTATGGTCATTTTGAGTTTTTAGTCATGTCATTTGAGCTAACAAATGCACCAGCAGCTTTTATGGATTTGATGAATAGGATGTTCAAGCCATTTTGGACGTGTTCGTGATAGTATTCATAGATGACATTTTGGTGTATTTGAGATCAAAACATGACAATGCTAATCACTTGCGGCAGGTGTTACAGATTCTTCGTGATCGTGAGTTGTATGCAAAGTTGTCTAAATGTGAATTTTGGTTAAAATCTGTGCCATTCATGGGTCATAATGTATCTAATGAAGGAATAAGGATTTATAACCAAAAGATAGAAGTTGTGAAGAACTGGCCAAGACCTACAACGCCTATAGAGGTTCGTAGTTTTCTTAGATTGGCAGGTTATTATAGAGGGTTCGTTGAAGGATTTTCTTCCATTTCAGAACCTTTAACAAAAGGCAATCAAGTTCCAATGGAGTGATTCATTTGAAAGAAGCTTCCAAGTTCTGAAAAATAGGTTGACTTCTACACTCGTATTGGTACTTAAAGAAGGCACGAAAGGTTATGCAGTGTATTGTGATGCTTCAGGAGGGGACTTTGGATGTGCATTGATGCAGCATGGTAGAGTAATAGCTTATGTCTCTGGGAAGTTGCGGCCACATGAGAAAAATTATCTAACCCATGATCTAGAGCTAGAAGCAGTTGTATTTGCCTTGAAGATATGGTGCCACTACTTGTATGGAGTTCATGTTGACATATACACTTATCACAAGAGTTTGCAATATATCATTAGGCAAAAGGACCTAAATCTGAGGCAGCAAAGATTGCTTGAGCTATTAAAAGACTATGATAATGATATCTTTTATCATCCCAGGAAAGCAAATGTCGTAGCTGATGCTTTAAATCTTAAAATAATGGCAAGCACTTATGGGCAGTCCATGGAAAGACAAGGAATAGCTAAGGATCTATACCAACTAGCTATCTTGGGGGTTCGCCTTCTTGAATCTCCAGATGAAGGGGTTATCGTGCAGAATGCGGCAGAATCTTCGTTAGTAGCTGAAGTGAAAGAGAAGCAATATAAGGACCCTATTCTATCACAAATTAAAGAGAATGTACAGAAAGGTATGACAACATCATTTGAGCTTACGGAAGATGAAGTACTCTGGTGCCAAAGCAGATTGTGTGTACCAAATATAGATGAACTAAGAAAGTGGATTTTGACGAAACCACATCATTCAAGATATTCGGTCCATCTGGGGTCAACCAAAATGTATCATGACTTAAAAGAAGTGTATTGGTGGGGTGACATGAAGAAGAATATTGTAGAATTTGTGGCTCAATGCCCAAACTTTCAACAAGTTAAAGTAGAGCACCAAAAGCCTGGAGGTTATATGCAACGTATTGAACTTCCAATTTGGAAGTGGGACACAATCAAAATGGATTTTATCACTGGGTTGCCTCGCTTATTTCGGAAGTTCGATTCCATATGGGTAATAGTTGATAGACTCACAAAATCAGCACACTTATTGCCGGTTAAAACTACTTATACAGTTGAAGAGTATGCAAGGTTGTACATTAAAGAGATAGTTCAGCTACATAGAGTGCAATCTCTATTATATCTGATAGGGGAGCTCAATTCATGACAATTTTTTTGAAGCCATTACAGAACAGTTTGGGAACACAAGTGAATTTAAGTACAACCATTCACCCTCAAACGGATGGTCAAGCAGAACGTACAATTCAAACACTTGAGGATATGTTGCGAGCTTGTATATTAAACTTCAAAGGTAGCTGGGATGATCATTTGCCGCTTATCGAGTTTGCATACAACAATAGTTACCATTCAAGTATAAAAAATGCACCTTACGAAGCTTTGTATGGAAGAAAATGCAGATCACAAATCGGCTGGTTTGAAGTGGGTGAAACTGCATTATTTTTGCCAGATCTTGTTCATCAAGCTATGGAAAAAGTTAAGGTGATACAAAAACGTCTCGCAACAGCTCAAGACACAAATCACATGCAGATGTTAGAAGAAGAGGACTATAGTTTTCCATAGGAGATTGGGTGTTATTGAAGGTGTTTCCAATGAAAGGGGTAGTGAGATTTGGTAAAAAGGGAAAGCTGATTCCACGCTACATAAGGCCATATAAGATTATTCAAAAAGTTGGCCAAGTAGCCAATGAGTTAGAGCTACCACAAAAGCTTTCAACAGTTTATCCGATGTTTCACGTCTTAATGCTTCGGGAGTGCATAGGTGATCCATCTCGTATTACTCCTACCGAAGATCTACAAGTTATGGGAGATCTCACTTATGAAGAAGTACCCATTGCTATTCTTGATCGACAAGTTAAGCAGTTAAGAAATAAAGAGGTAGCTTCTGTAAAAGTTCTATGGAGAAACCAACGAGTGGAAGAAGTTACATAGGAAGCAGAAGAAGCAATGAAGTTGATGTATCCTCATCTCTTTCAAATCAATGAGAAAGATGAAAATGTTGAGTTGAGGCATTGACAAGTATGTATAAGTCTATATGTATTATGTGAATAAGAGTAGTACCTAACTTAGGCTTGAACTTGTTTGGGCTGACTAACAATGCTAACATTCGAGGACGAATGTCCTGAACGGGGGAGGATGTAACACCCCGTATTATGCATATGCTAGTTCTATTCACATGACATTCGACATAGCTCTATCTTTTAGGTGAGAGACAAAGGTTCTGAAATGAGCAGTGATGATTTGAATTAGATCGGAAGGTGTTGTGATCCTCCACACGTTTCAGTATGCATACTGCCAAGTTAACTGTGATGAAAGTATTTAAATTCAAGATAGTAAGATGGTAATTGAGCTTAAAGTTCAAAGTTAAGAGTTAAGTTAAAGCAAAAGAGATTAAGATTTACAAAATGGAATAAAATATTGAGCTCCTTGCTGGCTTAATTAAGCTACTAGGTACATCACCTACTTGAGCTATATAGATCTAGTTAAAAAGGCAAAGATTAATGGATCTGTTTTAGGCCTATGTTAATGGATTCATTTGAGGCCCAAACTAAGTAAAATAAAATGGAATTGAAATAAAAACCCAGCAGCCAAATCTTCCAAGGCCCAATGTAGCTAAGCCCAACTAAGGAAAAGGGAAAGTAGGTGCATCACCTACTTTGACCTTTTGAGCAGCTTGATGTACATAAGCAGGTGCATCACCTACTTGACCAATTAGTGCCTTAAAATGGAGCTGAAAAAGGAGGTTCTAGAGGATTTTTTAAAGGGTCAAGAAAGCTCAATATAGGATAAATATTGGCTGGTATTTCCACTCATTTTAACACGCAAAATTTAGAATTAGCTCCAGCTTTCTCTCCCCGTTTCTCTCAAGGCTTAAAACACCAGCCATAAAATTCCTACTAGGGTTCTTAAAAAACCCTCATCTTTGCAAGACAAGGTAAGTGAGAACACTTATGGATTTAGCTTAATTATCCCATGGATGACTAGGAAAACATGTTATTTATGCTAAAGTAAAAGTACAAGGGCAGAATGTTTTCACAAGTTATTACTCATTTTTCTTGGTTATTAAGAGACTTTTCTCTTCTTCTTTGGTTTAAGTGTGAAGGGAAGTTGAAGTTCTTGAAGAGTTCAAGTTAAAACGAAAAGTTGCAGAAATTAAGGTAAGGTGACTGCACCATTTTTGTCCTCCTTATGTATGAGTTTGAGTAAAGAATTATGGGTGTGTTGTTATGAAGAAACTCAAGGGGTGGTGAGTTCAATATTTTGTTGCTATGAAAACGATTATTTGGGGTTGTTTTATGTGTATATGTTGGGATTGCATGGTTGATGTTGGGGAAAGGTGTTGAATTTTGTATTGAAATATAGAAGGAGGATGTAGTGATACACCACCAAACTAAATGTTGTGTAGGGTTACTGCTCACTCCACTTTTTATATTGTTTAGAGGGTGTAATGGAGCCAAAGATGTTTCGGGGAATAGTATAAGAATCTGTATAGTATATGGATGTAATTCGAGAAGAGTACCTGGAATAACGCCCTTGATATGATAAATTATGGGTCCACTGCCCAGCTACCATTCTGGTTAGGTTAAGTAGCAAAAATGTGTTGATTAGCTACTAATACTATCTTTATTATTTCATTGTAGATTAATAATCTGAAAGGAAGGAGGTTAATTCGTTGTAATATCCGAGTTGTACAACAAGGTATGTAAGGCTAATCGATTCCATATTATTTTGCATTAAATCTGAAATTGGTGATTACTATCAACGAAGTGAGTTTCCTAAGTTCAACTCCTAGTGAAGGAAACATAGTGGCAGCGTACAATCTTACACATGGATAACGATATTTTTCCCTTGAGTATGTCGAGTTACCCAGTACATGTTCATTACTCTAAGTTTTTTCTATCCTATAGAGGCTTTGTAGACTAATGCATAACATGGAATTATGGTTGGTTCTTTAATTGTTGTTGCCTCAACAGCCAAGTCATGTGTATATATTTTGGGCCTACCTTTGTAGGTCTTTTACCATTGTGGCTTATACATATACTTGTTAGAGCTTCATGATTGTCTTAGCTAAATGTATGGTAGGTACAGGTTATATGTGGGTTCTCCCGTGCCTTTACGGCATCGGGTGCCTGTCCGTCTCATTGGGATTTGAGGTGTGACATAAATGTTGAGGTTTAATAAGGCTTCTTCGAGCCTTCATTTTAATTTTTCTTTGAAGTGGTTTGAATCCCTTTGTGGTGATGAACTTGATACTAACTTATTACTGCGGACTATTGGCGCCCATCTCTAAATTCTAATAATCTTGCTTAAATACTTGACCCTTTCAATTTCATGAATGTTTATGGACCAACTAATAATATAAGAAATCCTTTTGGCAATAAAGAACTTGCATAATTTAATATTTTTTGATAAGGTAGATATATTTTGCTCCACCTGAAACTTTTCAAACTGTGTTTGATATTGAGTTGATAATACCTATTTATTACTTCCGAATTCACTCTAGTGGATATACATGGCTATCCGGATCTTCGATATGATCAATCATATCAAAGAAAACAATCTAATTTCATTATCGGCATTTTTGGATAAAGGATTTAGGGCTTTACCATTTGGAACCCTTACATTAGATTTTTACTTTTCATTAATTATTCCTATAAGCTCATTTGTAGTTTCAAGGCTTTTTTAAAACTTAGGAAATTTATCTTTGGACAATTCTAGTAATTTAAATATTGGGTGAGTTTCTAAATTTTTATTTTTATCATTGTAGGAAGAGCATTCCTCAACACTACAAAGTATTCAAATGGAATTAGTACAGCTAAAAAATGAAGTAAACGATATTAAGCAAAGACTTAACACTTTAGAAGTCAAATCAATTATTAATAAAATATTAAATGATCTACCACCTAATCAAGAACTGAAATTCTGTAAACCCGAATAGGGAGAAACATAAAAAAAGTAGAGTCTCTTGAAGAACCTCTATCTAAATTATGAATTAATGCAATTACGGTCCTTCAAACGCAAAGCTACCACATACCAATTACATTAGTTATAAATAAAAATTATGTCATCCATAAAATAGAATAATTTGATATTGACTCAGATCATAAATGCATTATTAAGGGATTAATTCCTAATAAGTACCTAGATATAGGTACTAATGATTATTCTCTGCAACAAGGAGAAAGCTTAAAATAAATTATAAGCTCCAGAAGGCACACATATGCAATGATGAAATTAGTCTTATTAATGATTTTACGATAACCAGGGATATCAATGAAGAAATAATATTAGGTATTCCTATCATTTCCTAGATAAGACCTTATACTGCTCAAATAGATGACATCCACACCACTATCTTAGGGAAAGATCTTATATTCTCCTACAGAAGTTTCTTTAAGGTTTTGTTTGTTTTTTCTCCCTTCTGTTACGCTACCCAATATTCCTTAGGATTCTGTCCTGAAACTCGGTCGATCCCCTCCATTTGTATCAAGGCCAACTCTAAGTTCATATTCCACCTTGAGAATTGTTTCAGAGAAATCTACCCATTTTAATTTTTTATCTATGTCTTCTAAAGATTTTTCATCTTCCTCCCTGGTTTTGGACAAAGAAGGTCTAGAAAATGAAATTCTTCTACTTGAAGAGACTTGACTACAAGATAGGGATCTTATAAATTTTAAATCTATTGATCCATCTGGAAATTGAACTACTTGGTCAATATTTGAATTTTCTTCCTCAATTTTTGGCTTTAGAAAAATTTCATTAAAAACAATGGTATATACAAAGATACACTTTAAAAGAAAGATTAGCCTTTAGAGATAATTGGTTCAGTGATATGAAAAGAATAAGATGTAATATAGAATTTTTTAAGTGGTTTAAATGCACCAAAAAATAAGATGACCAAAAGGAGTCATTAAGTATGATTCTTAATAAATGGTATACTACCAACAATAAGGTAATTGAGTCTATAATTCCTCTATTAGAAGAGATTAACTTACAAGTCGAAGGTAAAGTAATTTCCGCCTCACCTTTTAAAATGGATATAGTAGATACAAAAGGTGATACCACAAATAAGGATATAAATATGATACTACAAGAGAACAACTATACAAATCAACTACTTTATGTAGTCTCTAATCAAATTTTAAGAGATGATAAGAAATTAGACTTCAAGGATAAACCAAGCTCTTCCAACAATGATAAAAATAAAAATTTAGAAAGTCACCCAATATTTAAATTACCAGAATTTTCCAAAGATAAATTTCCCATGTTTCAAGAAAAGCTTGAAATTACAGATGAGCTTATAAGAATAATTAATGAAAAGTTAAAATCAAATTTATGGATTCCAAATGATAAAGCTATAAATACTTTATTCAAAAATAATGATAATGAAATTAATAAATTAGGTTCAAATTATTCCATCAAAAAGAATTATTACAAGAGACCCTCCTTTCCGGATATACAGTACTATGGAGAAAATAAATTTTTATTCCATACATCACACTCTAGAAGTGAAATCGCAATGTGGAATATTGATGAGTTCGCAAAACATAAGATATATAATAAATTACATGATATGGGTATGGCCATTATGGCATACAAAATGAAAAATTTATGCAATGACCCTCCAAGTCATTTTTGAGTTAATACATTCATTCTGTCATTTAGAGCGTTCCTTTAGCTACACCAAGTTATTTATGACTTGCTAGCACTGACAGTTCGGTCGCCTGGTCATTCGTTTGGGTTTTAGGCCCGATTTTCTATTTTTGAGCTGTTGAAAGTGGAAAAGTTGATTTCAGTCATAACCTCATGTAAACGACCTCAGAACGGAATGTTGACGGTTCTATGAGCTCCGAAATGGGCAATTTAGGCCAGTATCATGGTCGGCACAAGTCCCAAGACTTTCAGTACTACTTTGGACCATTTGGCGTTTGAGCCTTTGAAATTTGGCCTAAGTTTAACTTTGGTCAAAATTCTTGGAAAACACACTCGGATGAAAATTCCGTTAGCACAGTTAGTTTTGGAGTATTGAGTTTGGTCTAGAACGACTCCTCATGCGCTTCCCGGGGCTTCCAGTCTAATCCCGAGGCCTATTGTTGAATTAGGCTAAAAATGGCACTTGGGTGTGCGACCCACTTTTTGTCAAGATGACCTCATATTGAAATTTTAATTGCGCCATTGAGTCAAGAATATCGAATTTGGTGGAATAGAATATCTCGTATGCACACACGGGTCCCGAATGAATCCCGAGCACCCCGTCAGAGACTTGGAACTCCCAAAATCATCTGTTTCAGCAGCTGATGCTGTTGGTCTCTTCCCTTCTTCGTGTTCGCGGGCCAGGAGCCGCGTTCGTGGAGCTCTTTCCCTCTTACCTCTGCATTTGCGAGAAGGCCTCTGTGTTTGCGAAGGTATAAGATCTTCTCTCCGCGTTCTTGGGAAGGCCTCTGCATTGCGAAGGTCTAGGATCCTTCCCTCTGCGTTCGCGGGCTACTGTAGCCATGTTCGCAGAGAGCATTTTTACTGGTTTTTTTAATTAAAACCAAGGACGGGATCAGCCCATTTGGTCACATTCAAACTTTGATTTCTCTCTCGTTTTAAGGCGGAATTGAGTGATTCCAAGTCGTATGGGTTTGAAATTGTTGTGGCTTCCTGGGTGGCTGATCGGAAAGTGTCGGGGAGGCTTTGTTAGAGGTAAATTCCCTGTTATAGCTTCTGCCATTGTGGGAATTCTTAGTTTTAATGGTGAAAATTCTTGCATGCTTTGTTCCTCGCTGTTCCGAGCACCGAATTGTTTTCCATTTTGGAACACAAGTTTTGGGAGGTGTATTGGACCTCTTCATAGAGTCAATCCTAGAATTATAGGAGCGGATCCCACATTAACTTTTTAACACCGAAATTGGTCCGTCTTTGAGTTTTGTAATTTTAATTTCAAAATGACATACTGAGGTTCTGATTCTATTTTTGACAGCGTGGCAGCAGTCCAAGGCCGTATGGAAGGGGAAAGCTCCGGTGATGTGATTTTGAACGTGCGCGATCGGCCTTCAGATAGGCTACGACTTCCTCTCCTTCGACTGAGAATGATTAAGTAATCGGTTGTATGTTGATTTTTATGAATTTAGGGTTGAATTGGTGGTTGATCATGTTAGATTCTTAGAATCTATGCCTCAGGCTATTTTTTCTAGGTTTTCGGGTAGTTGAAGAATGGTTGTTGCTATTGTTGATCATTTGTACCTTGTGGTGTGCCTTTGTATGGCTTGTGTTTATTATTGAAAGCATGTTTGGGCTTAGTCTAGGCTTGGAATAGTGATTGCCATAGACTTGCGTAATTTTGGTGCCGTTAGGCCATGAAATCTCACCGACGTCTCTTTGGATGGCTTAGCTCCTGGTAGAGTGATATAGCAGACTTGGGTCGAATAGTTTAGGCCTTAGCTAGGCAGTAACACCGCTCTTGGAACCATATTTTCTGTCGTCTCCGATGTGTATTATTCTTTGCTTGGAGGCTACTTGTCGATTCTGGTTGGATATGGTTTGAACTGGAGTGATTTATTGATGGCACTTGGATTAGGGGAAGGAGGGTACTCTATGTGATGCTCGATTGGCCATTGATCCTATTCCTAGCCAATTCGCTCTTGTTTGTGGTTCAAGTCCCAAATTCACTCCACCGGGCATAGTTCGAGTCCTTGCCTTTGTATTTTAGCTTGGTTCAAGTCCTAACTTTCTTCAGTCGTGGTTCAAGTCCACCGTTCCTTATAGCTTGGTTCGAGTCCATAGCTACTTGTACCTCGGTTTGAGTCCTTTGTCATGTTTATACATGGTTCGAGTCCACGACTATCCGTAGCCTTGGTTTGAGTCCTCAGTTACTCCAAATCTTAGTTCAAGTCTGTGACCCTTCATTTTCATCTCTAGATAAGCTTCAGGCATATGGACATGTTCAGTTAAAGTCCGCGGAGAGTTGCGGAAATCTTGGGAACTTTTTCGGATCCTCTTACTTCATTGCTAACTCTTCCTTGTACTTGTTGGGCTTATGGGAGTCCGCTCGGGTTTTACTTTTAACTTGCACGCGAGTGTACCCATCAGGAATATGGGAGCCCGATTGGATTTAGTTATTCATTCTCCTTTGTCTTTGTGTGTTAGTAACTCGTGTGTGTAATACCTATTAGATTTCTCATTCCAGTTTAAGATTGTGGTTTGTATTCTCGCATTTCATATTACTTTTGCTTTTTTTTTGTTTAGTCGGCCGATGATGCCTACTGAGTACCTTTAGGTTTTGTGCTTATGCTACACTCTGCATCTGTTTCTGTGATGCAGGTTCGAGCATTAGCTACCAACGTTGACATCGAGCTTGCTGTGGTCTGATTTGGAGGTGAGGGTGAGCACACAACGTCCTGGAGTTACTCGTCTCCTTCTGTATATATATATATTGACTTGTCTTTTACTTTTTGAAATATTCTGGTTTCTATTGTCCTCTTTTGGGACTTGTACTCATTTTGTTAATAGCTCTATACACGTGACTTCCAAGTTCTTGGAGGGATCTTTTATTTGTAGATATTTTTGTCTTGCTTCTGCTTCTTCTTCCATGATTCTGTTATTTATGTTACCATTTAGATTGAGTTTAGTTTTCTGCCCTCAATCCAATTACTTGTAGGTTCTGATATACGAGTTGGCTTGCCTGCTAGTGGGTTATAGTTGGCGCCATCATGACTCGAGGAATCGAGTCATGAAAAGTTTGTATCGGAGCCATAGGTTCACCGGTCTCACATGTACAGAGCTAACGTCTACTAGAGTACTACGGATCGGTGTGGAGATGTCCGTGACTTATCTTCTGGAGGCTACATGATGTCCTTAGGAAGATTTCCTATTTTGTGTCATTTTCGTGCATCGTTTGTCTAATTAGTTTCATGGAATCTTATTTGTCTAACTCTTTCACTTGATGGCTCACACGCGCAGTAGAGCGGCCTGGGGTGATGCACTCAAGCCGGCTGATAGAGCCCCAATTAGGAGTAGAGGCTGACCCCGAGGTCAAAGCAGGGTTGCAACACCAGCCCGAGATGGAGAGAGGACTCCAGAGCCGGAGGCAGAGCCTCGGGTAGATCATTTTCCTCTTCAGTCGGTGGGACCGGGACCAATCCAACCACCGCTAGCACCAGCTATTGCTCCTGACAATCAGGTGATACTCGCCCAGATTTTAGCGGCCATAGTGGGTATGCAACAGCACGCACCATCACCCGCTCCAGCTCCGACCCTACAGGGTCAGCCTGCTGCAGCTGCTGCAGAGGTTCAGCATCCACCAGCACCGGCCACCTCTTGGCCGGATGATTTAGATGGATTCATGCCACCACGAGAGTAGAAGATGCTCGGGGTGTTTCGAAGATTGTCACAGCTGAGGTTTTCTGGGGCTGTTGGGGAGGATGCCCATGAGTTCTTACTACTTGCCGAGAGCGACTGCATACTTTGGCGCTGGTGGTGTTGAGAGGAGCCAACATCATCGCTTATCAGCTAGATAGGCCAGTCAAACAGTGGTGGCGTTCTTACTTAGAGACCAGGCCAGCTGGGACTCCACCGGTATCCTCAACAGAGTTCTCAAAGGCCTTTCTTGCTAGGTTCATTACGTGGAGCGTCAGAGACTGGCTTCATGATGATTTTTCAAGGTTGGAGTAGGGCCCCATGACTGTGTTTGAGTACAAGGCCAGATTCCATGAGCTATCTCGTTATGCTACTATGATCTTATCTACGGAGGAGGAGAGGGTTCAATGCTTTGTTAGAGGATTGAGGCTACAGCAGCGCATTGATACTCAGTCCATGGTTTTAGCGGGTTTCTCCTTTCTCGATGCTGTGGATCACGCTCGCACACTTGAGCAGCTTCGTCGCGAAGCCCAAGGGGGCAGCGGCAAAAGGGCCAAATACGATAATAGTCATAGTATGCCTTGTTTTAGGCCTAGAGATTCACATGACAGGCCTTGTTAGAGGTTCCAGTAGGGTAAGTCAAGTCGCCCGTTCCAGACATTGCTACATTCTACAGAGGGTGACCAGCACCATTAGGGTGGCTTTAGTGCTGGTCCATGTTTACGCCGAGGGGGTATTTAATTGGGTTCTTTAGGCCGAGGTGGCCGGCCACCATTTTGAGCAGACCGCCACAAGGTTGTTATACCTGCGGGGAGCTCGTTCATTGGTCCAGAGAGTGCCCTCTTCGTAGGCCAGCTGCACCAGCTCCACATGCAGCTAAATCCGCACCAGCAACCACACCTCTAGGTAGAGGAGGAGGTCAACATCAGGGTACATGGGGAGGTCCCCGAGCAGGCATGTCAGGTGGCCGAGTTGATTCCGGAGGTAGAGGCACCCAGGGCCACTTCTATGCGGCTCCAGTTAGAGTAGAGGCTGAGGCATCGAACAATGTGATTACATGTATGATTCTTTTATGCCATCAGCCCGCCTGAACTTTATTTTATCCAGGTTCCACTTATTCCTATGTATTTGCATATTGCGCTCCACAGTTGAGTATGAGTCCAGAGCCCTTAGCAGTGTCGTTCGTGTTTCGACCGTACTTGGTCGCTAAAGCAATCATCGAAAAAAGCAAAGCATGGGTCACTTAAGTGATGTCTCGCCCACAGGTGACCTACATTTAAGTGATCAAGATTTCTCTTAACAGTCACACCAGACACCTGAAATTTTAGAAAAAGGCCTAAGTGTTCAAAACATTGAACAAACCCTCAGAATTCATTCGATGGCCAATTGACGCAAATCAAAAGTGCAAACAACTTGGTAATGACATTCCGGACACAGCGGAATCAATGAAATAGCCCCTGAGGTTGTTTAATCAAAATATTGACCAAAGAAAAGACTTAAACAAAGAAAACACTACAAAACACTAAGAAGCGGAAATCTCACCCCCAACACCCTCTAGAATCTTACCAAAGGTCATTATATCCAAACTCGACAGTCCAGAGCTAACCGTGCTGATGGAATTCAATTCTAAGCATGTTTACAAGAAAGCTACCCCAAGTTCCATTTTGGGCACAACGCAGAAGCTAAAATGCTTATTTCGCACCAACTCCAAACGACAGCCCAAAAACCAAAACCAACCATCCACTAGACCAAAATGACCCTTTCGAAGTCGAAGGAACTACGGAAATTCAATCCAACGCTAGAATCTCCATATGTTGACTAAAGTCAACTCTTTCAAGCATTAAGCTTCCAAAGTTTAAAACTCAGACCAAACTCAATCGAACACCTCGGGGAGCAAGCCACCCATCCCAGCACAACACACAAGCTATAAAGAAGCTACGGGAAGGGTAAAAATAGGAAAAGCATGCAGAAAACACCAAATTGACACTAAGGGTCATTACAACAAATACCACTAAAATGGCTTTCGTCTGTGAAAATTAGATGAAGGCAGTACCTGAACGCTCAAAGAGATGAGTATATAGGGTCCGCATATCAAGCTCGGTCTCTCAAGTAGCCTCCTCAACTGAAGGTGCCTCCATTGAACCTTCCCTAACGGGATCTCCTTAGACCGCAATTGTCTAACCTGCTTGTCCATTATGGCCACAAGCTCCTCCTCAAAACTGAAAGTCTCATCAAGCTGAACGGACTCCCACTGAAGCATGTGAGACTCATCAGGAACATACCACCTCATCATAGAGACGTGACACACCAGATGAACACTGCAAAAGGCTGGAGGTATGGCTATCTCATAAGCCATCTTTCCTACCTGCCTCAGAATCTAAAAAGGACAAATATACATGTGGCCAAGCTCCTCCTCCATCTCATCACGTCCTTCATGGGCGACACCTAAAAGAACACACGATCACCAACCATGAACTATAAAGATCGTAGCCTCTGATTCGCATAACTCCTCTACCTACTCTCGGCAGTACAGAGTCGCTCTTGGATCACACGGATAATATCCATAGAACCTCTCAATAAGTCGATGCCCCATGGCCTTACCTCAAAAGCATCAAACCAGCCTACTGAAGAGCGACATTTCCTACCATATAATGCCTCGAATGGTGCCATCTGAATACTCGAATGATAGCTATTATTATATGCAAACTTAGCCATGGCCAAAGACTGGTCACACTGGCTAACAAAATCAATAACACAAGCTCGTAGCATATCCTCCAAAACCTGAATAGTCCTCTCACACTGGCCAATGTCTGAGGGTGAAACGTCATGCTGAGCTTTACCTAGGTACCGAACTCCCTCTAAATAGACCTCCAAAAATTTGAAGTGAACTGAGTACCACGGTCCGAAATAATAGAAATCAGCACCCCATGCAAATGGACAATCTCTCTAAGGTAGATCTGAGCCTACCTCTCCGATATGTAAACAATTTGAATTGGTAGAAAGTGACCTGACTTGGTCAATTGATCAATGATGACCCAAATAGAATGAATCCCTAAGAAAGTATGCAGTAAGCATACCACAAAGTCCATGGCTATACGCTCCTACGTCCACTTAGGAATGGATAGACACTGAGTCAAACCACCTGGTCTCTAGTTCTCACACTTCACCTACTTACAATTCAAGCACCTAGCCACAAAAACTGCAATGTCCCTCTTCATCCAACACCACCAGTAATGCTGCCTCATATCATGTTACATTGTAGAAACATCGGGATAAATAGATTACCTAGAACGATGAAACTCCTGAAGAATCAACAGAACCAACTCACCTACTCTACGAACATAGATATGACCCTCAATTTACAAGATGCCCTCCAGATCTAAGATCACCTTCCTAGCCTCACCATTATGAACCTTGTCTCGAATCACCCCCAACTGCGGATCATCAAATTGTTGTGCTCGAATATGCTTCATCAAGAAAGATCTAGCCTCTACATAAGCAAATACTCTACCTAGCTCAGAAATATCAAGCCTAATCATCTGATTGGCTAAGGACTAAATGTCCAAAGCCATAGGTCGCTACTCTAAGGCTAAGAAATCCAAACTCCCCATACTCATTGCTTTTCGACTCAAGGCATCTGCTACCACATTAGCCTTTCTCGGATGATAAACGATAGAAAGGTCATAGTCCTTTAGTAGCTCCAACTATGTGCGATGTCTCAAATTAAGGTCCCTCTGGTTGAAAATATACGGACGACTATGATGGTCCGTAAATACATCGTAGTGAACTTCATACAAATAGTGCCGCCAAATCTTTAACGCGAAGACTACCACTGCCAATTCCAAGTCATGTTGAATAGTTCCTCTCGTGAAGCTTAAGATACCTGGAAGCATAAGCAATAACTCTACCCTGCTGCATCAAGACATATTCTGGGCCCACACTAGAACAATCATACTATATCATAAACCCTTGGCCCTCAATAGGAAGAGTTCGAATCAACGCTGAAGTCAACAAGGCCTTGAGCTTGAGAAAGCTCACCTCACACTCATTTTACCACTGGAAGGTAATAACCTTCTGAGTCAATCTAGTCAAGGGTGCTGCAATAGAAGAGAATCCCTCAACAAACCATTTGTAGTAGCCTGCTAATCCGATGAAACTGCGAACCTCATTAGGAGAAGTAGGCCTGGCCCAACCACGAACTGCCTCAATCTTCACTAGATCAACTGTGATGCCATCCTTTGATACTACGTGACCCAAGAATACCACCGACTCGATGCAAAACTTGCACTTAGTGTATTTGGCATACAACCGCTGCTCTCAGAAGGTCTAGAGTACAATCCTCAAATGCGTCTCATTTTGCTCCCTATTCCCTGAGTGAACCAAGATGTCGTCGAAGAGAACTATCACAAATGAGTCCAAATGAGACTTAAACACACGGTTCATAAACTCCATAAATGTTGTTGGGGCATTAGTCAACCCAAAAGACATGACTAAGAACTCATCGTGGCCGTACCGAGTCCTAAAGGCAGTCTTAGGGATGTTCGTTGTCCTTATCCTCAAATGGCGGTAGCCCAATCTCTAGTCAATATTAGAGAATACCACTACATCTTGAAGCTAGTAGAATAAATCATCAATCCACAACATGGGATACTTGTTCTTGATGGTCACCTTGTTCAGCTCCCTGTAGTAAATGCACATATGTAAGGTACCATCCTTCTTCTTCACGAAAAAGACATGAGCACCCCAAGGAGATATACTCGGTCTAATGAACCCCTCATCCAAGAGGTCCTGAAGCTGCTCCTTAGCTCCCTCAACTCAGCTGGAGCCATATGGTAAGGCGTATAGAAATTAGTTGTGTACCCGACTCAGCATCAATCTTGAAGTCAATATCACGGTCAGGAGGAAGATTCGGTAGATCAGTAGGGAAAACATTGGCAAACTCTCTAACCACAGGAACTGACTCAAGAGGAGGAGCATTAGCACTAGTATCACTGACATAAGAAAGATAATATAGAAACCCCTTTTCTACCAACTGTTGCGGCGTTAGAAAGAAGATCACACCCCTCGACATATGGCTATCAGAACTGGTCCATACAAGAGGACGAATACCAGGTATGCAAAAAGTAACTGTCTTGGAGAAACAATCAAATACCGCATGATAGGGAGACAACCAATCCATTCCTAGAATCACGTCGAACTCCACCATATCTAACATAATAAGGTCTACATATGTATCATACCCCAAGATGGTCACCACACAAGCTGTATATACTCGTTCCATTACAAAAGAATCACTTACGGGGGTAGCTACACGCATAGGCATAGACATAGGCTCATAAAACAAATCTAATCGTGTAGCATAATAAGCAGAAATATATGAAAAGGTAGACCCCGGATCAATTAAAGCATAAGCAACATGATAGGAGACGGAGATCATACTTGTGATAACAGCATCTAATGTCTTCACCTCTGGCCTACCCAGAAAATCATACATATGTCCACGTCCACCTCAACCACTCGATCTGCCTGCCTAAGGACCACCTCTAGCACCCTGGGAACCACCCCTAGTACCTTGAACCAGAGCCCTGGGTCTTAACCTACTGACCTTGCTGACCGGTGAACCAAGGAAGACCCAATCTTATAACCACACAAATATACTTCTGCTCCTCCAAGGGTCATAGCTGGCCTATGAGCCAAAGGTGGAGAAATAGTCGGAACCGGCTGAAACACTATGCGAGGAGCTGCACCTGCATGATGTGCCTGTGGGCCCTGAACACCCTGGCCCCTTCCTGGGCTGAAGTCTCAGCCCCTTCCTGGGCTGAAGTCTCAGCTTCATCTCTAACCTGCGGTCTGCTGAAATGCTAGGCGTAGTGCTTGCCTGAGATATACCATCCATGAAACTAAGGATCCTGGCCAAAGTATCCTATATTGCTGGCATGGGCACAATTCTTGGTGAAGGTAGGGCTGGCCCCACACCTCTGACTAATGCTGAGCAAGATCAACCACTCTCTCAGGCATTGGAGCTAGTGCCCTGTCTTTGCCTCTGGGTCACCTCTAACTCTGCCCCAAGCGGGGACTCCACCGGGAGGTCCACACCCGCCCGCAGTCGATCTCGTCCTACCCATATGAGAAATAGTG
Source organism: Solanum appendiculatum (assembly GCA_018342035.1). Lineage (NCBI taxonomy): Eukaryota > Viridiplantae > Streptophyta > Magnoliopsida > Solanales > Solanaceae > Solanum > Solanum appendiculatum. The sequence goes on from JAGDQO010000949.1 coordinate 226,498, forward strand.
AAACAAATAGAGCTTAGTTATTGGTACAACCATCAATGCACGAGAAGGAACAAGAAATAGTGAAGTATTCCTAAGAATGTCCTATATCCTCTTGAAGATTGGATACAAACGTCATCGTATCGATCTACAAGACTCTACTAGACACTTGCTCCTGTACTGGTTAGACTGGTAAACCTAAAACTCTGATACCACTCAGTCATGACCCAAAGTCAAATCATGATGGTGTCTACTATAACCCGCCTGATGGACAAGCCTAAACCTAAGACACAAGACGTGGAAGACACAATCTAAAAAGAACATAAGCAATAAAAGCAAAAAGACATGAATAAACTATATTGAAAAAAGGGACATATCATATATATATCTACACTATGATAAAAAATATACAAAATAGGCCCAAAAGTGACAAATAGACAAACTAACACAAGATACCAATCCCCGAGACCTGGTTTCACCTATACAGGAGCTACTACGAACAAAAAGCCGTAAATATATACAGAGAACTTACTAGTCCAAAATACAAAATAAAAGTCAGTACCAAAGAAGGACAGTAGCAAGTCTCTGAACGACTAGAGCTCACCACAATCCAAGTCTGCGACAACCACGGGAGATCTAAACGCTCTCTACTGAGGGTGGCTTGAACTGGGAGTAGCATAAGAAAAAGATGCAGAACCATAGTATGAGTACCAAAACATGGGGTACCCAGTAGGCATCATAGGCCGACCAAGATCAGAATGATAAAATATAAATAAGAAGCATGATGAAACTAACAAGGCAAAGGAAAGTTAAAGGCATAACAAGCTAATAAAGGAAAACATGTAGAATAATATCAACAATCACTACAATACACACAAACCAAATAACCAACAAACTCAAGGCAACACATGCAATGCTAGAATTTCAAACTCCAAATAAAGAAAAGCTATCATAAGCCCGAAAGAAACATCAAGCCACCTGGAATGATACCTCAAGCTTAACCGTAAGCCAAGAACCCCTATATATGTATCCACGAGACGCCTGGTACGGCATGTCTAGCTTACCCATAATCCGGATATCTGTATCTACGGATTGCCCGAAATGATGCTTCGAGCTCATCAACAACGTAAAGCAAAAGTCAATTGTAGCAAAGCCAAGCTATTGGGCCGCCAAGAATGATACCTTGAGCTAATCAGAGTATAAGTAGCTAAAAAGTGCGATAAATCAAGTAAAGGGCTTTTTACCACTTCTTGTGTCATTTTTAGCGTTCTTGTGGTTTTTAGCTTAAAATAGAACTTGGGTATGGGACCCACTTTTCACTGAAACGATCTCAGATGGAAGTTTCAATGGTTCCATTGAGTCAGAAATGCCAAATCCAATATGGTAGCATATTTCGTTTTCATGCAAAGGGTTCAGAATGAATCGCGGGCACCCCGTCGAAGAATTCGAAGTTTGAGCAAACCAGCTAAAGTGCTGATATCTGGTGCAGTCTTTTAGCAACAAAATATCAGACAATTAGCGACCAGATATTTACTTTTAGCGACTAGTTTCGGGTTTTATATCTAGAAATTTCATCTTTAAACCCTCATTTTCAAATGACGATTTCTCCCTCATCCGAGCTCTGATTTTAGTGATTCGAAGTCCTATGTGATCGTTGCGAGAGTGGCAACTATTGGCTATCATTATAATTTTTTATGGAACATTTATTTGAGTTTGGCGGTGTTCGGAGGCATTTCGGATGCAGATAGCTCGTGTATGGTGGATTTGGAGCGCTCGTGTTCGGCTTTGAGGTACGCTTTGATCTAATTTATTGATTGAGCTTCTTAGATAATGCCTATTATAGATTTCATGTAATTTTTTATTATATTTTCTTGCTATTTTGCTTTCCTCTTGTTATTCCATCCTTTCTTGATTCTATAGGAGCCTTAGACTTAATGTGGTTGTTGGGATCCTTAGTTTAGGTTGTGGATTCGCTTGTGGTGTAGATAATCTTTCTTATACTTGTTAGGATTGATTCGTGGTGGGCTTAGAATAGGCTTGAAATTTGATGCTTTAGGTTGTGTTTTATCGCCTCGTAGTTACAATTTGCTCCCTTTAGGGCTAGTTTTGGGTCGTTCTCCTTACGATGATTCTTTTGACTTTGCTGGCTCATCATAGCTATGGGTTGTTCCTAGCTGTGCTCAGTCTAGGACTGGAGCGGTGTGATTGGAGTAGGGCATCGTCCTTTGAGTTTTGTTCCCCTGTATTAATATGAAATCTCTTCTGGATCCCTTTGCTTGTTGATTAGCGCTAGGCATGTCGTATCCTTATTGAGCTTATGATTATATTGTAGGGCCCGAGGCCGTATATGACGACCAGTTGGATCCCCAATTAGTATTATCTACTTTAGTATCATGGTTTCACTGTCTATATAATTATTTGATTTTGAGTGCCTTGATTGAATGCTGGTGACGTCATGCATTACATTATTTGCTCATTCTCATGGATTTGGTGGTACGATCCCAGCCCATGCATTGGTATATTTATCATTTATGATGAGATACTATTTTACATAGCTTTTATTCTAAACTGGTTTTAACGGGAATCGTACTACCTGGAGCACTTGACTTACTGATTCTTGAGATTACACGACATCAGGGACATGTTCCTTTTAATACTTAAAATATTAGAGGCATCTAGGATAAGCTCAATTTTTACTTGACTAGTCGGCGCGTCGACGCCCTTAGATGCATGCTTTTGGTCTTGCTAGCACCCCGAGGACTTTACTGACTAGGTAGGCAGCCATATTATTGGTTACCTACGATTTGAGGTCGTTACTTTCGGTTCGATGCTGATAGTTACGATTTGAGGCCGTAATCTCCGGTCCGCGACTGATGTGACGGTTCAAGGCCGTTATTCCCAGTTTGAGGCTGATGCTTTCTAGTTGGAGGATGTTACCTCTGGTTAGGGGTTTTGATGGTTAGTGATGGTTCTGTTGCTCACCCTGCATTCATATGCATTGCCTATCACCAGTATACTTGTTTGTTGTTTGTACCCTCTGGTTTATTGGGATCGATTGGGTTATGTTTGTTGTTTGTACCTTCCAAACTTATGGGGTCCGGTTAGGTTATAGTTTGACTATATTTTGTTCTCTGCTATTGCTTTATTTTTACCTGGTAGGTTTTTTCTTTAGAATTGTGATTGTGGGTCCTCCGACACTAGGTAGGTTACTAGGTATCTTAGTTGCTTGCGATTAAGTTATTGGCTAGCGATCAAGGTGCATTCTTGACTCGGCTTCTTACCCCTTGTTTGCTGTTTCTATTCTTTATTGCGTGTCTACTTTAATATCTCCTATTTAGTTATTTGTGCTATGCTTTCCTTAATCCTTGTTGTTTATTCTTGTATTGTCTTTTGAGCTCTATCAGTTGTTGCCTACTGAGTACCAATTCTGGTACTAACACTACACTTCTGTCCCTTGCACATTGTAGTTGAGTTATCGCCATTGATTTGGAGTAGTGCGGAGTAGTTTGGGGTTTCAGAGATTAGGGTGAGCTCCTGGCATCTAGAGCTACTAGTGTTTGTGAAAGCCTTGTACTCCTACTTTGGATTAAATGTTCAACTACTAACTGATGCAGGTCTAGTGATGGTTCTTGTATTATTTTTGTTGATTATCCTTTCTGTACTTGGGTCTATGCTCTTACTTCTTGTTGTTGGCTTATTCTTGGTAGTCCGTTGCTTATGGTTCCTGGCTAAGGGTTAGGCTTACCTACTTGTGGGGCGTAGTAGGAGCCATCATGAATTGAGAAATCGGGTCGTGACAGTTTGATATTAGATTATTAGGTTGACAAGTGATGTTGGTATAAGAGAAAATGCCTAGTAGAGTCCTTCATATCGATGTGAAGACGCTTGTATCCTATCTTCGATAGGCTATAGGGCATTTCTAGGAAAGTTTCTTTTCGACTCTTATCATGTGTTTTCGCTTTGAATAACCTCTAAAACTAATTTTTTGGAATCTACTCTCTCTCGTTGGTGGATTTCACAAAGAATTCTCAGCTTCTTGACATCAGATCATCTTGGACGTTTACTGATTCTATTCTTCTGGATGCGCTCTAGATTCATCAAGCTCGTAAACTCGCAATTGACTCAAAAATCATTGTTGATTGCTTCAAAGAAAATAAAGAAGCCCCTAAAATTACCCATACCTAGACTCATGCTGGAGCTTCATTTCATCCAAATTATCACATGGCCATTTCAAAATCGTCTATACATTTAGAGAAAACAACGAAGTGGTAGACTCTTTAGCAAACTTTGGCTGTGGCTTGAATTCCATCTCTTTTCTTCTTTGTTTGCGAGAGTTACTCATAGTCGACCAACTGGTAGACCAAGACTTGAACGGTTAGAATCGTACTATTGCTGTCAATGCCAGTGCTGCTTGTCAACGGCCCTTCGCTTTTTCTCTTGAGTCAACGATGCCACTTTTTCCGTCATGGAAACTACTTGCTGTGCTCGGGTCAAGGAGATTCAATTTCCTTGGTTGGGTTCTTTACTTTCTTATTCCACTTCTTATTCATCTTTCATTTGACTAATTCGTATTAACATGAACCTAAGATGAATTAGATAAGTTTTACACTTTTCTCAAAGAAAGAGGAAAGGTTGGCATTTCAGGCTTCAGATGGAATTCAAGGAGAAATTCAATGTAACAGGGAACTTCTTCAGCCGAGTTTCGATGCCACCCACACTGGTCGTTGGAAAAACACCCATTGGTTGTCGGATATGGTCAATAGCTATGAGAAGCTTCCTTCTCATCCGAAGCAACGAGAGACCCCCTTGTTGTGTTGCATTTTGTGATCTTCCGCTTCAGTCTGCATTTTTTGGATAGCTGGGACCCGATGTTGATTTCCGATTTCAAGTCAGCTCTATGTTTGGGGTGGCCCATCTTATTAGTTCAGCTATCACTGCTGGAAACCCCAGTGGTTGTTAGATTCTGTACACACTTCCTGCCTTCCAAAGGTACTTAGAGGATGGGCCAGACGCAGCAGAGCAATGACCGGGGAGCGGGTTCCCAACTGGAAGAGGGATAGGAGACGGCCATCTCAAGACACATCATGACCTACAGAGGATCCATAGTACCTGCAGCCTCTCGGACTTCATATTCATCATTTTTGAAAGCGAGGGGAAGGGATCTCTTTTTTGCAATGGAAAAAAGGGGAGCAGATTTTACTAGGCACAACCTAGCGATACATCCAATACCAATGATCTTTACCTAGAATGTGTTGCTAGATCTCTGCTCTAGAAAGATATACAGGCAACAACGAGTGCGCTTTGACAGCCACTTGACTGTAAGGAAAAGAGCCACCATTCTCTTTCTTTCTTCTTCCGATCAGGACGGACAAGTGGGTTGGTTCATTTCGTCCTCCTTTCTATGCAATTCTCTGTCTTTGTTCGTGATCATGTTGGGCAAAAGGTAGTTGTAGAGGAGTAAAAAGCCACTTGACTGTACAGAAAGGAGCACCCCCTATTTTTTTCTTTCCCTCATAAGCCTCTGCTACTTCCATAACATGGGCCTTTGACGTGTTCCCCCATATATGTGGATTCTTATCTTCTTAAGTGATGTATGCATAGATCGGACCCCCCATAAGAAGTGATCCCATTTTTTTCATCGGGTACGGATAAAGACCAAAGATCTTCAGCGACCGATCCGGCAGAACAACTCAAAAGATAAAGAAGTATCGTTAATCTCTTCATGCTTGTTCAAAACTCAAAGTACCATTTGTACAAATAAGAATCCCCTTCGTTACATGATTTCTTCTTCATATAGATAGATGATATAGGATCTATGGGGCAATTACTAAGAAGTACATTTTGTGCTACAACCCTTCCTATCTGATAGAAAAGGATCCCATGATCCTGAACTGATCCTACCTGGGATCGCAAATCCCAAGTTTGTCTATGAAGAGCGAATCTAATTGTATTAGTGTCTAAAATTAATTTCTTTTCTGTAATACTAAACGATAGGACCTCATTAGTAAGTGCTACAAGATCTTGTGAATTGGAACCCATGGTTATGGACCCGAATCCGTTAGGATGGAACATTTTATTTTCCAAGTGAAATCCCCTCGTATATGAAAGAGTGAAAAAGTGCTTTCGTTGTTGTGGAATAAGAAGTCTTAGTATCTTAATGCATGTATTTAATTTATTCGTAGCTATTAGAGTGGGATCCACTTTTTGGGGTATATGAGTCGACGCAATAACAAGAATATTTCTTCTCTGCTCCCCCCAAAAAAGAGAGAGACTGGACCCTACTTTCTATTACTATCAATTAGAATTAATCTAGTAATGCATACAACCTTTACTCTATTAAAGAGCAGGTGGTTTAGCGTTAACTCATTCAATGAATGTTCTTTCATTCACCCCACGGATGAATCCTACTCTGTATTTTCTAGCAGACAGTCATTTGTCTAAAGAGAATAGACGTATAGCAGCTCTCTCTCATAACAGAATGAAAGCAAGCAAGAATGAAATGAGCGCTTACCCTATCGACCGAAGCTACTATCCTAAATTAAAGAACTACAGGAAAGGTAATATACTGAGCTAGCCTCCTATTATGCACCAATGTTTGAAGAGGACCGCTAACCTTTAATAAAAGAAAGAAGAGCTATTGGTCAGTTTCCTATAGTTGACCAATAGAGCTCGACCGATTGAGATAGGGCAGATGCGACCGATGGAAGGGATCTAATTTGAAGAAGGAAGTCCTTGGTGGACTGATTCTGACCGTTTACCAGAAGACATGACATTCGCGGTATGGCTTCTGAAAAGGTACTCATTATACATATATCGTTTAACGAATTGCCCCATTTGTGATTCACTGCACCTACCTATCTTCAATCACCCAGGAATGTTCACTTGGCCGCCTACCAATGATACCTTTAACTTTCAGACAGTTCCTCGCGCATGAAAGGAATTCACTTATAAAGTCAAGATAGGAAACGATTGTCTACGATCAGGGAATGCCTTTTTTGTTAAATAGAATTGGCCGTAGAGAGAGCGCCTATCTCTCATAAGAGAAGGAGAGCCACTTTTTTTTAGTAAATTAATGAGTAGGACTGAAATTCCAAGCGCTCCTAGGTTAGAAATCACACACAGACAAACACATGAACAAAAACTCTTTCAGATTAGGGATGATAATCGCAATGGCGAGGTTCTATTATCTACAATAAGTAGGGACTCATAGAAAAGTGTAAACAACTTTTCAAGGAAAGACAAAAGAAAGTGTGAACCTAAGCCAATGGCCCAGTTCAGATTCACAACATCTTCCACCCTCCGAATCAAAGATTTACTCACTGCCAACAAAAACATACCGAGCGTAATATACGCTACCCTCTGAGAGACTTTAGCCACATCTTAACCCGAATGAGGCGATCAAGAAAGTCCTCCCCTGGAAAAAATATTCGAAGATCTTCTCTTTCCTTTTCATTAAAAACAAAGCGAAGGCTCTACTTTTAGCCCTTTCAAGAATGAAGGCCCGCGCGACACTCGGTGTTAACACTCCCAAATCTTGAAATCCTAACCATAGTTTTAATGATAACGGGCGGCGAAAGCATAAAAAGATAGTGAGTCTTCCATCGCTTAGATTTAGGGTGATAGGGCGCACAACAGATACGATAGGAAGCACCCCTCAATCGATAGGTCAAAGACAAAAACATAGTAAAAGTGACATCTCTATTCTTTGAGAAAATCAGGGTCTTTTCCACATAAATAGCGTCAACCAAAGACTGGAGCATCTTAGCAGACACTGGAGAGAAATCCCAATTAACTTCGTCGCTCCTAAATTATTTGGCAATCTCCAAAACATGACTTATAATAAATAATGTTTCAAATGGGAGACTTTAAATAAAAAATAACCTACAATAAGGTTTTCTTCCTTAAACACTAACCCGGCCAAGACTCACCAATATGGTAACTCCGCCCTGTGTTTTTTGGATCAAATCCAGTGACAATTCTCTACTCATGTCCTTCCAGGTAAATGATATTCAAGGGCATCTCCCCGATCCATTCTTCCCAGCGCCCCTCAATCAAATCCATAACTGATGTTGCTTGTGCAGGAGTAACTAGAGAACTTCAAATAGCAGTAACAAAGTTATCAACTAAGAAAGACCGGAAGTCCATGCGAACCGGGTTGATATTAACAAATAAGATACCCTCCTCAAAAGGGCCTGAAATCAAAGACCCAGTAAGGGATAGAGTTGAGAATGACAACATTCGAGCCGCGTCTAAACTAAATGGTGGGCAAGGGCCCGTATTCTCTCTTTTGTGGATACGCTATCCTTTCCGGCTATGGTATGGGGAAGGGGAGGTGAGATCTACTCATTGATTTTATATTCGATGAGCTGCCGTACTATGATCTTTCGGGAGACATGGGCCCATGCGCTACACAAAAGATTAAATTTTTATGCGGTCGATAAACTCTTTCCTTTCTGCGGGCAGCCTATCAAATTGTATCACGTATTTTGGAATATGTCGTTACTTTATTTACGTGTATGAGCCTTTCAATTATTTTTTATGTTCCTGCTCGTGCCCGGATAGAGAATGGGCACGAATCCCCCTCTCCCCGTTCTACTGTCAAAACAGGCGGACGTTCTAAGTTTTGGGGTTGGGTCGGATAGGAGCAGATCCAACGGATCTGATCATAGCTTGGAGTTCAGGTGTCGTACTACGGCAGGACTAGAAAGGAGGGGCACAATGAACTTCCTGCCAAGAGGCCAAGGTTGCTTCATAACTCTCAGCCACTTGTTAGAAGGAAGTGAAGCTCGATTCTCGAGGGGAATCAATGGGAAGGAAAAAAGAAGGTAGATTATTCTATTCTATTTCCTCCTTTGGTAAGGATTTGCTTTTTAGTCAAGGGTATTGTAAAAATCATCATCTTTTCTTTGTTTGTATCACCGAGACACCCAAAGGGCCGGCCATATGTACCTCGGGAGCCTCGGCCCATTCAAATCAAAATAGAACGAGCACCTACGACTAAGGGGAATGTAATGTCGACCACATGGTGAGAGAATCTTATAATACGAGGGCTAGTGACTGGTCAAGTCATTTTGATCAACATGGCTACAAGTGGACTGGATTAATAGGGTTAAATTGACTATGACCAAAATCATGGCTACTTCAACCAAAAAAAGGGCGACCCCCTATTCAAACCAAAAGAAGTACCTCACCTCATTAATGAAGAAGTTGTTGGAGTTTGGCTCCGAACTATGAGAGTTTGATTTTTCTTTTTCTCAGAGCGGTCTGATCAAATAGGGGATCAGACCTATTGATAGTTGTATTATATGGGATGTCATTGTATGTCTCAGTTCCCTTAACATTTTCTTGCAATCTTCCTCCCAATATCATTAACAAGGTTTTTTTCCCACTGCCAAAAGGCCCCATTAAGGCAAGAATTTCACCCTTCCTGTTATACCCTTGAGTATCTGCTTGTAATTGTCATGCTCAAACTGGGAAGCTACCTTTGATAGAACTGCCTTGAAAGGATTGTTGGAGGAAGCTTTGCTAATCTTAACCTTGTACTCAACATCCGCGAACTACATTCAAAGACCATTTACATTGCAGAAGCAAAAACTCTGAAACATATATCAACAATTTGATTCTTTGAAACATTTCTGAGAAATGAAAGATTGGTTAGAGAAAAAATTACGATGAGAAATATGGGGAGGGGTTGATCTTTATCAGCAATTGATGTATCATCCTCTAACTACCCCCCATAAGACGCTCACTTGGGGACTTCTTGCTCCAGCAGTTCCAAGAGTTTCCGCTAATTGAACCGCGTCCAGTAGACTCCCTCTTCCGCTCATCCCCTTCGTCAGTTCTTTGATCGGGATACTATTACCTAGGTTCCTAAACTTGGTATGGATGGCGGAGCATAGGTGGCAAGCTGTTATATGGATACGGTGGTTTGCCCGTAGAGTTTGACCTGCCGGGCGTGCCTTGGTCACTTATTTTTAGAAAAGCAGAATCAGAAGCTGACCACATGAGTCGATATTCTGAAGCTGGCAAGAAGGATCCAACCTCAGAAATGGGGTTTCGCTTGACGAGGATCACTCTAAAGAAAGGAAGTCATTTTGGTTGTTGTTATTCCAAATCACTTTGTTTATAAATGTCATAAAAGACAGGGGCTTTCTTGCTTCAGCAATAGAGGGGGACCCTAATCATAAATGAATATAGGTGCAAGTTGCTCGAGCAGTGGGTTGAAGCCTGGAATACTTATGGGTATGGAACCGGTTCAAATACTGGATGTTATGCTAGTAGTTCCTGGCTTTCTTCAAAGCGGGCCCAAACACGTCTCTTATTGAAATAGGAGAATTCGTGAACTAACTTGCTGAAAGGCCTGATATCTACTATTGAAGCAAAAGATCCTATGAGAGCATTTCTGTCTTCAGACGTGGTATAGGACTTCTGTTTCGCGCAAGATTGGGAGTAAATAAACCGATGGCTTAGAGGAATTTCTCCTTTAAAGCCGTCCCAGTCCGGCCCTACTTACTCTATAGGTAAGACTTTCATGAATAGCATGCTCGCACACGTATATCCTAACAAACCAACTCGCTCGCTTCGACCCTCCCCCCGATCCATAGTCCTTTGAGGAAAACTCCCTTGTAGAAGGACTCGCACTTCAATTTCACATCCCTAACCCTTATCTTTAAGGGAAGATGGTTGGTTATCTCCTGAAGGATTCAAACCTAGGGAAATAGAACTTTTTCCAGAAGAGATAATGCATTAGGCAATGTTTTCTTTCATCGATTGACTCCTATTCCCACTTCTTGGGAGTGAAAGCCACTTGAATGTAAGGAGAGGACCGGCTGTGAAATGGCGATTCTACCCTACTCCATGCAACCTAACCATTTCTCTCAAGTACAACTTAGAATAATCCTCCACTGAATAAGAAACCTTGACTGGAATGAAATGGGCTGACTTCATCATACAATCCACAATAACCCAAATCAAATCATATTGCCATCGGGTGCATGGTAAACCAACAATAAAGTCCATATTCAAATCTTCCCACTTCCAAGTAGGAATACTAATATCTTGTGACAAACCTCTTGGGTTTTGATGCTCAACTTTCACTTGTTGACAATTAGGACACTTAGCCACAAATTCTGCAATATCCTTCTTCATCCCATTCCACCAATAGACTTCTCACAAATCACGGTACATCTTGGTAGCTCCTGGGTGAATGGAATATCGAGAACTATGGGCTTCCAACAAAATTTGTCCTCTTAGATCAGCTAATCGGGAACACATAAAGGACCTTGATATCGAAGTACACACTCTCCCCTTTGAGAGATATCCTCAACCTACTTTTTGAGCACCGCTTCTTTCAACTAAAAAAAATTAGGATCAAGATCTTGCTTTGTCTTCACATCGGACAGAAAAGACGATTCTAAACCATTGTGAATCATAACACCACCCTCACTAGAATCAATCATCCGAACACCCAATCGGGCCAATCTATGAACATCACGAAACAACTCTTTCTTACCATCCTCAACATGAGCAACACTACCCATAGACAACCGACTAAGAGCATCCACCACAAAGTTCGCCTTGCCGGGGTGATAGAGGACACTTATGTCATAGTTCATTAACAACTAAACCACATCCTTTGGCAAAGATTTAGATCTTTTTATTTGAACACATATTGCAAACTCATATGGTCGGTAAAGACATCAACATGCACACCATACAAATAATGCTTCCAAATCTTTAAAGCAAACACAACCACCGCTAATTCTAAGTCATGAGTAGGATAGTTCTTTTCATGAATCTTGAGTTGCCTTGAAGCATAACCAATGACTTTTTTATTTTGCACAAGAACACACCCTAGCCAAATCCTTGAAGCATCACAATAAACCACAAAACCCATCGGACCCTTCTGGTAAAGTCAATATCGAAGCCCAGGTAAGTCTGTCTTTAATTCTTGAAAACTCTTCTCACATGCCTCAGACCATATGACCTTAACCTTCTTTTGAGTGAAAGTCGTCAATGGGGAAGAAATCGAAGAAAAACCTTCAACAAACCTCCTATAGTAACTAGCTAAACCCAAGAAACTTTGAATATCTGAAGGTGATAGAGGTCTAGGCCAATTCTTAACCGCATCCGTCTTCTTAAAATCTACCTCAATACCCTTACCGGAAAAAGTGTGACCAAACAAAGCCACGGACCTTAGCCAAAACTCACATTTACTAAACTTAACAAAGAGTTGTTGTTCCTTGAGGACTTGTAACACAATCCTCAAATGATCGGCATGCTCATCCTAACTCCTTGAGCAAATCAAAATATCATCAATGAACACAATCACAAACATATCAAGATATGGTCTAAACACCCTATTCATCTAATCCATAAACACAGCCGGAGCATTTGTCAACCCAAACGACATGACTAGGAATTCATAATGGCCATATCTAGTTCGGAGAGCCATTTTTGTTATATCATCTTATTTCACCCTCAATTGGTGATAACCTGAACGAAGATCAATCTTAGAGAAATAACTTGCCCCTTGGAGTTGATCAAACAAGTCATCTATCTTTGGAAGAGGTTACTTATTCTTGTAGTAACCTTGTTCAATAGACTATAGTCAATGCACATACGAAGTGAACCATCTTTCTTTCAAACAAATAAAACTGGAGAACCCTATGAAGAGATACTTGGTCAGATGAAACCCTTATCCAAAAAATTGTTCAATTGCTCCTTTAATTCCTTAAGTTCTGCCGGAGCCATTCGATAAGGAGGACTAGAAATAGGTTGCGTATCGGGGAGCAGATCAATACCAAAGTCTTTTTCCCTTTCGGGAGGAACACTGGGTAGATCATCAGGAAAAACATCCGAAAAATCATTTACAAGGGGACCGACTCAAGAGTAGGGGTTTCGAAATCCATATCCCTCACGCTAACAAGATTGTATATGCACCCCTTAGAAATCATCTTTCTAGCTTTAAGACATAACACAAATTGACCTTCAGGCGTAGATACTCCCCCCTTCAACTAGGATAGGCTCATTTTGGAATTGAAACTTGACCACTCGGGTCCTACAACCAATAGAGGAATAACAAGAATGCAACCAATCCATCCCAAGAATAACATCAAAATATAACATATCAAGCTCTACAAGATCAACATGAGTGACTCTATGGGATAAGGAAACGGGACATTTTTTATAGTCTCTCTTAGCCACAATAGATTCACCAATAGGAGTAGAGCCATATATGGGATCTAACAACACATTCGTAAGAACATCAAACCTCATAGCCACATATGGCGTAACAAAAGAAAAGGTAGCACCGGGATCAAGGAAAGGATAAACATCAAAATGAAAGACTTTCAACTTACTGGTAACCACATCGGGAGAACCCTCTTGCTCATGGCGAGCTTGAAGTGCATAGGATCGATTTTGCTTGGGAGCATTTGAACCCGAACCACTAGGTGGAGCTTGCTTACCTTCTCTTCCCTTAGCTGTGAGAGATGGAAAATCCCTTATCTTATGACCACTCTTACCACAATCGAGGAAACCATTCGCACCGGCTAAGCACTGGCCCTCATGCTTCCTTCCACACTTAGCACAAATTACCGATGAGAATCCACCACCATTTCCTCCTTGAGGCTTAGGGTTAGGCACCCTATCTTTGTTGAACTTAGGAGGAGCATTGGAGGAACCTTGACCGGATAATCTTTGTCGAGACTTAAAACGACAATGTCCATCTGACCTTGAATGTGAGAAATTACCTTCACCGGTCTTAGCCTTCTTTTCCTCTCTAGACCTTTCCTTAAATTTCTCCTCTTCTATTTTTTGAGCATGAACCATAAGACGAGAAATATCCATGTAATTAACAAGCATGGTGGTACGAAATTCCTTGACCACTATTTCAGACACACCCGAAACGAACTTACTCATCCTCGCCGTAGGATCGGCAACCATGGTACGAGAATATCGAGACAACTTTGTTAACTTCAAATCATACTCCTTCACAATCATGCTTCCTCTACGAAGATTGATGAACTCAAGCAACCTTGACTCCCTCATCTAAAGGAGAAAGAACCTGTCAAGGAAAGCAACCTTGAACTTTTCCCAATCAAAAGGACCCGCATCATCCGCCCTCTCACTCTTCCATTGCTCAAACCACTCTTGAGCCACACCCTTAAATTGATAAGCGGCAAACTTCGCCTTCTCCTCTGGCGTCACACCCATGATCATTAACACATTGTACACCTCATCAATGAACTCTTGAGGATCTTCCTCAATCTTAGAACCATGAAAATTTGGAGGATTCATTCTAGTGAAGTCCCTCACTCAAGATGCCATTGTACCCACATTTGGGTTCATGTGAGCCACAACCTCCCTATTGGCTTGAGCAACACTTGAAAAGCAACCTTGAACTCCGCATTAGTCACTTTTTCGGCCAAAGGATCGGCCGAAACTTGAGGAGATTGAGGAGGAGGAGCTTCTTATTCCATATTCTCTCCCGCATTCCTTCTAGCATAAGCTCTTCGAGTAGAGATATCCTGTAACGCATAGGATAGGGATTAGGAGAGAGACACATAGAGTTAAACTCTATGGGATGACTTTAGAATAATGAAAGAAGTGGAGTTTCCTAATCATCTTGTAGCATCTCATTCATAAATGTGGCACGCTTCACACTCATGACAAAACTCTACTCGACGTGGTTATGAGACTTCCTAGGACCTTTCTAAGACCTTGTGCTCTGAATACCAAGTTTGTCAGGACCCAAAGTGCCCCTTAGATGTGACATTGTGTACAAGACCCCGAGAGGTCTCCTACAAGCCACTTAGCATTCATCATACAAGATAATAGCAATTTAAGAGTTCAAAAGATAATTCATTATCAAAAGAGTTTAAGGAAATAGCGAAAGTCTACATATAGTCTCAAAGCCATCTAACATAAAAATGAAAGAACATTGGGACGTAACCCATACAAAGTGTTTAAAAGAAAGCAAATAACATGAGAGTAAATGTGGTTGCGTTCTCGAACATATGAGGACTCACCAAATTCTTCAAGATCTCTAAATCATGAACTAGCCACGAGAAGATGGAGATAAGCCAGACCCTACACTCATAAGGAGATGTAAGCAAGAGTATGCTTTAGTAAAAATATGTACCAAGTATGATAACCATGCATAAAAACATTTAAACATGCTAAAAGGGACATTTTCATAACATGCAAAGACCACACTAAAACATAAGAAATGGTTTAATTATCATAAGATATAAATAATGATCAATGCAAGCTAAACATCTTTAAAACATTTGAGAGATACCTTAAAAGTCACTTTAGTTCATTATTGTGGGAAGTAGCCTTAACCGACATGTACGACCATGTGAGCTATCCACATGGAATTTGGTGTCCTCCCTACACCGATAGGTCCATCCTACTTGCAGAGATAGGACCCTTAAACTTCTAGCTTACGTGGATCCACTAGCTAATGTCTATCTAGACAATCATCTTATGGCGGCACATAGTTTATGGGACAAAGAGAATGCTTTTGGAAACCCGGCCTCTACTACGGGAGAGCTTCCATCTCAATATCCTCTCAGTGCTAAGCATATATCCCACAGAATAGCCATATATCATAATTCATCTTATTATCCATGGAAAGGTACAACTAGAGTTACCAATCAAAGCCAAGGTTCATTAGTATTGACGTTTCATCTTCCATGGACTAGTCCAAGCTTACATCATTTAGAATAGCTCATTAAATCTTGATTCAACTTTAGTTGGGAAAACCCTTCAACATGTTATGAATCCTTTATGTGAGAAAAATCCTTTCACATTTATAGTTTGAGTAGTATGTGAGAAACCCTTTCACAACTCAACACAACATCATTCATGCTTCAATCTCAAAGCAATTCATAAATCATCATAATATTCATCATTGAACATGCGTACTTTCATAAAACTCATCTTTTGATCATTCATAATTCATCATGAAATCATAGCTTTTAGAAATCGTAAATCATGGTTCATATAAACTTCAGAAAATTCATCTTCTTCACAATTCAACCCATCAACAAACCTAACTTCGAAATTGGGGAAATCACATGGGTTCATGGGGATTCATCTTAATTCATGAAATTCAACTCAATTCATGCTTCATAGTTCATAAAACAATCAATTAAATAAGCATTGAAAAAAACCCATGACATAGAAGAAAAGCCCTAACTTCAATGGAAGTTTTGTAACTTGAAAAAAGAGAATTTTAGAGAATCTATGGAGGAAAGGGCTCCATAGATGAAGATCATCATACCTCAATGCCAAAACATTAAAATCAATGGAGGATTAGGACGCTTGATCTTGAAACCCTAGGTCCTTCTTCTTCTTCTTCAAGCTTCTAGAGAGAGAAATATTTGGAGAGGTTGAGAGAATTTTGTAAAGTGATTTGGAAAAGGTAGTTTTTAGGCTTAAGTAGCTTATAAAGGGCCTGGGAATAGAGGGTAACCGTCCCTACTTAGTAATTAAACAATTAGGGTAAAGACCAAAAGACCCTCTATTGAAAACTTGACCAACGACCCCACCTACTACTTGACCTATGGACGTAGGTCCACCTACTAACCGTAAGTCATGTAGTAGGTCACCAACATTTTTTTTGAACTTCCCTGCCCCAAAACCTATAGCACCTACGGCTCCTCCCACCACTTTACCTACGGTTGGTAAGTCAACCAACGGGCAGTAGGTCAAGTCGTGGGTCACCAACATCTTCAAAAGTCAAAGATTTTCGTTCTTTTCAAATTTGAGGTGTTACATAATCATAGATTTTGTGTCGTTAGGCATTTTAACTTTTATTTTTTGGCAAAAATTTGTCTTCAGTCAATATTTTTTTATATAGGTGTTCGGATGAGAATTCCGTCAGCGTGGTTAGCTTTGAAAAGTCATTTTTGATCTAATAGGATGGTTGGTTAGGGTTTTGAGGCTTTCATTTTCAGTTTATGCCCTTAGGTATTTTAACTTTTAAGTTTTGGCCAAAATTTCACTTTGGTCAATATTTTTGGTAAACGTACTCGAATGAAAATTTCGTCAGCGCGATTAGTCCTTGATGGTCATTTTTAGTCTAATAGGATGGTTGGTTCAGGTTTTGAGGCTTTTATTTTCAATTTTTGCCGTTAGGCGTTTTAGCTTTTATGTTTTGGCTAAAATTTGACTTTGATCAATATTTTTGGTAAACGTGCTCAAATGAAAATTTTGTTAACGCATTTAGCTTCAGAAGGTCATTTTTAGTGTAATAGGATGGTTCGTTTAGGTTTTGAGGCTTTTATTTTTTTAGTTTTTTCCATTAGACGTTTTAACATTTAACTTTTGGCCAAAATTTAACTTTGGTCAATATATTTGGTAAACGTGCTCCGATGAAACTTTCATCAACGCGATTACCTCATAAATGTCATTTTTAGTTTAGTAGGATGGTTGGTTAGGGTTTTGAGGCTTTCATTTTCAATTATGCCATTAGGCATTTTAACTTTTAAGTTTTGGCCAAATTTTGATTTTGGTCTTCATTTTTGGTAAACGTGCGCGGATTAGAAATATGTCAACGCGTTTAGCTCCAAAAGGTCACTTTAGTTCTAATGGGATGGTTGGTTTGGGTTTTGAAGCTTTTATTTTTAGTGTGTGCCATTAAGAATTTTAACTTTTAGGTGTTGGCCAGAGATTGACTTTGTTCAATATTTTTGGTAAACTTGCTCGTATGAGAATTTCGTCAGTGCGTTTAGCTCTGGAAGGTCATTTTTAGTCTATTAGGATGGTTGGTTAGGGTTTTGAGGATTTTATTTTCAGTAAATGCCATTAGGCATTTTAACTTTTATGTTTTGGCCAAAATTTGACTTTGGTTAAAGTTTTTTGAAAACATGCTCGCATGAGAATTCCATCAATGCGATTAGCTCTGGAAGGTCATTTTTAGTCTAATAGGATGGTTGGTTAGGGTTTTGAGGCTTTTGTTTACAGTTTATGCAATTAGGCGTTTTGACTTAAGTTTTGGCCAAAATTTAATTTTGATCAAATTTTTTGGTAAACGTGCTTGGATTAGATTTCCGTCAACGTATTTAGCTCCAGGAGGTCATTTTAGGTCTAATGGGATGGTTTGTTTTGTTTTTGAGTCTTTTATTTGTAGTTTGTGCCATTAGGCATTTTAACTTTTAAGTTTTTTCCAAAATTTGACTTTAGACAATATTTTTTGTGAACATGCTCGGATGAGAATTTCGTTAGCGCGGTTAGCTTCGGAAGGTCATGTTTTTTCCAATAAGTTGGTTGGTTAGGGTTTTGAGGATTTAATTTTTAGTTTATGCCATTAGGGGTTTTAACTTTTAAGTTCTGGCCAAAATTTAACTTAAGTCAATATTTCTGGTAAAGGTGCTCGGATGAGAATTCCATCAAAACGGTTAGCTTCAGAAGGTCAATTTTTGTCCAATACGATGGTTGGCTTAGACTTTGAGTCTTTTATTTTCTGTTTGTGCCATTAGGCCTTTTAACTTTTATGTTTTGGCAAAAATTTAATTTTGGTCAATATTTTTTGTAAATGTGCTCAGATGAGAATTTCATCAGTGCGGTTAGCTCCAAAAGGTAATTTTTTTGTTTTATTGGATGGTTGGTTCAGATTTTGAGGCTTTTATTTTCTGTTTGTGTCGTTAGGCTTTTTAACTTTTACGTTTTGGCTAAAATTTGACTTTGGTCAATATTTTTGATAATTGTGCTCAGTTGAAAATTCTGTCAGCGCGGTTTTCTTTGGAATCTCATTTTTGATCTAATAGGATGGTTGGTTAGGGTTTCGAGTCTTTCGTTCTAAGTTTGTGATGTTAGGCGTTTTAACATTTAAGTTTAACTTTGGCCAAATTTGACTTCAGTCAATATATAATGTTTATTTATTTTTAATTTATCTAGATTTCTGACCCGACCGGTTAGCCCTCTAGATAGGATCTCCACAATTGTCCCTCCAACTGGTAAGCAGTGTAATCAACTCCATGGGACGTTACTAACCCAAAGTTATGCAACCTCTCGTGGTAACTTACTAGGAACTCATGGGCATCATCGCCCGCAGCAACAGTGAATCTGGGAGGACCAAATCTTATAAGCCATCCCAACATGTTCTGCTCCTCAGGGGTCATAGCTGGCGTATGAGCCAAAGGTGGAGTGTTAGTCGGAACTCGCTGAACTACTGTGCAAGGAGTTTCAGCTGCATGATATTCCTATGGACCCTGAACAACTTATGCCCCTAGCTGAGCTGAAGTCTGAGCATCATCTCTAACCCGCGGTCGGGCTAAAGTGCTAGGCATAGTGCCTGCCTGAGACATACCCTCAATGAAGCTGAGGATCGTGGCAAAGTATCCTGAAGTACTGGCGTGGCCACAAATCTTAGTGGAGGCTTGCTAGCCCCACACCTTTCTGCTGATGCTAAACATGCTTAACCTCTCCCTCGGGCACTGGAGCCGATGCCCTATCTCGATCTTTAGGTCAACTCAAACTTTGCCCCTAGTCGAGGCTCTACCGGGAGGTCGACGCCTGCCCGTAGTTTATCTCATCCTAGCCATATGAGAAAGAGTGAAACAAATTGAGTTTTAGATCTTGGTACAACCATCAACGTATGAGAAGAAACAAGAAATGGTGAAATATCCCTAAGAATGCCCTATAGCCTCTCGAAGATTGGATACGAATATCATCGTACCAATTCACGAGACTCTACTAGAGACTTGCTTCTCTATTGGTGAGACCAGTGAACCTAAAGCTCTGAAACCACTCTATTACGACCCAAAGGCAAGCCATGATGGTGTCCACTACTACCCACCGAGTGGACAAGCCTAAACCCAAGTAACCAAATGCAAAAGATACAATTTAAATAGAAGATAAGTAATAAAAGTGGAAGACATGAATAAAGTATACAGAAAGAAGAGGCATGTCATATATATCTTTAGTACGATACAAAATACACTAAATAGGCCCAAAAGTGACCAAGAGACCAACTAACAGAAGATGCCAATCCCCAAGACCCTGTGTCACCTATACAGGAGCTACTATGAATACAAAGACATAAATGTATACAGAGAACTAACTAGTCCCAAAATACAAAATGAAAGTCCGTACAAAAGAAGGACAGCAGCAAGCCTTTGAATGCCAGGAAATCACCACAATCCAAGTCTGTGACAGAGTCGGGAGATCCAAATGCTCACAACTGAGGGTGGCTCGCACTTGGAGCTACATCAAAAAAAGATGTAGAAGTGTAGTATGAGTACCAATACATGGGGTACCCAGTATGCATCATAGGCCGATTAAGATCAGAAAGATCAAATATAAATAAAAAGCACGATAAAACTAACAAGGCAAGGGCAAGCTAAGAAATAACAAGTTAATAAAGGAGAAAAGGTAGGATAATATCAACAACCATTACAATACATACAAGTCAAATAACCAACACACTCCAGGCAAGACATGCAATGCTACAAGGTTGAACTCCAAATAAGGAAAAAAATATCATAAGCCCGGAAGAAACATTGAGCGGCCTAGAATTATACCTCAAGCTTAACCATAAACCTATAAATCAGATAGATGTATTCACGGGCTACCCGGTATGGCACGTAGAGCATACCCATAACCCATATATCTGTATCTGCAGGCCGCGCATAACGATGCTTCGAGCTCATCAATAATGTAAAAGCAAAAGTAAACTGTAGCCCAGCCAAACTATTGGGTCTCTCGGAATAGTAACTTGACCTAATAAGAGTATAAGAATCTAAAAGGTGAGATAAATCAGGAAAAGGGCTTTTTACCACTTTCTAGACAACATAAGTCTCAATGACCTCCAACTCCTTAAGATTAACCTCTTTTTTGCCAACAAAGTCGATTTCCTACAAAAGACATTCAAATAGACATTCGTCATAAACTAAATCACATTTAACTCATGGCATACACACGGAGTTAGGAAGAATACCTGTCACACCACAATAGTACTAACCTGGGTCTCCTTCTAATCCAAGCTCACAGCCTTAGGCCAAAAAGTTTAATAAACAACAAATGAAGAAGCACAACTCAAGGGAAACCATACCATCAGTCAAACGAACAAAAACCATCAAACACCACAAAAACATAAGTTACACGCCACCAAGAAGCAAGTTCTAAGGATACTTCTCATACAAGGATCGCCTAGACTATGGCCTCTCCGACTAAACTTAAACTAAACCACCCAACTTATGTACATAACTACCCAAGGATCAATAAAGCCCAACAAACCTAGGGTCTTAACCTAAATCATGCGATGCTACGCATATATACTCAATCTAACTAAGCCAAATCTAAGAAAGGAAAGTCATAACCTACCTCATAGTCGAAAACCATACACGGACTACAACTCCAGTGCTTTTCCCTTTCGGAGAGCCTAGGATAGCTGCCAAGCTATCAAGAACACAAAGAACAAGTTAATACGAGTCCAATGATACCCATATCACTAACTTGAAAATCGAAACAAAAATTGGGCCTAAAACTGCCCACGAATCAACGCAACCAAATTATAAAAAGAAAATCGTCATACTGTCCTCATTGGTGTAAGGATCACATGCCTTGAGGATGGGCGCAAACGAGACTCACTTTGGACCTTAAACGGCTAAATTACCTTACTATAAGTTTACAAATGAAGGGATTTGAGGTTGGAAACGAAATTGAATTATGAAATTGAAGACATAAAAGCATAAAGAGGAGGGAAAGGAAGAGAATCACCTTTGAAGCGTAGAAATCAGCGAAGAAATGCTCTAAAACACCATATTCAGATCTCTCAAGGGTTGGGTTTATTTAGAATAATAGAGAATGAGAAATAGGAATTTAATCCCAGTGATCTTGGAAAAAGTGGACCAAAATTTGCTTAAGAGAACTTCACTTAAGCGGCCAAAAGGTCGAAAAAGCGGAGCACGCCTAAGAGGCGCCCATTGCTTAATCGACCTTCACATTCCAAGGGTGGGTAACTTAAGCGAACCCCACCCCTCTGGTGTCGTTTGCTTAAACAGCCCCATGGTCTCTTGAGTGGACTTCCCTTAAATGACCAAGAGTTTGCTATACCCATTGCACCATGAACCAGCAAAATCACAAAAAAGGCCTTAGTGTCAAAATCTTCGAACAAGGCCCCGAAATTCATTCAGAGTTTAAATGATACAAATGACTTTGAGATGACTTTCGGACTCAACGGAATTGACGAAACAACCATCCGAGGTCGTTTCATCAAAATGTTGACCAAAGTCAACACTTTAACAAAGAAAACCCCACAAAGCACCACGAAGCTAAAAAATCACCCGAAACACTTGGAACCAAACCAAAGGTCATTCTAGACCAAACTCGGCATTTTGGAGCTAACGTGGTGACGGAATTCGATTCCGAGCATGGTTACCAAGAAAGCTGCCCAAGTACCATTTTTGGCACAACTCAAAAGCTAAAATGCTTAATCACACCAACTCCAATTCACAGCCTGAAAACCCAAACCAACCATCGCACTAAACCAAAATGACCTTTCCGGAGCTGATGGAATTTACAAAATTCTGTTCTCGATGCCAGAATCTCAAGACATTGACTAAAGTCAACTCTTTCAAGCGTTAAGCTTCCAAAGTTCAAAACTCGCACAAAACCGAACCGAACATCTAAAGGAGCCTTCCACCAATCCCAGCACCACACACAAGCTATAAGGAAGCTACAGGAAGGGGAAAAGAGGAAAAGCACGCAGAAAAGTGGCGGTACTCATCCAAAATCAGATATTCGAACAAAAGATCAAAAAGGAAGCACTTATCAATGATAAGATATTCAAGCAAACAATAAAAAGGTGTGCCCCCCACACACCAAAATGTCATGCCACAAAAAGTCAATGGTATAAACGACAATAAGAAACAGGTTCCAAGGCTACTTTATGATAAAATTTCAGTATATTCAGAAAGTTATTTTAGATAAATATGCATGCAAAGGACATGGGATTTTTAGCCAGTATATCAGCTACGTTTTTAGCCATGTACATCCACTACGCATAATATTTTTCAGCTAATACATCCATATTATTTTAGCAAAGTGTACTATTTATCAATTACGTGTAAAATAAAGGTGTGTACTAGTATACGCGCACATGTAAATTAGATACCATAATAAGTTAGATTAGTCAGCATTTTTGAGGCCTATTTAAGGCTTTCAACTTGTATCAATAGAAGGCATTCAGAATCTTACGATTTTGAAACCTCTCTACACTTTCCATCTGTAGTGACCCTTGGGGTCATTTCTATATTTTCTGCATGCTTTTCCTATTTTGCTCCTTCCCATAGCTTTCTTATAGCTTGTGTGTGGTGCTGGGATGGGTGGAATGCTCCCCGAGGTGTTCGGTTGAGTTTGGTGGGAGTTTTTAACTTTGGAAGCTTAATGCTTGAAAAAGTTGACTTTAGTAAACATTTAGAGATTCTAGTGTCGGATCGAAATACTATTAGTTCCATCAGCTCTTGTAGGGTTATTTTGGACAAGTGTCATAGTTGGTTTTGGTTTTTGTCCTGACATTTGGAGTTGGTTCGAATAACAACTTTAGTTTTTGAGTTGTGCCGAAAGTGGAACTTGGTGCACTTTTCTTGGTAAACATGCTTAGAATCGAATTTCGTCGGCGTTGTTAGCTCTGGAATGTCGAGTTTGGTCTAGAACGACCTTTGGTTATATTCCCGAGGGTGTCGAGGTGAGATTTAGCTTCTTGGGGTTTTGTGGTGTTTCTTTATTAAAGTGTTGACTCTGGTCAACATTTTGATGAAACGATCTCGGGTGGTTGTTTCACGATTCTGTTGAGTTTAGAATGTTGTTTCAAAGTAGTTTGCACTTTTGGTTTGTGTCATTTTGACACCGAATGAATTCCAGGGGCTTGTTCAATGTTTTGAACACTTAGGCCTTTTTCTGAAAGTTCTTGTGTCTGGTACGACAGCTTAAGCAAACACTTGATCGCTTAAGCGAGGTCTGCTTAAGCGACCAGGAGGACATTTAAGCGAAGGGCACCTGTGGGGCAGGTGTCGCTTAAGCGACCCACCCTTAGCTTTTGTGAAGGTTGCTTAAGGGAAGGCGCCTCTTAGGAGGGCTCCGCTTTTATGACCCTTTGACTACTTAAGCGACCTTTGGTCTGCTTTTGCTAAAATCACTGGGAGTAAATTCGTATTTTTCATCCTTTCTTTCTCAAAAGAAGCCTTACCCTTGTGAACTGGGCTTTGGAGGATTTGGAGGATTTCTTGAACATTTCCAACCATTTGAAGGTAGTTTTCTTCATCTCCCTCTCCTCTACGCTTTTATGTCTTCAATTTCGTAATTCAGTTTCGTTTCTGACCTTAAATCCCTTGATTTCTCAACATTAAAGTAAGGTAATTTAGCCATTTGAGGTTCGAATTGAGTCCCGTTTGGGCCCATGTTTCGAGTGTGTGATCCTTACAGGACAGTAGGATGATTTTCTTTTCATAATTTTGTTGCATTGATTCTTAAGCTTTTTTAGGCGCAATATTTAGTTTGTTTTTCAAGTTAGTGATATGGGTATTGCTGGAATCGTATTAACTTGCTCTTTGTGTCCTTTGTCACGATCTAAAGTACCCCTAGACGTGACATGACGTATAAGACCCCAAGAGGCCTCATAGAAGCCACATAGCATGCATCTACAAGATAATACCAATTTAAGAGTTCAAAAAACAATTCATTATCAAAGAGTTTTAAGGCAATAGCCGAAGTCTACATATAGTCTCAAAAGCCAACTAACATAGGATGAAAGAACAATGGGACGTAACCCATACAAAGTCTTCAAACGAAAGTAAATGACATGAAAGTAAGTGTGGCTACGTCCTCGAACATATGAGGACTCACCAAATTCTTCAAGATCTCTACTATTACAAACTAGCCACGAGAAGATGGGGATGAGTCGGACCCTACACTTATAAGAAAATGTAGGCAAGAGTGTGTGTTAGTACAAATATGTACCAAGTATGACAATCATGCATAAAAACATTTAAACATGCAAAAAGGGACATTTTCATAATCATGCAATGATCAAGCTAAACCATGAGAAAAGGGTTAGAAATCATAAGTAATAAATCATGATCAATGCAAGCTAAAGATCTTTACTTTGCTTGAGAAATACCTTAAAAGTCACTTTAGTTCATTATTTGTGTGAAGTAGCCTTAAGCGACATATAAGACAATGTGAGCTATCAACATTGAATCATGTGTCTAACCATACACCGATTGGGCCATACTACTTGCCAAGGTAGGACCCTTTCTAACTTGTGGCATACGTGGATACACTAGCTAATGTCTATCTAGACAATCATCCTATGGCGGCACATAGTTTAGGGATAAAGATATTGCTACTAGAAATCCGGCCTCTACATACGGGAGAGCTTCCATCTTAATATCCTCTCGGTGCTAAGCATAAATCCCACGGAAGAGTCATATATCATAATTCATCTTATTATCCATGAAAAGGTACAACTAGAATTACAAATCCAAGCTAAAGTTCATTAGTTTTAAC
Source organism: Solanum appendiculatum (assembly GCA_018342035.1). Taxonomy (NCBI): domain Eukaryota; kingdom Viridiplantae; phylum Streptophyta; class Magnoliopsida; order Solanales; family Solanaceae; genus Solanum; species Solanum appendiculatum. The sequence continues at coordinate 251,995 of JAGDQO010000949.1, forward strand.
GTTTCATCTTCCATGGACTTAGTCCAAGATTATGTCATTAGAATAGCTCCTTAACGTTTGATTCAACTTTAGTTTAGAAAACCTTTAAACATGTTATGAATCCTTTATGTGAGAAAAATTCTTTCATATTCATAGTTTTGAGTAATATGTGAGAACCCTTTCAAAACTCAACAACAACCATCATTTATGCTTCAATCTCAAAGCAATTCATTAATCATGATAACTTTCATAATTGAACATGCATACTTTCATAAAACCCATCTTTTGATCATTCATAATTCATCACGAAATCATAGCTTTTAGAAATCGTAAATCATGCATGGGTACATATACTAGTGCTGACGCTCCTCCTCTTAAGTGAGTTCTTGTAGTTAGAGAGTTTGCATAAATTTTCCCTATGAGCTATCGTGTCTTCCTCCTGACCATGATATTGACTTCGAGATTGATGTTGAGTTGGGTACATAGCAAATTTCTATCCCGCCATACTGGATGGCTCCAACTGAGTTAGGGGAGCTTAAGGAGCAACTTCAGGACCTCTTGGGTAAGGGGCTCACTAGACTGAGTTTATCTCTTTAGGGTGCTCCTTTCTTTTTCTTGAAGAAGAAAGATGGTACCTTGCATATGTGCATTGACTACAGGAAGTTGAACAACGTGACCATCAAGAACAAGTATCCCATGTTGTGGATTGATGATTTTTTCACGACCCAGGGTAGCCCCTAGATGTAACACGGCGTACAAGACCTTGAGAGGCCTCATACAAGTCCTTAGCTTACATAACCTATAAGATAATAGAAAAATAAGAGTTCAAAAGAGTATTTTATATCAAAGCTTTACTCAAAACAGTGGAAGTCTACAACTCATGTCTCAAAGCCTTCTTATATCATAGAATATGAATAAAAGTGATAGGGACGCAACCCAATACAATATCCAACATAAGGAAAGACATAAAATGTAAAATCCAATATGGCTATGTCCTCGGATGGATGAGGACTCACCAAGTCTTCTTCTCAACTCTATGTCAATGCCCTAGCCATGAGTGGAAGGTGAATCCTCACGTCCTACACCAATGAAGTTAATGTAGGCAAGAGTATGTGTTAGCACAATTAAGTACTAAGTATGATAGCAATACACATAAACACATAAATCATGCTAGAGAGAGAGACATCATCATGACATGCAATGGCCAAGCTAAAAACATGATAAACATGAAACATAAAACACATATCAAGGCCAAAACAAGCTAAATCATCTTCCCTTCTTTTCTTTATTTCATCATGAAAACACTTGTTCATTAGCGAGCCTTAACCGACATGTAAGACCATGTGAGCTATCAACATGGAATCCGGTGTCTACCCCACACCGAAAAGGGGTGTCCTACTTTCGAAGGTAAGACCATGAACTTCTTAGCTTATGTGGATCCACTAGCTAATGTCTACTTAAAGACAACATCCTATGGTGGCAACATAGTTTATAGGATAGAGATTGCTTCAAGAGACTCGCCCTCAACTAACGGGAGAGCTCCACTAGAAAACCCGGCCTCTACTAACGGGAGAGCTTTCACTAGAAGACCCGGCCTCTACTAACGGTAGGGCTTCCACCTCAATATCCACCCAGTGCTAAGCATAATTCCCACGGATTAGTCATTAACATATTTATATCATTAAACATGAAAAGGTACAACTAGGGTTACCAATTCAAGCTAAAATCATGCTTATAGGTATTCATCTTTCATGGACTAGTCCAAGCTTACTTAATTAGAATAGCTCCTTAAGAACATGGGTAATCGCCTCTTTTTTCTTCTTTTATTATAATGGGAGAATAACGTGAGAAAACCTTTCACTACTCAACCATAGCATCATCATATCATAACTTTGGTACTTTACTCTCAAAGTACCCTTAATTCATCATGCTCATATTTCATAGTTCATATGGGTTCATGCAAGTTTAACTCATATCATGCAATTCAATGCAAGCTCATACTTAGAAAGCCATAATTAAGACAATTTACCCATACTTGAAGGAACTAACATAATAGAGGAAAATCATGCTTTTGACTTGATCATGCTAAATTCATAAGATTATTCTCAATTCATTCATAATTCAGGCTTGATTTCATAGAGAATTCATAAACCTCATCAAATCATAACTCAACCCAACAATCAATGCATAGATTATCAAATTGGGGAGAATTAGCTTGGGATCATGGGGGTTCATGCAATCTTTACATCACATCATGTAATTCACTCTAATTCGTGCACAAGGTTACATTATCACGCTAAATCGTGCACTAGGAATCATAAAATCAATAATTGGAAACATAATTGAAGAATCAACAATGATTGATCAAAACCCTAATGCAATTGGGTTAGAGTAAACCTTTGAAAATCATGAAGAAGAGGAAGGGCCCATTGGAGGAAAAGACTCCTAATGGTGAACAGTATCATACCTCAGAGCAATCCACAAGAAATTGGAGAAGATTGAAGGTCTTCAATGGGGGATTGAAGCACCTACTTCTTCCTTGAGAGTTGAGAGAGAAATATTTGAGAGAGGAGAGTTTTGGAATGAATTAGAATGAAAGGAATTAGGTTTAGAAAGTATTTATAGGTCTTAGATTTAGGGTATAACCAACTTAGCTTAATATGTAAATAATTAGGGAAAAGACCAAAAATACCTTAATTAAAAACTGTCGGGGCCAATCGACGGACAGGATCTACGGTCCGTACATCTACTGACGGACCGTCCTGTTGAACCGTCAAATGATTCAGAGAGTTGGTATATGGGGACCCTGCAACGACTGTCTCAATTTACGGTTTGTAGGTCCATCTACGGACTGTACACCACAATCGTAGATCACTGCCTGAGTTTAAGGAGTTGGCTATGTCTGGGGTCATCTATGGTTACTTTCTATGGACCTTCGTTCGACTCACGAACTATCCTGCTACCCGTAGATCAGAGTTAAGAAACATGAAATCCTGAAATTTCATAGTGCCATTGACGGTCCCCACCTACAGCCCGTCAATCCATCTACGGCTCGTAGGTGGCCTCCGTAGGTCACTGTCTTCAGGTGAATTCTTCATTTTCAAATCCTTTGGAAGCTTGGGGTGTTACAATATCTCCCCCTTGGGAACATTCGTCCTTGAATGAGAATCAAGACATCTCGAGAAGGGTAATAGACACAGACTAACAACCCAACCTAGCATGCAATCACATAAATTCACATATTCGAGGAGGAAACATCAACTCAAAGCTAAATCATGATCAACACAACATATCATGAAGACTTTATGCAACTCGTACTCAAATGCAAATAATCATATAAGACTCTTCATGAACATGCACAATCAAGGAATCATAAAAATCAACTATGAAACATGAGACAAAAAGAATGAACCATGAGGATCAAGATACCTCAAGCTAGAGTAGGATCGGAAGGAAACAGATGTGGATATCGGGACATCATATCGGCCTCGGCCTCCCAAGTAGAACCCTCAACCAATTGATTTTTTCGTAGAACTTTCACGGAAGCAACCTCCTTATTCCTTAACTTCCAGATTTGCCGGTCAAAAATCTCAACCGGAACGTCTTCATAAGAAACACTATTCTTTATGCCAAGATTCTCTAATTGCACTATAGATGTCGGATCACCAACACACCTTCAATAATGAGACATGGAAAACCGGATGCACTGATGCCAAATCATTAGGCAAGTCAAGCTCACGAGCAACCTTACGTACATGTCTCAAAATTTGATATGGGCCGACATAACGGGGACTAGCTTCCCTCTCTTCCCGAATATCATTACACCCTTCATGGGTGAGATTTTCAAGTAAACCCAATCATCAACATCGAATTCTAATTCTCTTCTTCTAACATCGGCATAGGACTTTTATCGACTTTGAACCGTTTTCAACTTCTCCCTAATAAGTCAAACTTTCTCCATTGCCTCATGCACCAACTCCGGGCCTATCAAAGCAACTTCACCAACTTCAAACCAACCTATAGGAGATCTACACCTCCTACCATAGAAAGCCTCAAATGGAGCCATTCCAATACTAGAATAGTAGCTATTATTATAAGCAAACTCAATTAAAGGCAAGTGATAATCCCAAGTACCCTTGAAATCTATTACACAAGCTCTAAACATATCTTTCAAGGTTTGAATAGTATGCTCCGCTTGCCCATCGGTTTGGGGATGAAAGGTCGTACTAAACTTAACACGAGTACCAAGACCTTTTCGGAACGACTTCAAAAATTGAGAAGTAAATTGTGCACCACGATCGGAGATAATGGATAAAGGCACTCCGTGTAGCCTAACCATCTCCCTCAAATACAACTGAGCATAATCTTCCACCGAGTAAGAACTCTTGAAGAGAATGAAATGGACTGACTTTGTCATTCTATCCACAACAATCCAAATCGAATCATATCGTAGCTTTGTGCGAGGCAAACCCACAATAAAATCCATATTCACATCCTCCCACTTCCAAGTAGGAATACTAATATCTTGGGTCAAACCTCCCGCCCTTTGATGCTCAACTTTCACTTGTTGGCAATTAGGACGCTTTGCCTCAAATTCCGCAATATCTTTCTTCATTCCGTTCCACCAATAAATTTCCCGCAGATCATGGTAAATTTTGGTAGCTCCTGGGTGGATGGAATATCGAGAACTATGGGCTTTCGATAAAATTTTCCCTCTTAAGCCCACTACATTGAGAACACACAAACGACCTTCATATCGAAGCACACAATCTCCCCCTTGGGATAAAACCTCTATAGACTTCTTGAGTACCACTTCCTTTAGTTCAACCAAGTTAGGATCAAAACCTTGCTCAGCCTTCACATCATGCATAAAAGAGGATTCAGAACCCTTGTGAACCGTAACACCACCTTTAGTAGAATCAACCAATCTAACACCCAATCGAGCCAATCTATGGACATCGCGAACTAACTCTTTCTTATCATCCTCAACATGAGCAACACTACCCATATATAATCGACTAAGAGCATCCGCCACCACGTTAGCCTTACCGGGGTGGATAGAGAACACTCATATCATAGTTTTTTAACAACTCGAGCCACCTTCTTTGGTGGAGATTCAAATCTTTCTGTTTAAACACATATTGAAAACTCTTATGGTCGGTGAAGACATCTACATGTACCCCGTACAAATAATGTTGCCATATGTTCAAAGCAAACACAGCTGCCGCTAATTCAAAATCATGAGTAGGATAGTTCTTTACGTGCACCTTAAGTTGTCTTGAATCATAAGCAATGACTCTCCCATTTTGCATAAGAACACATCCTAGCCCAATTCTCGAGTCATCACCATAAACCATAAAACCATCGGATCCTTCCGGTAGAGTCAATATCGGAGCCGAAGTAAGTCGATGCTTCAATTCTTGAAAACTCTTCTCACATGCCTCGGACCATGCGAATTTAACCTTCTTTTGAGTCAAATCCATCAATGGAGAAGCAATGGATGAAATCCCTTCAACAAACCTCCTATAATAACCGGCTAAGCCCAAGAAACTATGGATATTCGAAGGTGATAAAGGCCTAGGCCAATTCTTTACCGCTTTCGTGTTCTTAAGATCTACCTCAATGCCCTTACCAGAAAAAATGTGACCAAGAAAAGCCACAGACCTTAACCAAAACTCACATTTACTAAACTTCGCAAAGAGTTGTTTGTCCTTGAATACTTGCAACACAATCCTCAAATGATTAACATGTTCACCCTCCTTCTTTGAGTAGATCAAAATGTCGTCAATAAACACAATCACAAACTTTTCAATGTATTGCTTAAACACTCTATTCATCAAGTCCATAAATGCGACCGGAGCATTTGTCAACCCAAACGACATTACCAAGAACTCGTAGTGACCATACCATGTCCGGAAAGCCATTTTCAAAATATCTTCTTCTTTCACCCTTAATTGGTGATAGCCCGAACGAAGGTCTATCTTAGAGAAATAACTAGCCCCTTGAATTTGATCAAACAAGTCATCTATCCTTGGTAGAGGATACTTATTCTTAATGGTAACCTTGTTCAATTGGCGATAGTCGATACACATACGGAGTGAACCATCTTTCTTCCTTACAAACAAGACCGGAGCACCCCATGAAGAAATACTTGGCCGGATGAAACCTTTATCCAACAAGTCTTTCAACTGCTCTTTTAGTTCCTTAAGTTCCGCCGGAGCCATTCTATAAGGAGGAATAGAAATAGGTTGCGTATCTGGGAGAAGGTCAATACCGAAGTCTATTTCCCTTTCTGGAGGAATACCGGGAAAGTCATCGGGAAACACTTCCGGAAACTCATTAACAATGGGGACTGACTCAAGAGTAGGGGTCTCGGAATCTATATCCCTCACCTTAACAAAATGGTAAATGCAACCCTTTGAGATCATCTTTCTAGCTTTTAGATAAGAAACAAATTGACCTTGAAACATAGAATTTCCTCCCTTCCACTCTAGGATAGGCTCATTTGGAAACTGAAACTTGACCATTCGGGTCCTACAATCAATAGAGGCATTAACAAGCATGCAACCAATCCATTCCAAGAATAACATCAAAATCTAGCATATCAAGCTCAACAATATCAACATGAGTGACTCTATGGGATAAGGAGACAGGACAATCTCTATAAACTCTCTTAGCCATGATAGATTATCCAATTGGAGTAGAAACACGAAAAGGGTCTAGTAACGCATCCGAAACAACATCAAACCTCATAGCCACATATGGCGTCACAAATGAAAAGGTAGCACCGGGATCAAGCAAAGCATAAACATCAAAATGAAAAACTCTTAACATACTGGTAACCACATCGGGAGAGCTCTCTTGCTCATGACGAGCTGAAGTGCATAAAATCGGTTTTGCTTCTGAGCATTCGAACCCGATCCTCGAGGTGGAGCTTGCTTATTCTCTCTTCCCTTGGCCTTGAGAGATGGACAATCCCTCATCTTGTGGCCACTCTTTCCACAATTATAACAACCATTTGTACCGCCTAGACATCTACCCTCATGCTTTTTCCCACACTTGGCACAAGGAGCCAATAAAGAACCACCATTATACCCTCCTTGAGACTTGGGGTTAGACACCCTATCATTGTTGGACTTCAGAGGAGCATTGGATGAGCCTTGGTTAGAGAACCTTTGTCGAAATCTAGGATGACCATGTCCATCGGACCTTGCATGGGAAAAGTTACCATCTCCAGTCCTAGCCCTCTTGGTCTCCCTAGACCTTTCCTTAAGCTTTTCTTCTTCAATTTGTTCGGTATAAACCATGAGGTGAGAAATATCCATGTCATGCAAAAGCATGGTGGTGTGACACTCTTTCACCAACATATCAGACACTCCCGACACAAATTTGCTCATCCTTGCCCTTGGGTCGGCAACTATGGACGGAGCATATCTAGCCAATTGTGTGAACTTCAATGCATACTTTTTCACACTCATATTCCCTTGTCAAAGGTTGATAAACTCAAGAACCTTAGCCTCTCTCTTCTCAAGAGGGAAGAACCTATCAAGGAAAGCAACCTTGAATTTCTCCCAATCAAGAGGACCCTCATTAACCGCTCTCTCACTCTTCCATTGATTGAACGAAATTTGGGCAACACCCTTGAGTTGATAAGCGGCCAACTCCGCCTTTTCTTCCGGCGTCACACCCATGATCATCAACACCTTGTACACTTCATCAATGAATTCTTGAGGATCTTCCTCAACCTTAGAGCCATGGAATTCCGGAGTATTCATCCTCGTAAAGTACCAGACTCTTGATGCCGTCGTACCCATATTTGGGTTCACGAGAGCCACCACCTCTTTATTGGCTCGAGCCATCACGGCTTGAGCCAACACTTGGAAAGCAGCCCTAAACTCCACATTAGTCACTTGTTCAGCCAAAGGGTCGGCCGGATCTTGGGGAGCTTGAGGAGGAGCTTCTTGTTTCGTATTCTCTCCCATGTTTCTTCTAGCATAAGCTCTTTGGGTCGCTATAACTTGAAACGCATAGGATAGGGATTAGGAGAGATATATATAGAGTTAAACTGTATGGCACGACTTAAGATTAATGAAAGAAGTGGAATTTCTTAAACTTCTTATAGCCTCTCAATTATAAATGTGGCGCGTTTCACACTCATGAACAAGACTCTACTTGATGCGGCTTATGAGACATCCTAGGATCCTTCTAAAACCTTGCGCTCTGAATACCAAATTTCTTACGACCCAGGGTAGCCCCTAGATGTAACACGGCGTACAAGACCCCGAGAGGCCTCATACAAGCCCTTAGCATACATAACATACAAGATAATAGAGAAATAAGAGTTCAAAAGAGCATTTTATATCAAAGCTTTATTCAAAATAGCGGAAGTCTACAACTCATCTCTCAAAGCCTTCTAATATCATAGAATACAAATAAAAGGGATAGGGACGCAGCCCAATACAATATCCAACATAAGGAAAGACATAAAATGTAAAATCCAACAAGGCTATGTCATCGGATGGATGAGATTCACCTAGTCTTCTTCTCAACTCTAAGACAATGCTCTAGCCACGAGTGGAAGGTGTATCGCCACGTCCTACACCAATGAATTTAATGTAGGCAAGAGTATGCGTTAGCACAATTAAGTACTAAGTATGATAACATGCACATAAACACATAAATCGTGCTAGAGAGAGAGACATAATCATGACATGCAATGGCCAAGCCAAAAACATGATAAACATGAAACATAAAGGACATATCAAGGCCAAAGCAAGCTAAATCATCTTTCCTTCTTTTCTTTATTTCATCATGAGAAAACTTGTTCATTAACTTGTGGGGAAGAGCCTTAATCGACACGTAAGACCATGTGAGCTATCAACACGGAATCCGGTGTCTACCCCACACCGAAAAGGGGTGTCCTACTTGCCAAGGTAAGACCATGAACTTCTTAGCTTATGTGGATCCACTAGCTAATGTCTACTTAAAGAAAACATCCAATGGTTGCAACATAGTTTATGGGATAGAGATTGCTTTAGGAGACTCGGCCTCAACTAACGGAAGAGCTCCATCTAGAAAACCCTGCCTCTACTAACGGGAGAGCATTCACTAGAAGACCCAGCCTCTACTAACGGGAGGGCTTCAATCTCAATATCCACTAGGTGCTGAGCATAATTCCCACGGATTAGTCATTAACATATTTATATCATTAAAAATGAGAAGGTACAACTAAGGTTACCAATTCAAGCTAAAATCATGCTTATCGGTATTGATCTTTCTTGGACCTAGTCCAAGCTTACATCATTAGAATATCTCCTTAAGAACATGGGTAATCGCCTCTTTGTTCTTCTTTTATCATAATGGGAGAATTACGTGAGAAAACCTTTCACTACTCAACCATAGCATCATCATATCATAACTTTGGTACTTTACTCTCAAAGCACCCTTAATTCATCATGCTCATATATCATAGTTCATAGAGTTCATATGGGTTCATGCAAGTTTAACTCATATCATGCAATTCATTGCAAGCTCATGCTTAGGAAGCCATAATTAAGACAATTTACCCATACTTGAAGAAACTCACATAATAGAGGAAAATCATGCTTTTGACTTAATCGTGCTAAATTAATAAGATTATCCTCAATTCATTCATAATTCATGCTTGATTTCTTAGAGAATTCATAAACTTCATCAAATCATAACTCAACCCAACAATCAAAGCATAGATTATCAAATTGGGGAGAATTTGCTTGGGATAATGGGGGTTCATGCAATCTTTACATCACATCATGCAATTCATGCTAATTCATGCACTGTATTACTTTATCACGCTAAATCGTGCACTAGGAATCATAAAATCAATAATTGGAAACATAATTGAAGAACCCATAATGATTGATCAAAACCCTAATTCAATTGGGTTAGAGTAAACCTTTGAAAAATCATGAAGAAGAGGAAGGACCCATTAGAGAAAAAGATTCCTAATGGTGAACAGTATCATACCTCAAAGCAATCCACAAGAAATTAGAGAAGATTGAAGGTCTTCAATGGGGGATTCAAGCTCCTTCTTCTTCATTAAGAGTTGAGAGAAAAAAATTTGAGACAGGAGAGTTTTTGAATGAATTAGAATAAAAGGAATTAGGTTTAGAAAGTATTTATAGGTCTTAGATTAAGGTTATAACCGACTTAGCTTAATAGGTAAACAATTAGGGAAAAGACAAAAAAGCCCTTAATAAAAAACTGTCGGGGCCAATCGACGGATAGGATCTACCGTCTTTACATCCATTGACGGACCATCCTGTTGAACTGTCAAAAGATTCAGAGAGTTGGTATCTGGGGACCCTACAACGACGGTCTTAATTTACGGTTGGTAGGTCCATCTACGGACCGTACACCGCAACCGTAGATCACTGCCTGAGCTTAAGAAGTTGGCTAAGTCTGGGGTCATCTACGGTTACTTTCTACGGACCATCGTTTGACATACGAATAGTCCTGCTACCCGTAGGTCAACGTTTAGAAATTTGGAAATCCTGAAATTTCTCAGTGCCATTGACGGTCCCCACCTACGGCCCGTTAATCGAACTACGGCCCGTAGGTGGCCTCCGTAGGTCAATATCTTCAGGTGAATTTTGCATTTTCAAATCCTTTGGAAGCTTGGGGTGTTACAGATTTATTTGACCAGCTTCGGGCTGCAATGGTGTTCTCTAAGATTGACTTGAGATCGGGCTACCACAAGTTAAAGATTAGAGCAGTAGAAATCCCTTAATCTACCTTTAGGACTCGGTACGACCACTACGAGTTCTTAGTAATGTCTTCTGGGTTGACTAATGCCCCAACAACATTTATGGAGTTGATGAACCATGTGTTTAGCTCTTATTTTGACACATTTGTGATAGTGTTCGTCTACGACATCTTGTTCTACTCAGGGAGTAGGGAGCCGCATGAACAACATTTGAGGATTGTACTCTGCACCTTAAGAGAGCAGCGAATGTATGCCAAATTCACTAAGTGTGAGTTTTGCCTCGAGTCAGTAGCATTCTTGGGGCATGTAGTGTCCAAGGATGGTATCATGGTGGATCCGATGAAGATTGAGGTGGTTCTTGGTTGGGCCAGGCCTACTTCTCCTACTGAGGTTCACAGTTTCATCGGGTTAGCATGCTACTACGGATGTTTTGTGGAGGGATTCTCTACTATTACAGAACCCTTGACTAGAGTGACTTACAAGGATGTTCCCTTCTAGTAGTTGGATGAGTGTGAGGCGAGCTTTCTCAAGCTCAAGGCCTTGTTTAGGGCCATGGATTTACGGTATACTGCGATGCTTTTTGTGTGGGCCTTGGATTTGTCTTGATGCAGCAGGGTAGAGTTATTGCTTATGGTTCCAGGCAGCTGAAGCTTCACTAGAGAAACTACCCCATTCATGACTTGGAATTGGTAGCGGTAGTCTTCATGTTGAAGATTTGGTGGCACTATTTTTATGGAGTTCACTGCGAGGTATTCATAGACCATCAGTCTTTAGTATACTTTCAGCTAGAGGGACCTTAATTTGAGACTGCGTAGGTGGTTGGAGTTACTAAAGGACTATGACTTTTCTATCCTTTAACATACGGGCAAGACTAATGTGGTAGTAGATGCCTTGAGTTGAAAAATAGTGAGTATGGGGAGTTTGGATTTCTTAGCCTTAGAGGAGTGACCTATGGCTTTGGACATTCAGTCCTTAGCCAATCAAATAGTTAGGCTTGTTATTTCTGAACTGGGCAGAGTATTCGCTTAAGTAGAGGCTAGATTTTCCTTGATGGAGTAGATTTGGGCACATTAGTTTGATGATCGTAGTTGAAGGTGATTCAGAACATGGTTCTTAGCGGCAGGGCTAGGAATCATGTGCCGATGAATACAGGGTAAACCCACTATGAAGTCCATATTAACATCTTCCAACTTCCAAGTAGGAATGGCTATATCTTGGGATAAGCCTCCCAACCTTTGATGTTCAACCTTAACTTCTTGATAATTTTGGCACATTGCCACAAATTCCGTGATATCTTTCTTCATTCGATTCCACCAATAGACTTCCCGCAAACTCCGGTACATCTTGTTGGCTCCCAGATGAATAGAGTATCGGGAACTGTGAGCTTCTTCTAGAATTTACTCCCTTAGGCCATCAATATTAGGCACACACAAACGGCCTTGATATCTGAGGACACCATCTCCCCTTGGGAGAAAGCCTCATTGCACTTCTTTAGAACCGCCTCTTTCGACTCAACTAGTATTGGATCGAATGCTTGCTTAGCCTTACCATCAAACACAAAGGATGATTCCGACCCATTTTGGACAATCACACCTCCCTCATCGGAGTCTACCAACCGCAAACTTAGCCGAGCTAGTCTATGAACATCCTAAACCAATTCTTTCTTATCATCTTCTTTATGTGCAACTCTATTCATCGACAACCGACTCAAGGCATCGGCCACTACATTAGCTTCGCCTGTGTTATAGAGGACACTCATATCATAGTCCTTCAAGAGCTCTAGCCATCTACGTTGTCAAAGATTTAAATCATTCTGCTTGAACACGTATTGCAAACTTTTGTGGTCGGTAAATACATCAATGTGGACGCCATAAAAATTGTGCCTCCAAATCTTTAGAGAAAAGACAACCTCCGCAGGTTCCAAATCATGGGTAGGTTAATTCTTTTCAAGAGCCTTAAGTTGCCTTGAAGCATAACCAATCACCTTCCCATTTTGCATAAGAACACACCCTAAGCCAGCCCTTGAAGCGTAACAATAAACAACAAAGCCATCGGAACCTTCCGGTAATGTCAATATTGGAACGGAAGTAAGCCTATCTTTCAATTCTTAAAAGCTCCTTTCACAAAGCTCCGACCATACAAACTTAGTCTTCTTTTGAGTCAACAAGGTCAATGTAGAGGCAATAGAAGAAAACCCTTTCACAAACCTCCTATAGTATCCTGCCAAGCCCAAGAAACTGCGAATATCTGAAGGAGACAGATGTCTAGGTAAATTTCTAACCACATCTGTTTTCTTAGGATCAACCTCAATACGCTTACTGGACATAATGTGACAAAGGAAAGCCACGGATCTCAACCAAAACTCACATTTATTTAACTTAGAATATAATTCACGATCCCTAAGAATTTGCAATACAATCCTCAAATGATCGGCATGCTCTTCCGCACTTCCGGAGTAAATGAAAATATCATCAATGAATACAATCACGAACATATAAAGGTATTGTCTAAACACCTTATTCATCAAACCCATAAAGGCCACCGGAGCATTAGTCAATCCAAACAGCATAACTACAAACTCATAATGGACATATCTAGTTTGAAAAGCCGTCTTTGGAATATCACAATCTCTCACCGTCAATTGGTGATAACCCGACTGGAGATCAATCTTAGAGAAGAAGCTAGAACCTTGAAGTTGATCAACCAAATCATCAATCCTCAGAATCGGGTACTTATTCTTAATGGTAACCTTATTCAATTGCCGGTAATGAATACACATATAGAGAGAGCCATCTTTCTTACGAACAAACAACACCGGAGCACCCCATGGAGAAATACTTGGTCGGATGAAACCCTTATCCAACAAATCCTTCAATTGCTCTTTTAATTCCTTAAGTTACGCCGGATCCATACGGTAAGGAGGAATAGAGATGGGTTGCGTATCGGGAAAAAGATCAATACCAAAGTCCATTTCCCTTTCGGGAGGAACACCGGGTAGATCATCGGGAAACACATCCGGAAACTAATTTACCACGGGAACCGACTCAAGACTAGAGGTTTCGGAATCTATATCCCTAAAAATTGTGCCTCCAAATCTTTAGAGAAAAGACAACCGCCGCAAGTTCCAAATCATGGGTAGGTTCATTCTTTTCATGAGCCTTAAGTTGCCTTGAAGAATAACCAATCACCTTCCCATTTTGCATAAGAACACATCCTAAGCCAGCCCTTGAAGTGTCAAAATAAACCACAAAGCCATCGGAACCTTCCGGTAATGTCAATATTGGAGCGGAAGTAAGCCTATCTTTCAATTCTTAAAAGCTCCTTTCACAAAGCTCCGACCATACAAACTTAGTTTTCTTTTGAGTCAACATGGTCAATGTAGAGGCAATATAAGAAAACCCTTTCAAAAACCTCCTATAGTATCCGGCCAAGCCCAAGAAACTGTGAATATCTGAAGGAGACAGATGTCTAGGCCAATATCTAACCATATTTGTTTTCTTAGGATCAACCTCAATACGCTTACTGGACATAATGTGACAAAGGAAAGCCACGGATCTCAACCAAAACTCACATTTATTTAACTTAGAATATAATTCACGATCCCTAAGAATTTGCAATACAATCCTCAAATGATCGGCATGCTCTTCCGCACTTCCGGAGTAAATGAAAATATCATCAATGAATACAATCACGAACATATAAAGGTACTGTCTAAACACCTTATTCATCAAACCCATAAAGGCCACCGAAGCATTAGTCAATCCAAACAACATAACTACAAACTCATAATGGACATATCTAGTTTGAAAACCCGTCTTTGGAATATCACAATCTCTCACCGTCAATTGGTGATAACCCTACTAGATATCAATCTTAGAGAAGAAGCTAGAACCTTGAAGTTGATCAACCAAATCATCAATCCTCAGAATCGGGTACTTATTCTTAATGGTAACCTTATTAAATTGCCGGTAATGAATACACATACGGAGAAAGCCATCTTTCTTACGAACAAACAACACCGGAGCACCCCATGGAGAAATACTTGGTCGGATGAAACCCTTATCCAACAAATCCTTCAATTGCTCTTTTAATTCCTTAAGTTACGCCGGAGCCATACGGTAAGGAGGAATAGAGATGGGTTACGTATCGGGAAAAAGATCAATACCAAAGTCTATTTCCCTTTCGGGAGGAACACCGGGTAGATCATCGGGAAACACATCCGGAAACTCATTTACCACGAGAACTGACTCAAGACTAGAGGTTCGGAATCTATATCCCTAACCTGAATAAGATGATAAATGCAACCCTGGGAGATCATTTTTATAGCTTTAAGACAAGAAACAAACTGGCCTCTATGCATAGAATATCCCACTTTCCACTCTAGGACGGGCTCATTAGGAAATTGAAACTTAACCACTCGGGTTCTACAATCAACCGAGGCATAAAAACAATGAAGCCAATCCGTCCCCAAAAATGACATCAAAGCCTATCATATCTAGCTCTACGAGATCAACGTAGGTGACTCTATGGAACAAGGAAACGGGACACTTCTTATAAACTCTTTTTTCCACAATAGAATCACCAATAGGAGTAGAGACACAAAAGGGGTCTTACAACACATCCGGGGAAATATCAAATTTCATAGCTACAAACGGCATCACAAAAGATAATATAGCACCCGGATCAAGTAAAGCATATACATCAAGATGGAAGACTATCAACATACCGGTAACCACATCGGGAGAACCTTCTTGCTTTTGGTGAGTTTGGATTGCATAAAATCGGTTTTGGTTGGGAGCACTAGAACCCAAACCACTAGGAGCACCTTGTTTATCATCTTTCCCCTATGCAACATTTATTGAACAATCCCTCATTTTGTGACCACTCTTGCCACAAGTGAAGCAACCATCCTATCCGGCTAGGCATCTCCCCTCGTGCTTCCTCCCACACTTTTGACATGGGTGAATTTTAGTCCTATCACCACCACCATTGCCTACTTGAGGCTTAGGGTTAGACACCCTATTCTTGTTAAACTCAAGCATAGGAGCATTTAAAGACCCTTGGTTCGAAAACCTTTGTCGAAACTTAGAACGGTCATGTCCTTTGGTTTGAGAAGTCACCATCACCGGTCCTAGCCCTCTTTGCCACTTTGGACCTCTCTTTCAGCTTCTCTTCTTTGATTTGTTGTGCATGTACCATCAACCATGAAACATCCATTTCTTTAATAAGCATGGCAGTCCTACACTCCTTGACCACCAAGTCGGACACTCCCGACACAAACTTACTCAATTTGGCCCTTTAATCGGCCACCAAGGAAGGCACATATTTTGACATTTGAGTGAACTTCAATGCATATTCTTTGAAACTCGTACCACCTTGCTTCAAATTTATGAACTCGAGGACTTTAGCCACTCTAATCTCAAGAGGAAAGAATCGATCAAGAAAAGCTTCCTTAAATTTCTCCCATTCAAGATGATCCGCATCTATAGCCCTCTCACTTTTCCGTTGATTAAACCACACTTGGGCCACACCCTTAAATTGGTAGGTGGCCAACTCTGCTTTCTCTTTCGGTGTGACTCCCATCATCATCAATATCTTGTAAACCTCTTCAATGAACTCTTGTGGATCCTCCTCCACCTTGGAAGCATGGAATTCCAGAGGGTTAATCCTTGTGAAATCTCTCACCCTTGCCGCCGCCGTACCCACATGTGGGTTCACAGGGACCATGACTTCTCTATTGGCTTGGGCCGTCACGGCTTGGGCCAATGCGTGGAAAGCTGTTGGGAACTCTGCATTAGTAATCTTTTCGGCCAAAGGAGCGGTAAGAACTTGGTTAGCCTCTTGCTCCACATTCTCATTTGCGTTCCACCTTACAAATGCTCTTCTAGGTGCCATATCCTGAAAAGCGTAAGACATGAATTAGGAGAGGAATGTATAGAGTTAAACTCCAAAGCACGATTATAGCATATGAAATAAGTGGAATTTCCTAACATCATGTAGCCTCTTATTCATAAATGTGGCGCGCTTCACACTTGTGAACAAGACTCTACTAGACGTGGCTTTGAGACATCCAAGGACCTTTCTAAACCTGGCTCTGATACCAAGTTTATCACTACCCAAAGTATCCCCTAGGTGTGACATGGCGTATAGGACCTCGAGAGGCTCCACACAAGCCACTTATCATACATATTGAAACGACCCAAATGCCCGAAAATGTGCTTCGGAAACACCTATAATTGTAATTTCCATATATCTCAAAATCCGTGCATGATTTCGGAAATTCGAATTCATATTCTTATTTGTGGGGTCAAATTGAGTGGGAAATGGGTCTAACCCGAATTTTAGAGCAACCGTATCAAAATTCGAAAATCGCAAAAATTGCGATTTGGAGGGTCAACTTTAAAGGGGCATATCTCTTAGCACACAAGGAACTGGAAGGGCTGCAACCTATCAAATTAAATATCTTTGAGTTAGCTTTCCAACGCACTTGGTTTCACCTTATTCCGCGTTAGGATGAGGGAGTTATGACCATTTTCGTAAAACCTGTCTGTGCAGAATTTCCAATTCCAGTGAGCTATTTTCTAGGCGGGTTGGAGGTTTTTTTTTTTTATAAAAAGGGGATATGTCCCATACTTATTCATTTTCTTAACTCCAAAAAAAACACTCTCTAAGCCCTCTCCAAAAATTCCACCAAGATCTTCAACCAAATTCAAACATCTCAAGCTCTAATTCCGGATTCAAGACTCAATCTCAAGCTTCGATTCTCCATTCCAATCTTCATCAAGGATTCTCCAAAGTTGAGGTATGTGGGTTTGATTGTGGAAACCTTCCTTTCCACAAGTCCAACCATTTATCCTCTATTTCTACTTCAAGTTTATGGGTCCTCATGATCAATTATGAACTCTTGAATTACGGAATTACTACTACACTCCCTATTATGGTCCTTTTTGCATATTATCATGAAATGGAATTTTTATGTGATGTTTATGGTTTACATGCTTCCATGATCAAATTATGAAGGTTGATATATATATGTATGTTGTTGGTGGGCTGATTTATATGGATTTTGGAATTGGTTGGAATTAGTATTCTTGAAATACATGATTTCATTTATATGAACAATTGCCCACCTTGTGTTTGATAAAATGCCCATTATAGAATTCTTAGGAAAGGGAAGGTCCAAGGTACGTCCTATGAGACGGATGGTTATGTAATTACTGAAATGATGATGAAATGGACACATGTATATGATTTTCTCTAAATAAGTGTTGTGAGTCGACCATGCCTAGTACGGGGGGTAGTAGGCCCGTATAACCATATCGAGGGGTTTGTACCTTGGTTGCCTAGTACGGGGGGTAGTAGGCCCGTATAACCATATCGAGGGGTTTGTACCTTGGTTGCCTAGTACGGGGGGTAGTAGGCCCGTATAACCATATCGAGGGGTTTGTACCTTGGTCCCTAGCACGGGGGGTGGTAGGCCCGTGTAACCATATCGAGGGGTTTGTATCTTGGTCCCTAGCACGGGGGGTGGTAGGCCCGTGTAACCATATTGAGGGGTTTGTACCTCTTTCGCTTCTCCGAGGGGGCGGTAGGCCTTGGAAATACTATATTGATGGTCACTCACCACACATGTACTACGTCCCATTAAATATGATTTTTATGTAAGCATCATTATACGTATTATTTTATTAATATGCTATCTATTGGGTATGATTACGCATTTTTCCTATGATGTCCATCTAATGTAGCATTGCATTGCATCCCATATACTTAGTACATTCAAATGTACTAACGCATACTCTATGCCTACATGATGTCACCATGTAGGGACCGGAGCACCGCTTGACCATCCTCCTCCGCGTGGCTAGTACGAGTTTCTATAGTGGTTATTGGTGAGTCCTCCATTTCGGGGACGTTGCTCATGATCTTTTGTTATGTATAAAACTTTTCCTTTTTAGTTATGTTTTGACTATGAGGGTGAGCCCGGTAGTTTGTCTTGGCCCCGCTAAGTACTCATGTTTAGAGGTGGTGTTGGACAAGTTGTGTATTATGCTTGAGCTTGACTCATCTATGGTATTTATGTATCATTTCTTTTTTTTTGCTCCCTTAGTCCCGATTTCCCCCTTGATTATGCTTATCGTTTATGGTCATTTAATTGCTTCCGCGACCAAGGATGTGTAATGATACGCTATGAGGCTTGTTTGGGGTTCCTTCGGGTTCCCCATTCGCCGGTCACATCTAGGCCCTAGGCTTGGGTCGTGACAAACTTGGTATCAGAGCCCTAGGTTGAATGATCCTCGGAGTCCAACACACCGCGTTGATTAGAGTCCGATTCATGGTTGTGTTGTGCACCACAACTATGAGTAGGAGGCTATGAGACGTTTTAGGAAATGTTTCCCTTCTCTATGTTCTAAGTCGTGCTGTAGAGTTGAATTAAGTTCTTCCCTAACGGTTGTTCTTTGCTATGCAAGATCATGTCTAATACAAGAGGAAGACGAGCCCGCGCACCCGAGGAACAACCGACCAATGGGGATCTTCGGGATGCCCTTACTTTATTTGCACAAGCTATGGCTAATCAAGCCAACCACGGGACCCAAGCCCCTCAGGCTCCTACCCCGGCATCTAGGGTGAGAGACTTCGTGCGGATGAATCCCCCAGAATTCTATGGGTCTAAGTTAGATGAAGACCCTCAAGAGTTCATTGATGAAGTCCACAAGATATTAGCTATCATGGGCGTGAAGTCAGAAAATAAGGCGGAGTTGGCGGCCTACCAACTAAAAGGAGTGGCCCAAATATGGTACAACCAATGGAAGAGAGAGAAGGGGGCAAACTATGTGGTGCCTTGCGAAGAGTTCAAAACAGCTTTCCTTAATCGATTCTTTCCTCTAGAGCTTAGGGAAGCCAAATTGGTGGAGTTCATGAATTAAAAACAAGGATCTATGAGTGTGATGGAGTATGCCCTCAAGTTTAACCAACTTTCAAGATATGTTCCACACTTGGTTGCCGACTCACGGTCTAGAATGAATAAATTCGTGATGGGTGTGTCCGACCTAGTGAGTGAAGAATGCCGATCCGCAATGTTGATTAGTGACATGGACTTGTCCCGCTTGATGGTCTATGCCGAACAAATGGAGGAGGAGAAGTTGAGGAAGAGGAGGGGTCATGAGGCCAAGAGGGCCTGTTTTGAGATCAGGTTCCAAAGTTGAAGGGGAGGCCGATTTCATCAAGGCCAAGGGTCTTCTCATGCGCCCCATAGGGGGTTTGCCAATGACGTTCCAAGGGCCCAAGGTGTTGGTGGTATGGGTTCTAGTGATGTATGTCCGAAGTGTGGTAAGGGCCATGGTGGCCCGTGTTTGAAAAATACCGGTGCTTGCTACAGTTGTGGGGAAATGGGGCATAAGGCAATAGATTGTCCCCGAAATCGCAACAAGGGTAAGGAGGTCCGTCCACAAGGTGCCAATGCGGTTCCTTTGGGGAGAGGGGGCCGACAAGATGGTGCCCCAAGGCACAATCGATTTTATGCTTTGCATGGGAGGCAAGGGGTCGATGAAGTCCCCGATGTCGTTACCGGTATGTTGAAAATCTTTGACTTTGTTGTATATGCACTAATTGATCCGGGTGCCTCTCTTTCTTTTGTCACCCCCTTTGTTGCCAAAAAGTTTCATGTTGAGCCCGACTTGTTGCGTGAGTCATATAAGGTGTCTACTCCTATTGGTGCATATATTGTTGCTAGGAAGGTCTATAGAAATTGTCCTATTTGCATCTTGCATAAAATATTGCCTTGTGATCTTGTTGAATTGAACATGGTCGATTTTGATGTTGTTCTTGGGATGGATTGGTTGCATGCATACTATGCTTCTATTGATTGTAGAACCTGAAGGGTCAAGTTCCAATTCCCAAAGTGAACCCATTCTTGAGTGGGAAAGCCAAAATGTGGTAGTCAAGGGTAGATTCATCTCTTGCATTAAAGCCCGTAAGTTGATCTCTAAGGGGTGTCTCTATCACCTCGTGAGGGTTAGGGATGTGGAGTCCAAAACCCTTCTTATAGAGTCGGTTCCGGTCGTAAATGAATTCCTTGATGTCTTTCCTAATGACCTTCCCGGTGTTCCTCCCGAAAGGGAAATAGATTTTGGCATAGACCTCCTCCCCGATACTCAACCCATTTCTATTCCCCCTTACCGTATGGCCCCGGCGGAGTTAAAGGAGTTGAAAGAACAATTGAGGGACTTGTTGGAGAAGGGTTTTATTAGGCCTAGCCAATCACCATGGGGTGCACCGGTGTTGTTTGTGAAGAAGAAAGATGGGTCCTTTAGGATGTGTATTGATTATCGGCAACTCAATAGGGTCACCATCAAGAATAAATATCCTCTTCCTAGGATTGATGACTTGTTCGACCAATTGCAAGGGGCTAGCCACTTCTCTAAGATTGATCTTCGGTCAGGGTATCATCAAGTGAAGGTGAGGGAGGGTGATATTCCCAAGACAGCCTTCCGGACTAGGTATGGACATTATGAATTTGTGGTCATGTCCTTTGGGTTGACCAATGCACCGGCTACCTTCATGGACCTAATGAATAGGGTCTTTAAACCCTACCTTGATTCCTTTGTTGTGGTCTTCATTGATGATATTTTAATCTATTCGCATAGCGAGGAAGAACATATGGGTCACTTGAGGGTTGTGTTGCAAAGATTAAGAGAGGAGAAGTTGTATGCCAAGTATGAAAAGTGTGAATTTTGGTTGAGGGAGGTTGCCTTCCTAGGTCATGTGGTGTCGGGGGATGCGTATTAAGGTAGACCCTAAGAAGACCGATGTGATTAGAAATTGGCCTAAGGCCATTGACCCGTCGATATTAGGAGCTTCTTGGGCTTTAAGCGGGTTACTACCGGAATTTGTGAATGGGTTTTCTTCTATTGCTTCTCCCATGACTAAGTTGCACAAAAGGAAGGCTAAGTCTGAGGTGGGACCGACGAGTGCGAAAAGGAGTTTTCAAAACCTTTGAAAGATAAACTTGTGTCCGCTCCTAATTGTCCACTACCGGATGGGCTTGAGGGATTTGTTGTGTATTGCGATGCTTCTAGAGTTGGCTTGGGTTGTGTCCTAATGCAAAATGGTAAGGTGATAGCCTATGCTTCTAGACAACTCAAAGTGCATGAAAAGAATTATCCTACGCATGATCTTGAATTAGCCGCGTTGGTGTTTGCTTTAAAGATTTGGCGTCATTATTTGTATGGGGTACATGTCGATGTGTTCACCGATCATAAGAGCCTCCAATATGTCTTCACCCAAAAAGATCTCAACTTGAGACAAAGAAGGTGGCTAGAATTTCTTAAAGATTATGATATGAGTGTGCCTTATCATCCCGGTAAAGCTAATGTGTGGCGGATGCTTTGGAGTTTAGCGGTGTCTATGGGTTAGCCTAGCTCATGTTGTTGATATTGCGTAATAGGGAAATTGGCTTGGGAGGTACATTCTGTGCGCTTAGGTTGGGGGTTTTAGGTTGGAAGAGGTTGCGTAATTGGTGCGGGGTCGTCGTTTGTTGATGGTGCTAGGTCTTCCTTTTGATGATGAGGTGATAGCAAAACAAATTCTTGATTCTTCCTTGTTTGAATTGAAGGCCTTAGTTGAAAGAGGGCAATGAAGGTTCTCCCAAGGAGGGAGATGGTTGCCCTTAGGTACCAAGGTAGGTTGTGTGTGCCTTGTGTTGATGGTTTGAGGGAGAAAATTCTTGAGGAGGCTCATAATTCTTCCTACTCCATCCACCCCGGTTCCACCAAATGTATAGAGATTTGAGGGATGTGTATTGGTGGGGAGGCATGAAGAAGGACATTGCCAAATTCGTCTCCGGTTGTCATAGTTGTCAACAAGTCAAGGCCGAACATCAAAGGCCGGGTGGTCTAACCCAAGACATAGAGATGCCTACTTGGAAGTGGGAAGAAATTAATATGGATTTTGTAGTTGGTTTACCCAAGACTAGAAAAGGTTTTGATTCTATTTGGGTGGTGGTTGATAGGATGACAAAATCGGCTCATTTTCTACCGGTAAAGACAACATATGGGGCGGAAGATCATGCAAGGTTATATATTCATGACTTGGTAAGGTTGCATGGGATTCCTCTATCCATCATATCGGACCGTGGTACTCAATTTACTTCACACTTTTGGAAGTCTTTTCAAAGGGGTCTAGGTACGAGAGTTAAGCTTACTACGGCCTTTCACCCGCAAACGGATGGACAAGTCGAAAGGACTATCCAAAAACTTGAGGATATGCTTAGGGCTTGTGTATTGGGGCTTAAGGGTAGTTGGGATGATCATCTTCCATTGATTGAGTTTGCCTATAACAATAGCTATCATTCTAGCATCGTATGGCTCCTTTTGAGGCTCTCTATGGGAGGCGTTGTAGATCACCGGTTGGGTGGTTTGAGGTTGGTGAGGTGGCCTTGTTAGGACCAGACCTAGTTATGGAGGCTCTTTGAGAAGGTTAGGATATTATAGAAAAGTTGAAGATGCCCAAAGTCGCCAAAGTCTATGCCGATGCGAGGAGAAGGGGCTCTGCAATTCCGAATTGTGATATGGTTTATTTGAAGGTGACACCCATGAAGGTGTGGTTCGTTTTGGTAAGAGGCAAGTTGAGCCCAAGATACGCTGGGTCCTTATAAGGTGATGAGGAGGATTGGCAAGGTAGCTTATGAGTTGGAATTGCCTAGCGAGATGGATTTGGTTCATCCGGTATTTCATGTGTCTATTTTGAGGAAGTGTGTGGGTGATCCGAATGCCATTGTGTCTCTTGATGTTGTGGGTGTTGTTGAAGATAATTTGACCTATGAAGAGGTTCCGGTCCAGATTTTAGATAGACAAGTGAAGAGGTTGAGAAACAAAGATGTGGCTTCCATTAAAGTCTTTTGGAGAAATCAACAAGTTGAAAGTGCTACTTGGGAGGCCGAAGCGGACATGCAAAGGCGATATCCTTATCTTTTCCACTCCACTCGAGCCTAAGGTATTGATCTGAGCCCTTTATAAAAGCTCAGGTCTTAAGTTCAGCCCCCATGTCATTGCATACATTCATGCTTAAGTTGACAAGTTCATTGTGGTTTTACAACTATGTTGAGGTTTTGAAATAAGGTGTAAGTGCATTGTTGCATCCTTATGTGGGCTGAAATTGCCATGCTTGTGTCTCTCATGTACGTTCTTTAACATTCGGGGACGAATGTTCCCAAGGGGGAGATATTGAAACGACCCAAATGCCCGAAAATGTGCTTCGGAAACACCTATAATTGTAATTTCCATATATCTCAAAATCCGTGCATGATTTCGGAAATTCGACTTCATATTCTTATTCGTGGGGTCAAATTGAGTGGGAAATGGGTCTAACCGGAATTTTAGAGCAACCGTATCAAAATTCGAAAATCGCAAAAATTGCGATTTGGAGAGTCAACTTTAAAGGGGAATATCTCTTAGCACACAAGGAACTGGAAGGGCTGCAACCTATCAAATTAAAGCTCTTTGAGTTAGCTTTCCAACGCACTTGGTTTCACCTTATTCCGCGTTAGGATGAGGGAGTTATGACCATTTTCGTAAAACCTGTCTGTGCAGAATTTCCAATTCCAGTGAGCTATTTTCTAGGCGGGTTGGAGGTGTTTTTTTATAAAAAG